>JACEFZ010014472.1:0-231118 GCA_014155875.1 Cepaea nemoralis
CCTCTTCTCCTCCTTTCCTCTTTCCCCCTCCTCCCCCCTAATCCCCCCCTCCTATTCATCCCTATTCCTCCTCCTCCCTCCTCCTCCTCCTCCTTCTCTCTCCGCCTATATCTTTCTCCCTCCTCCGTCCTCCTCCCTCATCATCCTCCTCCTACTTCCTCCCTCCTACTTCCTCTCTCCTCCTCCCTCCTCCCTTTTCCTCCCTCCTCCTCCTCCCTCTACCTCCTCCCTTCTCCTCCCTCCTCCTTCTTCCTCCACATCCCTCCTCCTCCCTCTTCCTCCTCCTCCCTCCTCATCATTCCTCCTCTCCCTCCTCCTCATCCCCCTCCTTCTCCTCCCTCCTCCCTCCTCCTTCTCCCTCCTCCTTCTACCTCTTCCTCCCTCCTCCTTCTCCCTCCACCCCCTCCCTCCTTCTCTCTCCTCCTCCTTCCTCCTCCTCCCTCCTCCTCCTCCCTCCTTCTCCCTCTTCCTCCTCCTCCCTCCTTCTCCTCTTTCTCCCTTCCTCCTCCTAATCCCTCCTCCTCCCTCCTCCTAACTCATATTCCTCCCTACTCCTCATCCCTCCTCCTCCTCTCTCCGCGTTTCTCTTCCTCCTCCCTCCTCCTCCCTCTTCCTCCTCCCTCCTCCCTCCTCATCCTCTCTCCTCCTCCTTTTTCCTCCCTCCTCATCCCTCTACCTCCTCCCTCTTCCACATCCCTCCTCCTCCTCCTCCTCCCTCCTCATCATTCTTCTTCCTCCTCTCTCCTCCTTCTCCCTCCTCCTTCTACCTCTTCCTCCCTCTTCCTTCTCCCTCCACATCCCTCCTCCTCCATCTCCCTCCTCCTCCCTCTCCCTCCTCCTCCTGCGTTCTCCTCCTCCCTCCTCCTCCCCCCTTCTCCTCCCTCTTCCTCCCCTCCTCCCTCTTCCTCCTCCTTCCTCCTCCTCCTCCTCCCTCCTCCTCCTCCCTCCTCCTCCCTCTTCCTCCCCTCCTCTCTCCTCCTCCTCCTTCCTCCTCCTCCCTCTTCCACCCCCTCCCTACTCCTCCTTCTCCTCTTTCCCCCTCCTCCCTCCCTCCCCCCTCTATTCCACCCTACTCCTCCCTCCTCCTCCCTCCTCCTCCTCTCTCCGCCTATCTTTTCCTCCCTCCTCCTCTTCCCTCCTCCTCCCTCCTCCACCATCTTCCTCCTACTTCCTCCTACTCCTCCTTTTTCTTCTTCTTCTGCTACTGCTGCCGCTGTTCCATTTACACAAGTTAATTGTTGGGGGAATATGTAAAGATCTTTCAAGTGCTCTTTCTAATGCTTTTTGAAAGTTGGTCTTCGTTTATCTAAGGTTGTTCTAACCGCAACCAATAAATGATCAGACAGACAGACAGACAGACAGACAGACAGACAGACAGATAGTCTGGAACGGGAACTTATATGAATTAAATGAGATGCTCCCCATCAGGGACTGGGCGAAGCCGGGCCGGGTCAGACAGACAGACAGATAGACAGACAGACAGATAGATAGTCGGGAACGGAAACGGGAGCTTATATGACTACTTTTATGAATTAAATGAGATGCTCCACACCAGGAGCCAGGCGATGCCGGGCAGGTTCAGACAGACAGACAGACAGATAGACAGACAGATAGACAGACAGATAGACAGACAGACAGACAGACTGACAGACAGACAGAGACAGGAACGGGAATGGGAGCTTATATGACTACTTATATGAATTAAATGAGATGCTCCACACCAGGAGCCAGGCGATGCCGGGCAGGGTCAGACAGACAGACAGACAGACAGATAGACAGACATATAGACAGACAGACAGACAGACAGACAGACAGACAGACAGACAGACAGACAGGAACGGGAATGGGAGCTTATATGACTACTTATATGAATTAAATGAGATGCTCCCCACCAGGAACTGGGCGAAGCCGGGCCGGGTCTGCTAGTCTATATATATAAAACAAAGTGTATGTATGTAAATATGTATGTCCTTTATTTTTTCGCTAACGGCTCATCCGATTGAGATGAAATTTTCTACACGTCTTCCTTTCATTCCAGAGCTGCCAACTGTGATATTTTTTTAGTGTGAAATCGTCTGCTTACTCAGTATTATTTCATTTTTCATTTTTCATTAAAATTTATATATAGCTAAGGGACTTAACTCTAGAAAAAGTTATTTCAAGGGGCATAACTTTTAATAACATTGTTGTATAACTTATAGTAATATTGTTGTATCGTTTTCAAAGATTTATAAACTCTTTGTCTATAGTTATGTACCGGCATATGAGTTATAATAAATAATGATACAATCTTTAAGGCAATTTCAAAGTTTACATAAAAATAATGCATAATGCATAACATTGTAACTCATCTTTCTATGCTTAAGAAATTATCTTAAAGATGTTGAACAATATCATCGCATCTTTAATGTTTTCCGCTATCATATCGGCACGATTCGCTTGACAGCACTTCTCAGCGCTATCAAGCCAAGACGCCTTACACATTTCAAGCAGCCTGATACGGGGGGAAAATGGCACGTCGTAATAGCACAAAGAAACAAGCAGCTTCCAAGATGCATAGTGAGAAAACCGACCAGACTATCAAGAAGACGAACCTGCCTTTGGAGAGTCTGCATGCAAGCTGTAATAAAGTATCTGAACCTACAGTCAATGAAACTACCAATAAGAAGAGCGACGACTACCCACAGACGAACACAAAAACTTGTGAGAGGAAGGAGGACCAAGACACCAGAATCAGAAACACTGATTCAAACACAGTCAGATGGGTGGTCAAGCGGCTAAAAATGGAGCTTACTGATGAACAAATACAGAAGCAGCTGCAGGAAGAAAATCTTCACGTCAACATTTTGAAGGCAGAGCGGATTCTTACCTACTCAGAATTAAATAAGATTCTCCACACCAGTGACTGGGCGAACCCGGGCCGGGTCAGGCAGACAGACAGACAGACAGACAGACAGACAGATAGATAGATAGATAGATAGATAGATAGATAGATAGATAGATAGATAGATAGATAGATAGATAGATAGATAGATAGATAGATAGATAGATAGATAGATAAACAGACAGGGAGGGAGGGAGGGAGGGATAGACGGAGGGAGAGACAGAGGGATGGGTCTATTAGACAGACAGACAGACAGACAGACAGACAGACAGAGATAGATAGATAGACAAACAGACTGACAGACACAGACAGACAGACAGACAGACAGACAGACAGACAGACAGACAGACAGACAGACAGACAGACAGACAGACAGACAGATAGTCGGTAACGGGAACGAGAACTTATATGACTACTTATATGAATTAAATGAGATGCTCTCCACCAGGGACTCGGCGAAGCCGGGCCGGGTCAGGCAGACAGACAGACAGACAGACAGACAGACAGATAGATAGATAGATAGATAGATAGATAGATAGATAGATAGATAGATAGATAGATAGATAGATAGATAGATAGATAGATAGACAAACAGACAGGGAGGGAGGGAGGGAGGGATAGACGGAGGGAGAGACAGAGGGATGGGTCTATTAGACAGACAGACAGACAGACAGACAGACAGACAGAGACAGATAGATAGACAAACAGACAGACAGACACAGACAGACAGACAGACAGACAGACAGACAGACAGACAGACAGACAGAGACAGATAGATAGACAAACAGACAGATAGTCGGTAACGGGAACGAGAACTTATATGACTACTTATATGAATTAAATGAGATGCTCCCCACCAGGGACTGGGCGAAGCCTAGGCCGGGTCAGCTAGTTATCTATAAATTACGCAGATATGCCTATCTGTGTATCTGTCCAACTGTCAACTATAAAGGGCGTTCATTCGAAATCCGTTCGTGCCGCAACGCGCGTAATTGCGTACGTTGAACATAATCATGTCTTATTCATGTGATAAGTACTGACTAATGAATAAAAGAGCACGTGCTTATCATCCCATCATGCATAAGTTTTGTTTCTGACAGTTGAGAAAATAGCCGGGTTGATCCAAAATCCGTCCAAAGAATCTCAAAGAGCTGTGATTCAGTTTCTTTCATTTGAAGGATGTCGACCAGTGGACATTCATCGAAGAATGCAGGCAGCGTACGGTAACACATGGGTACGAATGTTTAGGAAAGAACCTCAGTTCACGACAGATTTTCGACGGCCTGGTCAAGCGTACATTGTTGCAACAGAAAAAAAAAAAAAAACATCGCCAGAATTGATGCAGCAGTACAGATGAACCGATGTAGAAACATACGTTCGCAAGCGAAAGACTGTGATGTGTCAGTTGGGACAATTTAAAAGGTTCTTCGTAAGAAACTGTAATATTAGAAGGTGTGTTCACAGTGGGTACCACGGATGTCGACCGACGACCAAAAAGAGGAACGCATGGGATGGTGTTTGAACAACTTGCTGCGTTACAGAGTGGAGGATGATGCATTTCTCTTCCGCATAGTGGCAGGCGATGAATCATGGTGTCATCGCTTTGAGCCGAGCATGCGAACAAGAGCGCATGCTTTCTCGCGGTGTGATTTTGTTGCACGATAATGCTCGTCGCAAAGATTCTTCAGGAAGCATTAGCAAAGAAGAAGTGGGAAATTCTGCACCATCCAGCCTTTAGTCCTGAATTGTCACCATGTGATTTTCATTTATTCGGACCTCTAAGGAAAGCTCTCAAGGGGCAGCGACTTCATGCAGATGCGGACGTAATGAACGCGGTAAACACTTGGTTCAGTGAGCAACCATAATCCTTTTATTTTGCGGACGGCATTCGCCGCCTACCTAAGCAATGGAATGCTTGCCTGAATGCCTACGGCGACTTCTTCTGACCAACCCATGGTGCATAATTCATTCAAAATGAATGCTTTGTTTAATTCTACCACACCTGTTAATGTTTCTTCCATGCCTTTGTAATTAAAGCCAATGGAACGAGTTTCAAATGAACTTCCCTAATAGTTGTTGCATTTGTGTATTGCATTATGTGTAATTGTTTCGAATACATCTCCCATACTTTCACACCCTACATCTGCATTACAATGTCACAAAAAATAGTGTTTGCGAGATGTTCGTTTATTCTTGATGGCTTTTTGCAGCTTGTCTAGTGTTTAGTAGTGGATAGAGTTGATGTTGACAACAGGTTCTTTAAATACGTGTCTATGTGTGTATGTCGGTGTCTTTCTGTATGCGTGTCTATGCGTGAATTTATATATGCGTGTGTGTGTGTGGGTGGGTTTATGTGGGTGTACGTGTGTATATGTATGTATGTATGTGTGCTTGTGCGTGTGCTTGTGTGGATATGTATGGTGCATTTGTGTACTTGTGTGTAGGTGCGCGTATGCGAGTATGTAGGTTTATGTGTGTACATGCCTGTATGTGAGTATGAATATGTGTGTATGGGTATGTGTGTACATGAGAGTGTAAGTGTGTGTATGTGTGCGTATATATGTGTGTTGGTGTTTATGTGCGTGTGTATATGGGTGTATGTGTGTATGCTTATATATGTGACTATGTGTGTACGTGGGTGTATGTGTATGTGTGTGTATGTGCGTATGTGTGTATGTGTGTGTGATTATGTGTGTATATGTGTGTATGTATGTATGTGTGTTTATGTGTGTGTGTGAGTGAGAGAGTGGGTGAGAGAGTGAGTGAAAAAGAGTGTGAGTGAGAGAGTGAGAATGAGACAGAGAGAGTGATAGAGTATGTATGAGTGAGTGAGTGAGAGAGAGAGAGAGAGAGAGAGAGAGAGAGAGAGAGAGAGAGAGAGAGAGAGAGAGAGAGAGAGAGAGAGAGAGAGAGTTGAGCGTACGCATGTCATGTGGCATGCTATTCCATATTTGTTCTGTAACCTCATCTTCCATATTAGCATTTTTACTGCCACTTGAATTTAACATGTTCCATTTGCACTGCTTATTTCATCGTGTTTATGTCAATTCCAGGATTTATTTTATTGAATTGCAACACTATTATTACGTTACACAATGTATTACACATTTTTTTTTTTCATTTTCACATTTTTTCCAATTTTTCCATGTTTTCCAAATTGTTTCCTAATTGTGAATTTTTTGTGATGATGCTCACGATAGTCGTCAGTGTATGGATGTGTAAAGTGTAGACGTTTGTTCATATTAGTTTCAGTGATTATGTGAGGCATCGTGATGTGTGTCTAGATGTGAAGGTGTAGGAATGTGTGTGTGTGAGGATGTGTGTGTGTGTGGGATGTGTGTGTGTGTAGGATGTGTGTGTGTGGTGGGGGTAATTGGTGGGCGTGTGGGAAGATTTGTGTGTGTGTGTGTGTTCGGAGATGGGTGTGTGGGTAGGGGGAAGTATGTGGGTGGAGGATGTGAGTGTGCAGGTGGGGTATGTGTGCACGTGGGTGGGGGACTTGTGTCGGTATGTGTGTGGGAATGTGTGTGAGTTGGATATATGTGATGGGATTATGTGTAAGGGGTGTGGGAATATGTGTATGTGTGGGTTGCGAGATGGGTGTGTGGGTGGGGGAAGTATGTGCGTGAGGATGTGAGTATGTGGGTGGGGATATGCGTACGTAGGTGGGTGTGTGTGTGTAAGGATGTTTGTGGGAGGTGTGTGGGAGATGTGTGTGTGTGTGGCTGTGGTATTGTGGGAGTGTGGGAAGATGTGTGTGTGTGGGTTCGGGATGGGTGCGTGGGTGTGATTGTGTGTGGGTTGGGGATGTGTGTATGTGAGTATTGGATGCGTGTGCGGATGGGGATGTCGGGGTGGGTGGGGGATGAGTGAATGAGTGGAGAGATGTGTGTGTGTGTGTGTAAGATATGTGTGGGGGGATACGAGGGTGGTTGGGAAAATGTGCAGGTGGGTCTGGATGTGTGTGGGCACGTGTGTGTGTGTGGATCAGGGACATGTGTGTGGGGGAATGTGTGGGTGGGTATGTGTTTGGGTGGGTGGGGGTGTGTGGGTGTTCGTGGGTAGTGGGGTGTGTGGGTGGGTGTAGATGTGAGTATGGGTCGGGGTGTGTGTGAGTGGGAGATGTGTGTGGGTGGATCGGAGATGTGTGTGTGGTTGGGCAGATGGGTGTGGGTGAATGGGGTGTGTGTTCGTGGGTGGGGAGATGGGTGTTTGGATGAGGGGATGTGTGTGTGGTGGATTTTTGTATAGATGGGGAGATGTGTGGGGGGATGTGTGTATGGGTGAGGTGTGTGTGTGGGTGATGTGTGGTTAAAGGATGTATGGTGGGATGTTATGTGTTGGGTGTGGGAAGATGTGCGTGCGTGTGTGTGTGTGGGTTGATAGATGGGTGCGTGGGTGAGGATTGAGGATGTATTGGTGGGAGGGAAGTTGGGTGTGTGGGTGAGGGATGTGTGTGGGTGTGGGATGTGTGTGTGGTAGATGTGTATATGGTTGGGGAGATGTGTGTGGGAATATGTGTTCGGGTGTGTAAGTGTGTGTGTGGGTAGGGGATGTGTGGTTAAGGGATGTGTGGGTGGAGGATTTGTGGGTGGGTGAGTGTGTGTAGGTTGGGGGATGGGTGGGGATGTGTGTGTGTGTATGGGTGGGCGCGAGGATGTGTGAGTGGGTGGGAGAGATTGTGTGGGTTGGGGAATGAGTGTAAGTCGGGATGCGTGGGGTGTGGCAAAAGTGTGTGTAAGTGCGGATGTGTGGGCTGACGGGGAGATGTGTGTGTGCGAGGGTGGGGGGGGGGGAAGTGTTTGTCTGGGTGGTGGAGGATATGTGCGTGAGGGATGTGTGTGGGTTATGGGATGGGTTGGGAGATGTGTGTGGGTGGGGAGATGTGTGTAGGTCGGGGGATGTGTGTGAATGGGGGATGTGTGGTTGAGGTGGGTTGATGCATGAATATCTGCCTGGATTGTGTGTGTGTGGGTGGGTGGGGGATGTGTGTGGGTGGTGGATGCGTGGGGTCATGTATGTGTGACATGGGGGTATGTTGTGTGGGTGGGTAGGGGTGTGTCGGTGGGTGGATGATGTGTGGATGGGTGGAGGATGTGTGTCATAACATGGTAAAACGCATTGTTTATGCTTACAACATTCATTTGACAATGTTGTTTTTTTCTATGTGAATGTATCATGCGCTATGCACTATTGATGAACGAAAGATGGGTGATTGGAAGGGCCGAATGTAAGACGGGCCTGCGTGTCCAATTTGTTACCCTTTGAAAATAAAGTTTGTTCGTTCGTTCGTTCGTTCTCTTCTTTTAAAAAATCTTTATTTGATTTGAAATAGGGTAATTTCTACATCATTGTATGTGTTAGTTCTTGTTCTTGTTTCATATACATGAATATATTGCCCACGATGTCTATGAAGGTTTCCACTCAGGCACTGAAACCATTGCTGCAGCGATTGATCTTGAGGACGCATACAACAGAGTACCACTGGATTGTTTAATGTTTCAGCTTCTTGAACTAAACGTAAGTCCATTCCTCCTTAGTTGGATCGCTGCAGCCCTCTTCCAACGGAAAGTAGTTTTTAGATGTGGCAGTTGGACCTCGGAACCAACAACAATATATCCTGGCCTACCACAGGGATCACCATTATCTCCGGTACTGTTCAACGCCTACACAGTGAGAATCACCAGTGAGCAGATCACTGGACCTGGCAGGACATTGTCATATGCCGATGATGTTTTAGTGTATCGTCAGGGTAAGGATAGAGAAGAGGTTGCTGTGGAACAACAAACCGAACTCAATCGCATAAGTACTTGGTGTGATGAAGCTGGGGCAATGGTCAACCCAACAAAGGCAACAGTGACTTGGTTCTCGTTGAATAATCATATTGTCAACAATCCAACACCAACTGTAATGCTGTGTTCAGAGACGGTGGAAAGAACGCAGACAATGAATTACCTGGGGATACGGTTTGATCGAAGCCTTGCTTATAATGTGCACATAGACCAGGTGATAACAAAGGCCAAGCGGGGTTTGGCAGCGATGCGGGTGATGGCGGCAGCAAACTGTGAGCAGCGCCATCTATGTCTTCTGTACGAGGGGCTGGTCATGTCTGTTTTGGAGTATGCAATGGCAATCCTGACTGTCAGCCATAAGCAGATAGAAAGGATGGAAAGGATACAGAATGAAGCTATGCGCATTATTCTTGGATGTACAAGAGATACAGCATGCAGGGCGATGCGCTACCTTCTTGATTTTCCAACCATTGAAGAGAGAATGCAAGTTTGCAGGGCACGCGCCTACCTCAGAATTAACGCAAACACACAGCATCCACTGCATAGTGAAATTAGGAAGGTGAAGGGCAGCAGGTTAAAAAGAGGACGGTCGTGGATGGGTCAAGCCGAAGACATTCTTCAACAGGTGTGTTCACTTGAGGACTTAGAACCTGGCTAGGAGTGGGTGCAAGTGCCAACAGACTTCTGCACATCCTTTTCAGTTTGCATCCAACTAGATAGAACATGCAGACAAGAAAATCCGGCTGCTGTTGAGGCTGAAGTACAAGCGTTGATTTTCGAGAATTCGCTAGACAGTGACGCGGTCATCTACACAGATGGGTCGGTCGTCCGACATGTGAGAAGCTCATGGGCCTTTACAGCTCGGGCCGGAGGGAGAATTGTGAAGGAGGACTCTGGTGCTTTCACTGAAACCACAAGTAGCCTGACCATGGAAGTCATGGCAGTAAGTAAAGCAATAACATGGCTCGAGACACAGACATTTCCTTAGCGACTCATGTTTCCTTAGCGACTCAATGAACATGATCAAGAGGATAGAGGAGGGGTCGATCCGAAGAGAATGGTTGCTGCCTCTGAAGCGGTCTCGGCTGGCAAAGATTAGTTTCATCTTCGTGCCAGGGCATGCGGGAGTACAAGGAAATGAGCGGGCTGACAAGCTCGCAGGTGAGGCTACTGTGGAGGGCGGACGCGCCATGGACCAGGCTGACATTCTGAATGCTCTACGAGAAGTGAGACTCTTGCAAGAACCAAGTGATGACTGTGAATCTACAACAATGGTCAGACTGCGAGAGCAGCAAATTAAAAGAGGGGTGGCCAAACAAGAACACTACGCAGGAAGCCAAAGAAGATTGATAAACCAACACAGAACTGGCGTCGTTAGCCGCTACACGCTGCGGGATTTGCTGAGGAGGGGATCCGAGCACTTATGGACTGAATGGTCCGATGTGCAACGAGGATGATCTGTCGACTAACTAACTAACATACATGAATATATTTTAATCTATTCGATTAACTTTGATTTTGATCAGATGCCTAAACAGCCATTTCGTAACTTCACACGGGTTCGTAAGTAGTGGCACAGTGGATACCCGCAAAGAGGCTCTTTAAAAGAGAAAAACAGTCGAAAACAACACGGTACTTTGTTCATGCAATTCTCCGTGGCGAAAGGGTTACGGAATCTGTTCGTGGTCCTGTATACCAGCGTTCGAAACACAGTTGTGCGCGATTTGGCAGCAGACCGCGTTGCGCTGTGTTTTAACGAAATGGTATGGGTGCCGGTCGTTCAGAAAGCAAGGGTAAACTACTGAACATTAAATTTACCAAAACATCAACAACAGCAAAGAATGCTGGTGTTGACAGCAAACGTCATGTAATGGATATGGAACTTTAAAGGAAGATCTTGTATATGGTCGCATGTTATTCTCAGTAAGGCAAAAAGGACAGATAGACACCAATCCCTTTGCGGGGCTTTCATATAGTATTTGCTGATACATGTCATTGATTGATAATATCAATGTGTCAAGATCCCGATATCAAATATCAAGATCCCGATGAAACTAATCATATGAAATGATTATATATAATATGGAAATGATACCAATGAGAAAGGCCTGACAATGGTACAACGCAAACCAAATGGTAAACCATATTGGAACAATTGTACACGTTTAAGTGAGCCTACAACAACAACAACAACAAAACAACAACAACATACGTTACTAAATGTACACATTTGTAAAATGTGTGTGCGTCAGGCGGTTTATGTATCTGTTTCTCTTTTATTATTTACTAGCTGACCCGGCCCGGCTTCGCCCAGACTCTGGTTGGGAGCATCTCATTTAATTCATATAAGTAGTCATATAAGTTCTCGTTCCCGTTACCGACTATCTGTCTGTCTGTCTGTCTGTCTGTCTATCTGTCTGTCTGTCTGTCTGTCTGTCTGTCTGACCCGGCACGTCTTCGCCCAGACCCTGATGGGGAGCATCTCATTTAATTCATATAAGTAGTCATATAAGTTCCCGTTCCGACTATCTATCTGTCTGTCTGTCTGACCCGGCCCGGCATCGCCCAACTCCTGGTGGGGAGCATCTCATTTAATTCATATAAGTAGTCATATAAGTTCCCGTTCCCGACTGTCTGTCTGTCTGTCTGTCTGTCTGTCTGTCTGTCTGTCTGTCTGTCTATCTATCTGTCTGTCTGTCTGACCCGGCCCAGCCCATGGTGGAGAGCATCTCATTTAAATTATATAAGTAGTCATATAAGATCCCGTTCCCGACTATCTGTCTGACTGTCTGTCTGTCTTGGGTAAATGTAGGAGGGAGGAGGAAGAGGGAGGTGGAGGAGGGAAGAGGAGGGAGGAGGAGGGAGGAGACAGGAGGAGTAGGGAGGAATAGGAGGGAGTAGGGTGGAGGAGGAGGCGAGGAGGAGGGAGGAGGAAGAGGGAGGAGGAGGGAGAAGGAGGGAGGAGGAGAACGCAGGAGGAGAAGGGAGCAGAAGGAGGAGAGGGAGGGAGAGGGAGGAGGAGGGAGGAGGAGCAGAGAGAAGGAGGAGGGAGGAGGCGGAGGGAGAAGGAAGAGGGAGGAGGAAGAGGGAGAAGGAGGAGGGAGAAGGAGGAGAAGGAGGGGGAGGAGGAGGAGGGAAGAGGAGGAGGGGAGGAGGAAGGAATGTGAAGGAAGGAGGAGGGAGGAGGTAGAGGGAGGAGGAGGAGGAGGGAGGCGGAGAGAGGAGGAGGAGGGAGGAGGAGGAAGAGGGAGGAGGAGGAATGTGAAGGAGAGGAGGGGGAGGAGGTAGAGGGAGGAGGAGGAGGAGGAGGAGGTAGAGGGAGGAGGAGGGAGGAGGAGAGGGAGGAGGCGGAGAGGGAGGAGGAGGAAGGAGGAGGGGAGGAGTGAGGAGGAGGGAGGAAGAAGGAGGAGGATGGAGGAGGAGTGATGAGGAGGAGGGAGGAGGACGAGGGAGGAGGAGAGAGGAGGAGGAGGGAGGAGGAGGGATGAGGAGGAGGGAGGAGGAGGAAGGGGAGGAGGAGGAATGTGAAGGGAGGAGGAGAGAGGAGGTAGAGGGAGGAGGAGGAGGGAGGAGGAGGAGTGAGGAGGAGGAAAGTGAGGAGGAGGAAGAGGAGGGGGAGGAGGGAGGAGGAGGAGGGAGGAAGAAGGAGGAGGAGGGAGAAGGAGGGATGAGGAGGAGGAGGAGGGAGGAGGAGAGGGAGGAGGAGGAATGTGGAGGGAGGAGGAGGTATAGGGAGGAGGAGGAGGGAGGAGGAGAAGGGATGAGGAGAAGGGATGAGGAGGAGGGAGGAGAGGAAGAGGGAGGAGGAGGAATGTGAAGGGAGGAGGAGGGAGGAGGTAGAGGGAGGAGGAGGAGGAGTGAGGAGGAGGAGAGGGAGGAGGAGGAGGAGGAGGAGGATGGGAGGAAGAAGGAGGAGGAGGAGAAGGAGGATGAGGAGGAGGAGAGAGGAGGAGGAAGAGGGAGGCGGAGGAATGTGAAGGGAGGAGGAGGGATAGGGAGGAGGGGAGGGGAAGAGGAAGAGGGTAGGAGGAAGAGTGGAGAGGAGGAGGGAGGAGGTAGAGGGAGGAGGAGGAGGGAGGAAAAGGGAGGAGGGAGGAGGAGAGAGGAGGGAGGAGGTAGGAGGAAGAGGGAGGAGGAGGGAGGAGAAGGAAGGAGGAGGAAGAAGGAGGAGGAGGAAGAGGGAGGAGGATGGAGGAGGGAGAGGGAGGAAGAGGGAGGAGGAGGAAGAGGAAGGAGGAGGAAGAGGAAGGAGGAGGAAGAGGGAGGAGGATGGAGGAGGAGAGGGAGGAGGGGAGAGGGAGGAGGGGAAGAGGAAGAGGTAGGAGGAGGAGGGGAGAGGAGGAGAAGAAGGGAGAAGGAGGGACGAGGAGAAGGAGGAGGAGGGAGGAGGAGGGGAGAGGAGGAGGGAGGAGGCAGAAGAAGGAAGGAGGAGGAGGAAGGAGGGAGAGGAAGGAGGGAGAATGAGGAGGGGAGGAAGGAAAGGGAGGTGGAAGAGGAGGAGGAGGGAGGAGGAAAGAGGTAGGGGGAGGAGGAGGTAGAGGGAGGAGGAGGAGGAAGGAAAGAGAGGAGGAAGAGGAGGAGAAGGGAGGAGGAGGGTGGAGGGAGGAGGAGGAGGTAGAGGGAGGAGGAGGGAGGAGGTAGGACGAGGAAGAGGGAAGAGGGAGAAGAAGGGAGAAGGAAGGGGAGGATGATGAGGGAGAAGGAGGCAGGAGGAGGAGGAGGGAGGCAGGAGGAGGAGGGATGAGGAGGGAGAGGGAGGAGGAGGGAAGATGAGGGAGGAGGGGGAGGAGGCGGAGGGAGTAGGAGGGAGGAGGATGGAGGAGGAGGGGAGAGGAAGAGGGAGAAGGAAGAGGGAGAAGGAGGAGGGAGGAGGGAGAGGGATGAGAGGGAGGAGGAAGAGGAGAAGGGTGGAGGGAGGAGGTAGAGGGAGGAGAAGAGAGGAGGAGAGAGTTCGCCATTCCGAATTCATACTCGTCTAGTTCTTCCCTTCTACACGACTGTAGATAACTTCCTTACACATAAAAAGATGAATTGTTATTGATATTGCCGTGGCATGGAGGAATATCAGCAGCAGAGTTGATCCAAAAAACCAAAGACTGAGATCTACGGAGAGCCATGAACGCCTACGCCAGCCGGCACGGCACCTGATGATGATGATTGCCGTGTGACGATTCTGTGTAGTCACGTCATTTTCTTCCCTTTCCCTAGCGTTTTGGTTCGGGGATTCTTTCATCATCATCATCATATATTTACGTACGTATTTTGGGAGGTGGAGGAGGGAGGAGGAGGAAGAAGAAAAAAAACTATGACAGTTGACAGCTCTGGAATGAAAGGAAGGCGTGTAGAAAATTTCATCTCAATCGGATGGGCCGTTCGCGAACAAATAAAGGACATACATATTTACATAAATAATATATATATACATACAATTTGTTTTATAGATATAGATATATATATAGTCAGTGTGTTATGGTTTCAAATCAGCGACGGGGGCAGAGGCTCTCTCAATATCCCCCACCCACACAACTCACCCACAAACACACATTCCAACCCACACACACTCCCCATCCATACACATATCCCCACACATATGCCCACCCACCATCACATCTCTCATTCACAAAGACACACCTCCCACCATACACACCACACCACCCACAAATATGCAACCCCACACAACACACACACACACACACACACACACACACCCCATCATACACTCATCAACCACACACATCCCCACGCTCACGTACTCATTACTCAACCAATCACACCCAAAACACCCCCCACCCCACATCAATACATTACATCACCATCTACACACATATTCACACACACAAAAATCGAGCCAAACATACATCACCCACCCTCACACACATCTTTCACCCACAGGCTCATCCGATACATAACCACACCTCCACCACCCACACAGACATCCCTCACCCACACACATCTCCTCTCACACAACAAAACACCCATATAACACACCCCCACACAAAAACTTCAACCACACACATCTCCAAAAACACATCTCTCACCACACACACACACCACACACACACACACACACACACACTGACGATTCTCGTGGTCATTCTTGCAAAAAATGTAAAACAATGGAGACAAAATGTACATATACCTTGTGTAGCGTAAACATTAATGATGCAGTTCAACGCTCTCTCTTTTTCTTGCACACACACACACACACACACACACAACAACACAACAATCACACTCACACTCACTCACTCTCTCTCTCTCTCACTCACAATCACTAGCTCTCTCAATCACTCTACCAGTAATGTGCATGTGTCGTACTATGCATGATAAAATCCACGTGGCATACAAAATGAGAATATGAAAGATGAGAATACACAGAAAATATGGAATCGCTTGTTACATGGCATGCGTGCGCTCAACTCTCTCTCTCTCTCTCTCTATCTCTCTCTCTCTCTCTCTCTCTCTCTCTCTCTCTCTCTCTCTCTCTCTTCTTACACAGACACACATACAACTATCACACTCATTTCACTCGTCCTCACTCACACTCACACCAACTCTCTACTCATGATACAGTAATGTACACGGGTTCATATTATACATGTTCTTTTTCGTTGGCCCCCAAAGGGGCCAATGCGGGAGTACAAGGAAATGAGCGGGCTGACAAGCTCGCAGGTGAGAGCTACTGTGGAGGGCGGACGCGCCATGGACCAGGCCTGACATTCTGAATGCTCTACGAGAAGGAGACTCTTGCGAAGAACCAAGTGATGACTGTGAATCTACAACAATGGTCAGACCTGCGAGAGCAGCAAATTAAAGAGGGTGGCCAAACAAGAACACTACGCAGGAAGCCAAAGAAGATTGATAAACCAACACAGAACTGGCGTCGTTAGCCGCTACACGCTGCGGGATTTGCTGAGGAGGGGATCCGAGCACTTATGGACTGAATGGTTCGATGTGCAACTGAGGATGATCTGTCGACTAACTAACTAACATACATGAATATATTTTAATCTATTCGATTAACTTTGATTTTGTTCAGATGCCTAAATAGCCATTTCGTAACTTCACACGGGTTCGTAAGTAGTGGCACAGTGAATACCCGCAAAGAGGCTCTTTAAAAGAGAAAAACAGTCGAAAACCACACGGTACCCTGTTCATGCAATTCTCCGTGGCGAAAGGGTTACGGAATCTGTTCGTGATCCTGTATACCAGCGTTCGACACACAGTTGTGCGCGATTTGGTAGCAGACCGCGTTGCGCTGTGTTTTAACGAAATGGTATGGGTGCCGGTCGTTCAGAAAGCAAGGGTAAACTACTGAACATTAAATTTACCAAAACATCATCAACAGCAAAGAATGCTGGTGTTGACAGCAAACGTCATGTAATGGATATGTAACTTTAAAGAAAGATATTGTTCATGGTCGCATGTTATTCTCAGAAAAGCAAAAAGTACAGATAGACACCAGTCCCTTTGCGGGGCTTTCATATAGTATTTGATGATACATGTCATTGATTGATAATACAATATATGAAATGATTATATATAATATGGAGATGATGCCAAAGAGAGAGGCCTGGCAATGGTACAACACAAACAAAATGGTAAACCATATTGGAACAGTTGTACACGTTTAAGTGAGCCTACAACAACAACAACAACCACAACAACAACAACAACAGCAACAACAACAACAACAACATACGTTATTAAATGTACACATTTGTAAAATGTGTGTGCGTCAGGCGGTTTATGTACCTGTTTCTCTTGTCTTATTTATTACATTTGTTGAAAAGTTTTCGGGTAGTCAGAAAACGCATCTAGATAGCTAAGCAGAAGCCACAGATAATAATGCATACACACACACACATCAAGCATTAAGCATAGTGCAATAGATGGTCGTCATGAAGTAGTGAAGTGCAATTTAATAATATAGGCAACAGTAAGAACAAAACATAGAAATCAGACAAGGCCGCCGAGTCATTCCAGTAGTCCTACTTTAGAATATCTCTGTTATCCCCTTACAATCATGTAAGTTCCCAGTGCAGTGACCAACACATTTGGTATAGTACCTTTCGTATAAATTAATGTATCATCTTTTTTCAGCACCCACTTTTTGATGTTAAAATAAATTTATATTATAACACAAATCGCCCAGCTAAAACTATTAACTTATATGACTTACGTTCAACATGTTAATACATCTTTTGCTAGAACTATATTCAGGCAATCGCCAGGTCTTTACACACTCTCTCTCTCTCTCTCTCTCTCTCTCTCTCTCTCTCTCTCCTCTATCTCTCTCTCTCTCTCTCTCTTCTCTATATATATATATATATATATATATATATATATATATATATATATATATAGATATATATATAGTCAGTGGTTATGGTTTCAAATCAGCGACGGTGGGCAGAGGCTCTCTCAATATCCCCCACCCACACAACCTCACCCACAAACACACATTCCAACCCACACACACATCTCCCCATCCATACACATATCCCCCACACATATGCCCACCCACCATCACATCTCTCATTCACAAAGACACACCTCCCACCCATACACACCACACCACCCACAAATATGCAACCCACACACACACACACACACACACACACACACACACACACCCCATCCATACACTCATCAACCACACACATCCCCCACGCTCACGTACTCATTACTCAACCAATCACACCCAAACACCCCCCACCCTCACATCAATACATACATCCACCATCTACACACCCATATTCACACACCACAACAATCGAGCCAAACATACATCCCCCACCCTCACACACATCTTTCACCCACAGGCTCATCCGATACATAACCACACCTCCCCCACCCACACAGACATCCCTCACCCACACACATCTCCCTCTCCACACAACAAACCACCCATATACACATCCCCCACCCACACAAACTTCAACCACACACATCTCCAAAAACACATCTCTCACCACACACACACACACCACACACACACACACACACACACACACACACACACACACACACACACACACACACACACTGACGATTCTCGTGGTCATTCTTGCAAAAATTGTAAAACAATGGAGACAAAAATGTTACATATACATTGTGTAGCGTAAACATTAGTGATGCAGTTCAACGCTCTCTCTTTTTTCTTGCACACACACACACACACACACACACACACACACACACACACACACACTCACACTCACACTCACACTCACTCACTCTCTCTCTCTCACTCACACTCACTAGCTCTCTCACTCATTCTACAGTAATGTGCATGTGTTCGTACTATGCATGATAAAATCACGTGGCATACAAAATGATAATATGAAAGATGAGAATACACAGAAAATATGGAATCGCTTGTTACATGGCATGCGTGCGCTCAACTCTCTCTCTCTCTCTCCTCTCTCTCTCTCTCTCTCTCTCCTCTCTCTCTCTCTCTCTCTCTCTCTCTTTTCTTACACAGACACACATACACTATCACACTCATTCACTGTCTCACTCACACTCACCAACTCTCTCACTCATTCTACAGTAATGTACACGTGTTCATATTATACATGATAAAATCAAGTGGCATTCAAAATAATAATATGAAGATAAGAGTACACAAAAAATATGGAATAGCATATTACAGGACCGCGTGCGCTCAACTCTCTCTCTCTCTCTCTCTCTCTCTCTCTCTCTCTCTCTCTCTCTCTCTCTCTCGCTCTCTCTCTCTCTCTCTCTCTCTCTCTCTCTCTCTCTCTCTCTCTCTCTCTCTCTCTCGCGTTTCTCTCACTCTATCTCTCACACACACACACACACTGTCTCTCTCTCTCTCTCTCTCTCCTCTCTCTCTCTCTCCCACGCACACACACAAACATGTGAGCAAACATACACATCCATTCCTCCACTGTCTCACTCTGTCTGTTTCTCTCTCTCTCTCTCTCTCTCTCTCTCTCTCTCTCTCTCTCTCTCTCTCGCTCTCTCGTTCTTTCTCTCACTCGCACTCACTATTTCCCTCATTCACTCACTCTCTCCATTTTGCATTCACTTTATATCTCACTATATTTCACTCTCACTCACACACAGACAGACACGTAACATTATGTAAGTAACATTATGTAACATAATGTAAGTAACATTACCAAAATGCTCATGTAAAAAGAAAGCACAGCGTTTGATATTGCGAGTTGACAATTATTTGTAGGCTTGTCAGAAGAAGAAAAAAAGAGGATGCCAGGCCCTTACCACAATGAAGATGTTTTGATGCACCAGAAACAGCTGATCCCTGAAAGTGCGTTTATAGCTCGACCGTGAGCTAGTCAGTGATTGAATAGATCACTAGCGATCATCGATGGATTCCGAAAAAGACAGCATTCTATTTAGTTTCACTGTAGTTGCGACACAGGTTGGGCAGTTTGAATAACTGAATGGCTGCGGTTTAGCAGTGAATACGATAAGGAACATACTCTGACCCCCACATACATATGCACAACAACAACCCAACAACTCGATGTTTGACAGTGTTCATATTGAAAACACGTAGTTTGACACTGCTTTTCTCCTTGGCATTAGTGACATTAGTCATTAGTCATTACCTCTATAAATAGAGTCTCCGCTTACCGATGTGAAGCTGCTCGCAGGCCCCATCTATTACCTGCTCGAATGATGTCAGGTTACTCTGATCGGTTTATAAATGAGTACTCCGCCTTGAAAAGGTGTCCAGTCGGCCAATAGAGTGAAGGCGGCAAGTGTAACATGTATACATCATTAAATGCTCTGTCTACTAAGCAGAGTCTGATATGTACAATAAAATCGTTTAGCGTATGAACGTGTGGATGATGTGCTAACACGCTCTGCTACAATGTTCCCTTTAACGTGCATACATTTTGCGGTGCCCATGATGTGTTGTCAACATCATTTTGCGAAAGGTGTCCCTGTATTTTATACTCATGCTGTGATAAATGAAGATATTCATAGAAGAGTTCACAGATTCCATTACAAAGGTGAACCCATATATTATTTCAGTCACGTTAAAATATTTACCGTTTATGAAGAGTGATGGCTCAAACGCAATTGCAACCATGAAGGTTGTTGTTGGTACAAAACAAACAATATATAATGTAGAAATTATTATGACCATTTTCGCAACATTCTTGTTGCGGCTGGAAACTGTCACAGCTTGTTCCATAGTAACATTTATTTTTCGCCATTGTGTGTGTTTGTGTAATTGAATGGAAAGAATTGATGTACACACTATGATAATAGCAAATACACAAAAAGGTATTACAAAGTTATTAACCAAAAATGAAATTTGTTCCACCTGGTTTCGGTTTTGATGAAATATTAACCCAACAATAGTTTTGTTTCTGGCAGTCGAAAATGTTATCCCCAAACTGTTGACGGCATATATAGGAGCATAGATAAACGTGAAGACGATAAAGATGAAGACGATCATCACGGCTGTTCTTTTAGGAGTGACAATGTTCTTTATCTGAAGTTAAAAAGAAAGAAAATCAGAGGGATAACTTGCATCAACATGGTTTGTAACGTGTAATATTCTTCCATTAAAGCAATAACCCTACCAAGGGTTATTGCTGGGTAAACAATTTATTTATAATCTTTGCCTAATGACTGATGAACATATACACACACAACATAGTGATAGGCAACCAGTGGCGAAGCAGTTACGGATGAAGTTTATAACCCCGCATACCTGTGTTCCAAAACACTGTTGTGGGCGATTTGGCATCAGACCCGTCTTACGTTGTTTTTTACGAAATAGTATGGGTACCAGTCGTTCAGAAATCAAAGGCAAACTACTGGAAAAAAACATACCCAGGAATCACGAACATCCAAAAATGATGGGTTGACTGCTACGTCCTGTAAAGGACATGCACCTAACTAGGAAACGAGGCATTTCGTTATCAAATATATGTCGCAATTTCACAACACCCATGAAATAGTCGCCGGTCTCTCTGGCCGAGGGGTTGCAACACTTTCTCCGAAATCCCGTTTATCACGCAGAGTCTCGTAGCAGGGCGAGAGCTGGGAGCGGTTCGACCCCCGCTGGTGACTTGCGGGATAACTGAGCCGGCCCCTCAGAAAGCAATGGCAAACTACTGAGCGTAATCTTGCCAAGAAATCAACATACAGCTGAAAGATGCTGATGTTGACTGCGATGTCCTATAAAGGATATGCAAAACATTTAAACATGAAATAGTCGACGTATGGTTAGGGTTAGATGAGTGATTATGTATTGGGTATACTATATTTATTTTTTATTTTTTTTTGGAGCTCGAAGTGAAAATTCGTTGAAATAAGAATACTTTTGTAATATCTTTGATTTCTTAATTAACTGAATTCACAAATGTGTGTTTGTCAAGTGTGTAGTATCGTCCATATGCACATGTTTTTCAACAATATTCACATGGCTTGCATCGCCAAACGTCATTTTCTCGAACATTGCCTAAATTTACAATGCTTTATAAAGAACAGGTGTTGAGCTCGAGGGAGTGTGAATTTTGAACAAAAAACCACTAAACATCGTAAACATCAATTTGCTTCTTAATTATATCATCTGTTTGATTTATTCTAATTATCTTTTTCTTCCGTCTGTGAATGTATAAGACCTTTCTTGCAATATTATTAGTGTTTCTTTAATACATTTCTTGGGAATGCAGGAACTCAATGTCAATGAGAAGTCATGATAATCGAGGTGCTGTGTCAGATGAGTCCATTAAAGTAATTTCTGGCAGTTCTTGTTTTTGTCGTTTTAATCTCCCACAGTCATCTATTAGTTATCCCTTATGGAGTACGTTGTACCCACTGTTTCTGCGTGATGCCTTTATAAAGTTAATGATTGTGTGTAGGATCACGCAATATATCACCTTTTTTCGAAACTATCAAACTATGCAGCTGGCTGAGGTCATGGTTGCATTGACAAGTGAATATTTACACATATAGACACAACAGTGTATTTATGTACCAATAATGATTAATTCGGATATATATCATCATCATCATTATCATCATCATCATCATCAAGTGTCATGCCGACTGGCGTGAGCGTTCATGAACTCCCCACAGACCTCGGTCTTTGGTTTACTGAATTAACTCTGTCGTTGATATTCCTCCATGCCACCGCGCAATCCATCCAGCATCATTTATCTTGGTTTGTCGCGTATTCTTTCCCCCTCGATCTTTCCAGTTGTCACGACGTTCTCCTATGACTTTCTTCTCATCACATGACCAAACAAGCTGTTTGTCTCTTTATTATTGTTGTATATAGTGTTCTAGTTTCATTAGCCTCTTTCAGGCAATCGTTGTTAGTTACTCTGGCAGGCTAAGGAATCCGCAACATTCCTCTCAAAAACCACATTTCTGTTGCTTCTAAATTCTTCTTAATTTGTTCATTTACATTCCAAGATTAACTACCATAAAGTAAATCTGGTTCTATACAGCATTTCAGCATTCTCTTTTTTACATTCAATAATAGAGACTTACTGCATAAGATACTCTTCATTACCTGAAATGCAGCCTTTGCTTACTCCATTCTGCTCTTAATCACTGTTTTGCATCTTCCATCTGATGTTATAAATGTCTCTCGATAATTAAAACTATCCACTTGGTGAATGATTTTCCTTTCTATCTCTATTTCACATTTGGGTGCCACCTGTTTCTTTGATACCACCATTGTTACTGCTTTCTTGATATTCAATGAGCGTCCTTTCTTTGCACTCTCTGTTACTACAATGCCAAACAATTGTTGTAGATCATTTGCTTTATACGCCATCAATACTGTAACATCAGCACAGCGTATTCTGCTTATATTATAACCTCCGAATATTATCCCTGGCTGTTATAGCCAACATTTAATTGACAATCCTAGCCTGCATAAACGCCTCCAGTTACTACCACTCCGAAAACGCCTGCTTTTCAATAAGGCCACACTAATTCACAAAATCCTACATCGGAATGCTCCAAATTACCTTTGGCCATTGTTTAAAAATAATGCTAGACACAGTAAACGATTAAATATATTACACATTCCGAAGCCTAGTATAGACTTATACAAAACAAGCTTAACGTACTCTGCAGCTCAGCTGTTGAGCAATCTTCCACAAGAAATCACAGACATCACCAACCTCTATACATATAATCGCAAGTTATTCGAACACTGTCTCAGTACGGATTACCTTCCCCCTTAGTAATAGAAATAATAATAGTAATAAAACCCTAGTATAGCAGCCAGTCCCCTTTTGGCAAGCCAGTATATTCAACATAGCTAATAACAAGTGCCACACCATTCTTTAATGTTACTGAGTCGTGTAGTATTGATTTTTAGCATTTTCCCCTATGCTATTATAATGTCTAACTTTTATATTGTTGGTGTTCTCAGTTAGCCTTGAATGATGTGTGAATTAAATAGTGTATGACAGAGAGTGATAGAAGGGCAGAATTCAATGTTTTTGTCTATGTGAATGTAACATTCACAACAGATGAATGAAAGATGGGTGATTGAAAGGGCCGAATGTAAGGCGGGCCGGCGTGCCCAATTTGTTACCCTGTGAAAATAAAGAGTGTTCGTTCGTTCGCTCGTTCTCGCTCATTATTGCTTCGCTGTAGAGGGAGAAGAGATCCGCTGACAAAACACATTCCTGTCTTGCTCGCAGCTTTATGTGTTCACAATTTCCTTCTTTATTTCCCATTTTAATTGCTGTTATTTGGTTCCATATTTTTTATTATTCTGAGATCTTTCCAATGAATGTTAATATCTTCCAACATTGTAATCATTGCATCATGTCTTATTTTATCAAATGCCTTAGTATAATCTATGAAGCACACATATATGACTTTCTTTGTATCTATTGATCTTTCTAATAGTTTCCGTAATGCATATATTGCATTGTTTGTACCTTTTCCTTACATAAATCCATATTGTTCGTCACCAATATCCATTTTTATTTTCTTTCTTGTTCATCTCATTATAATTCTGAGTAGAATTTTAGTGACATAATTTATGAGGTTAATCGTACGAAATTCTTCGCATTCAATTGATCCTGGTCTTTTTTGGTATAGCTATAAATACATATTTCATCAACTCGCTATCCACTGCTGTAAATATCATTCAACATTTTGGTTAAGATATCTACTCCAAATTCTACCATTACTTATAATTCTTCTATTGTGATTCCATCTTGCACAGCTCTTTTTCCTTTCTTCATATGCTTGATAGCGTCATCGACTTCTTCTTTTAGGATAGGTAGACCGTCTAAGTTACCTTCTTCTGTTAACTCTGCCCTTTCTCCATTCACATAAGTTTCAGATATACTCATAAAGAGAGTGATAGAAGGGCAGAATGTTAGACGGGCCTGCGTGCCCAATTCTTAACCCTTTGAAAATAAAGTTTGTTCGTTCGTTCGTTCGTTCTTCATTATAACATGTTCCTCCAATAATATCTTTTTTGTGTTTGATTTAAAATCAATCAATCAATCATGTGTCATGCCGGAAAGCGTGGGCGGTCATGACTCGCCATTTCACTCGATCACCAGTGTCGTGGATCAGCTCAGTGTTCCTGTCTCGTCCATGCCATGTGGCCAAGCCATCCAGGTATTTTCCTCTCGGTCTTCCTCTTGGTCTGTTCCCCTCGATCTTGCCAGTTATCACTAAGTTCTCCAATCCATCTCTTCTCATAACATGTCCAAAACATTTTGACTGTCTACGTCTAATTTCTCTAATCCGTTTACGATGTTCATTTGTCTCCTGTAGTACTTGGTCATTGGTTTTTCTGTCTGTCCATGGTATTCTTTGCATTTTCCTCAGAAACCACATTTCTGCAGCCATCAGATGCTTTTCAGCTTGACTGCTCATTGTCCAAGTTTCACATCCATACAAAAGAACAGGCTCTATGTATCCCCTCAACACTCTTTTTCTCGTTTCAATTGACATCTTTTTATTGGTCAGAATGTTTTTCATCTTGCTAAAGGCTACTTTCGCCATGGCGATTCTTGTTCTAATCTCTTCAAGGCATCTCCCATCAGATGTTATGACTGTTCCAAGATAATTGTACCGATTCACTTGTTGAAGAATATTTCCATTTACTTGTATATTACATTGTGGCACTTCTTCCTTCCTAGTGACGACCATAACCTGAGTCTTTTTACAATTTAATTCTAACCCCAGTTAGTACTGCATTCATGATTTAAAATACCCTGTATTTATTCTTATTTTTCTTCCCGTGAGCTCACTGGTTTGTTTGTGCATATTTTGTGTACCATTAATATAATTTAAATGAATTTTCGTGCACTGTTCATTTAACCAACTTTATTTTGCCTTCACACAATTATTTCATATTACTTTATTTATCTCATATTATTCATGTTTATCATTTTTACATTTTTCAATTGGCCATCAACTTTAATATTTCTTCAGTCATCCATGTTTTTAAGCCTTTTGGCTTCTCTCCGATAATATGTCTGTGCACGTTTGATGAATGTAGTCCCCTTAACATTTCTCATTGTTCGTTTATATTGCATTATACCTATTTTTCACAATCACCCTGTATTGTACTTGAATTTCTGTATCTACCTTCAAAACCTCTTTATTAAGTCTCAAGATCATAACCGTTCCTCTTCTTCTCCTCAGTCTTACTTATGTATGATATATATATATATATATATATATATATATATATATATATATATATATATATATATATATATATATATATATATATATATATATATATATATATATATCAACATGAAATGCAATGAATACTTAAAACGTTGAAGCAGGTTAACCTGTAAGGGTACCGCTATACTCAGACATCGTTCCAAAGTAATCATGGCTGTGATACAACTGCTGACTCTGCTGAAAGCAAAATGTGGCATGCCAGATACAAGGTAGGCGACGTCAAGACTTTCAAAAGGAACGTCTTCTATAATAAGTGCGGGGGATATGAAGATGCAATTCATAGCCACTGTCACGAGGCTAGCTAAATCAGAAATGGACAAACCTGTAAATAAAATGACATACCTTTAGTGAAACATGCAAGTACATGCACTGTGATAGAGTGAGTTAATTAATCGACACTAATTTGGATTAGTGTGTAATGGATCGCATTCATTCCATACAAATATTCCCGCACACAAGATGAATATTAAACAAGTGAATGTCGTATTTTATTTATAATGTCGTCCCTGGGGTGAGGGGAATCAACATCGACATCCTTTTAACCCCATATCACTAACTTGAGGATCTTCTTGATTTCTGTCCACAAAACCCCGTCGATATACGCTTGCTCAAGGCTACTGTTTTCAGGCGAACAACAGTCTGAGAGGGGAGCCTTGTGATATACTTTATTTTCACAAACGTAACATGCTGTAATTTCCCGTCGACAAATAAAACCTGAACATTGCAACAGGGCCGGCTCCATGGCCGAGGGGTTAGCAGCTTTCTCCGCTAACCCCGAATACTCTCGTCACGTGACGCGACGAGAATTAGCAGTGGTTCGAATCGCAAAAGTGACTTATGAGAGTATGGAGCCGGTCGCTCAGAAAGTCGTGGTGGGCTGATGAGCGTAATCTAGCCTAGGAATCAACATACAGCTGAAAGATGCTGGTGTTGACCGCAATATCCTGAAACAGGATGGAAACGCGGGAAAAAAAATTGCAACAGGATTGTTTGTTCCACAATTTTACTAGCCAAGATGAAAAATGTGAACCGGAAAAGGCATCGTATAAATAGCAGTGGACATCCGTTTTTTTTTTCACCAACCCACACAAACACGAGGCAGGAAGATCAGAGGCAGAAGCTGGAGTGAGTGCACCCTCCCAAACAAATTGTAAAATAAAACATAGTTTGATTACTAAGAGGAGGAAAGCCTCAGCCAACAAAGACATCGCAATCAGACTCTGAAACCAGTCGCCGAAGTATGTGGAAGTCATTTTGATAAATAAGATAGTGGTCATTATCCAGACCTGACTTTGTGAATGCAGCACCTTTGTGAAAGTAGTTGTAGCAGCTTGACTGAATGCAGTAGCCACATAACTGAGTGAGGCAGCTGAGATAGTGAGGCCAAATACTTTTCCACAGCAACTTCCTGATAATTTTTACCACCTTTCCAGGACAGGTATTAAATATCCTTTTCCTAAGCATAGTTGAAAGAAACACAGTGAGCCAAAAGAATAAATAAAACCGGGGGAAAAAAATAAAAGAACTCTCCAGAATATTCTGGGAAACCAACCAGGGTGTACCCAGCTTCTTTCCACAGATTAGAATTAAGCCAGCAGAAGAGACTCAATATTTATTATTAAGAACGGATGCAACTCTGAGGACCATGTATGATACAGTGGCACAGCCAGGAGATAGAGAATTAATTAGAAATGAATATATAATAATCTGGATAATTGTACTGCATTGATTGTTGTATGTTATTACATGTATATGCAGCCGCGTCATTTATATAGATATAATAAATGATGAAAATTACTGGTTATTTTATCTTTTGAGAGTTCTCTTGTCATAGTAAAATTGTTGTAAGCAATTACCCTAGATTAATTATTTAGTTGGTAGAGGAGAGGCAAGGAACCATCCATAAGGACATTTGGGATACTCAGTAAAATTTCATTTTTTTCCCTTGTGGTATTCCTTGGTTCTCCAAAACTCTATTTAATGGTCTCAAATCATTGAGCCAGAGACAGCTAAATTAATTTTAACGGGCAGGATCACATTGAGAAAGAGGAACACTGGATCCTTGATCTCTTTGGGGTTGAGCCATCAACTATTTATCCGACAATATTAATGGTCACATAGTGATCTAGACTTATCTCATCACAGCATGATAGCTCTGAGGCAATAATTTGTGGAGTTGAGCTCAACAGAGTTCCATGAAGAATAGGATGGCTTTCACTTAGGTCCGTCCCCATACATTTCTAGATCCTGAGATTCGACATCCAAATTCATCACTGTGTGCATTATAAGGTAATATTAATCTACACACATCCTCTAGATCAAAAAGTTAGCACAATGTCATGCTTATTGTTAAATCCATCCTAGGTATCATGCGCACAGGTCGCAACATTTGTCAGTGTATCATTTCTTGGTCTGTCACTTCCAAATATAATTTGGAGAACTTGTACATTTACAATTAAATGTATTTTATGTCAACTGTATGTAATACAGCTGGTCTCTGTGGCTGAAGGGCTTGCGAACGCGGTTTGTGAGCCCGTATACCCGGGTTCGAAACACGGCGGTGCTGGTTTTTTCGAAAAAGGTATAGAGACCGGTCGTTCAGAAAGCAATGGCAAACTACTGAACGTAACACTTGCCTAGTACATCAACAGCAGCTGAAAATGCTGGTGTTGACTGCAACGTCCCGTAAGGGATACGCAACAAAAAAAAATGTAATACATATTTACCAAGCAGGCTGATGTTAACAGATTCATTGAATCCTAGCTTCAGGAAACATACAATGTTGATACTGTTTGTGACTATCCCGAAAATGTTGATTGCTTGACATAAGGAGCAATAAATAACCCATCTGAATGTATTCATGGTTGCATCATTTATTTTGAAACCCACTGAGTTATAGCCAGTGTCAGAATCGTTTTTTGTCGTTGGCATGCTAATACTTCTAATTTATTACTTGCAGCAATTATTTTAATAAAATGATGGATACCGAGTAGTCACAATATGTCCGAATGTCTGAATTACATGGCAGAGGGCGTATCGTAAGTCTAGCACTCTTTTCTCCCTATCCCGATGTAATATGTTCGAATATTTTTCCAGGATGTGAGTATTTTCATATATCTCGACACCAGTGTCGACCAAACGACACAAGGCAACAGCCAATGTTCTGTGAATAAATGTATGCCTGCTTTATATTGACCACGGCAGCCATTCAGTATTAGTTGTTCTAATTATATGTTGAGAACATCAAATTCTCAAATCGCACCATGACATTTAACATGGTCCCCTCCATCACTGCAGAGGCATAATTCAGATGTTAACAAACATTTTTCAGTGCACATTTGATATGCTAAGCGCATGCGATCTGATAGTAAATATGTGTGTAGAAAAACGAAGAAAATAACGGATACTTATCATATCTTCATTGTTAACTTTCATGACACGTGTTTCTTGCTTTGTAGATTTTCCCCAAAGAGAACATGAAAACCGTTTAATTGCATATCAACCATTGAAATACATGTGTATTTCCCATTGAGACATTGAAACATCCCACTCATTCGTGAATTTTCATATGCACATCCATGATACTATACACCACTAAATTATATACACTAATATGATTGCAGGAGAAAAACAACATGTAATCTAATGTCGACATTTGCAGGTCGTGTTTATACATGGTAACCGAAATTCAGAAACTGAATAGGCGGGGGGGGGGGGGGTCACGACGCCCTGTATGCACTATACAATTTTAAAAGTAATAATACCATGAAATGGGGAAAGAAGAAAGAAACACACAAAAATAAACACACACACACATACACATATTATACGCATTCCCCCTCCCCCTTTCCCCCCATTTCAACGCACTACGAGGTAGCTTATTATTTGCCCATACAGCGTACTTCATACAATTTTATGTCCAATATGATTTGATGATAATCTGTTTAACACAGTCGCGTGAGGCGGATGGTGGAGTTACCTCCAGATATTATTTTTACAGGTTAACTGCGATTATGTTGTAGACCAACACAGGCGGTGACCATTGAGGGGTGGCGACTTAGTCGGTGATGCAGCTATCTCTATGAAATAGCTCAACGTTTTATGACATAGCCATCGGCTGTTAAGAGGCCCAACTAAAACATCCCGCACCCTACGCCCTGCAGGATCAGATGTTTCTAGAAGAAAGTCTAGTGGTGTCAACCATACAGAAACTAGCGGAATTCAAGAAGAAATAACGGCGTTATTTACTCAAAGTTAATAATGCTTCTAAACTAATAATTAATTTTAAATTAATTCGATGAAGTTAATTAAGTTAATGCGGATCCAATTGGATTCACATAACACGTGTGACTGTATGCAAATACAATATTTACAATATATTGCTTTTTAGAACTTGAAATGTCACTACAGTTATTCAGAATGGAAGGCTAGAAACAAGTCAAGAAAGAAATGTACAGCATAAATACAAATACACTGGATATTAGTGACATTTGATGGCCAGGTGAAGGGGAAAACTAATTAAATAATCACGTACTAATTTACTCAGAGACACGAGACTACAAAAGGAGAGTTGGCATAATTTTGGATCAAAAGAGTGCTAAGACAGTGAAATGATCTTGGACAATCTCAATGAGAGAGAGAGAGAGAGAGAGAGAGAGAGAGAGAGAGAGAGAGAGAGAGAGAGAGAGAGAGAGACGAGAGGAGAGAGAGAGAGAGAGAGAGAGTAATTAAACTCCATGTCAAACATCTGGATAGTAACATAATACATAATATATATATATATATATTATATTATATATATATATATATATATATATATATATATATATATATATATATATATATATTATATATATTCGCATATCCTTTACAGGACATTGCTGTCAATACCAACATGTTATCGCTGTCGTTGATTTCTTGGCAAGATTACGCTCAGTAGTTTACCATTGCTTTCTGGGCGATCATCTCACCAAAGTAACTTTATAATTCATGTTTGTGTGATTGTGATTATTGTAGTGAGTACTTATATGTCTGCTTCATTTCTACACAAATGTTTCCGATAAAGTAAGACACATCAACATGTTGCAGGATCTGCAAATTGATGGGGAAGACCTTAGACTCATAAAACATATATATATTGGAAACAACAAGCTGCCATAAAGATTGATAATAAAGTAGGTCAATATGAGCCTACTAAGTGAGGCGGGAGACAGGGAGGTGTAATAGTCTCCAGATATTTTTTATCTGTACAGTGAAAGTATTTTCAGAAATGTTGACGATATGAAATGAACCATCATTGGGGACGTAGCATCTAGTAAGCATTAGATATGCGGATTATACATTATTGATTGCAGACATTGAACAGGATCTGCAAACATTTAGTAGATGCGATTCTTGCCCACAGTGAACAACTTTATTAGAATTAAACCGTAAGAAGGTACAGTTATGGTCGTCACTAAGAAGAAGGAAATACCACAATGTAATAAACAAGTAAGTGGGGATATTCTTACACAAGTGAATCGGTACAATTATCTCTGAGCAATCATAACATCTGATGGGAGATGCCTTGGCGTGATTAGAACAAGAATCGCCACGGCGAAGGCAGCTTTTTGCAAGATGAAAAACATAATGACCAATTAAAAGATGTCGTTTGCAACGGGAATAACAGTGTTAAGGTGCTACATAGAACCTATGCTTTTGTATGGATGTGATGCGTGGACAATGTACAGACAAGCTGAAATTGATGGCTGTGGAAATGTGGTTTCTGAAGAGAATGCAAAGAATACCATGGACATACTGAAAAACCAATGACCAAATCCTACAAAAAACACATGAAAACCATAACTGTTTAGAGAAATTATACGTAGACAGTCACAATATTTTGGTCACGTTATAAGAAGAAATGAATTGGAGAACTTGGTGACAATTGGCAACATCGAGGGGAAGAGAACAAAGGGAAGGCAGAGAAGTAAATACCTGAATGGCTTGACCACGGTGTATGGACGAGACAAGAACACTGACCTGAGCCACGTTTATGGTGATCGAGTGAGATGACAAAACATGACCGCCCACGATTACCGGCAGGGCACTTGATGATGATGATGACAATACTTAAGTCATTCCAATTACACTAGACAACACACTTTTTGAAAAGTGTTTGTATCATAATTTAAATACACCATTTTTGATTGATTTTAACATGCTGATTTCAAATATTATCACAGCTTTATCATACATAGGTTGACAAAAGTTAATACTATTTCTTCTTCTTCTGCATTCATCAGGATATTTTTCAGTCATATTTGTTACGTCTCTGGTTAGGCACCCTTGGGCCAAAACTCTCAGGCCAGCACATCCGACTTTAGCGTGTGATTTTTATTCAGGTTAGCATTCCTGGGGGACTCTCACTGTTGTTCTGCCGTAGATATAACAGCTGGTCATGTTCCATCCATCCATCATGTGCCATGCCGGTAAGCGTGGGCGGTCATGTTTTACCATCTCACTCAATCACTAGAGTCGTGGATCAGCTCCGTGTTTCTGTCTCGACCATGCCATGAGGCCAAGCCATCCAGGCATTTGCTTCTAGGTCTTCCCCTTGGGTTTTCCCTTCGATGAACACTGTTCAGCCTCATGTTTTCAGCTATGTTGACGGATGCCTTCGAGAACAACGACATTGGAATAGACATCATCTACCGCATGGATGGAAAGTTATTCAATCTCAGAAGGCTGAAAGCTAAAACCAAAATTGACAGCGAAACCGTTAGAGAGCTCCTGTTTGCTGATGATTGCGCTCTATACGCCAACTCAGAGGCGAATATGCAACATAATGTTTCAGCTTTCTCACATGCCTGTGCCAACTTTGGGCTCAATGTCAATTTGGAGAAGACTGTAGTTATGTACCAGCCAGCTCCAGGGAATAATCACACTGTGCCGAATATCAAAGTGAATGGTCATAGTCTAAGTGTTGTGGACAAATTCACCTATCTTGGCAGCACTGTGTCACAAGCTGCCACAATTGATGATGAAGTGAATGCAAGAATCTCCAAGGCCAGCGCAGCCTTTGGCAGACTGTACAAGAATGTATGGGACAGAAATGGAATAAGTCTGCAAACAAAGCTGAAAGTCTACAAAGCAGTTGTATTATCCACACTGCTATTGCTATATGCTTGTAAAACCTGAACTGTTTATCAGCGACACGCTAGGAAATTAAACCACTTCCACACAGTCTGCCTTACGAAGTTACTGAAGATTAAATGGCAAGACAAGATCCCAGATACTGAAGTCCTAGAAAGAGCGTCCATGCCCAGTATCCACACTCTACTAATGAAGAATCAGATTCGCTGGGCTGGTCACTTGACTCGCATTCCAGATCACAGGCTCCCTAAAATAATTTTTTTACGGCGAATTGCGTTGTGGTAAACGCTCCAGCTCACAGAGGAAACGCTTTAAAGACACTCTGAAAATCTCACTGAATGCTTTTGGAATTCATCATGACACCTGGGAGACTGCAGCCAGAGACCGAAATTCGTAGCGCGCATCATTACTCAAGGGTGCAGTCACTTGTAAGGCAACCAGGACTGCAGGAGCTGTGAAGAAAAGACAGAACAGAAAAATCACTGCAGGAAATCATCCCCTAGAAACGTCAAGCAATCTTTGTCCACATTGTCAAAGAACATTTCGATCCAAAATAGGCCTTATCAGCCATCTTAGAACCCACGGGTCCATACTTTCAACCCCACTGGATGATATGAATGGTCATCATCATTCTTTATGGACAAACAACATAACATCCCTTCGATCTTATCAGTTGTCACCAAGTTCTCCAATTCATTTCTTCTCATAACATGCCCAAAAAAACGTGACTGTCTACGTCTAATGTCTCTAATAATTTTACGATCTTCATTTGCTTCATGAAGGACTTGTTCATTGGTTTTTCTGTCTGTCTATGGTATTCTTTGCATTTTCCTAGAAACCACATTTCTACAGCCATCAGATGTATTTTTCAGCTTGGCTGCTCATTGTCCAAGGTTCACATCCATATAAAAGTGCAGGTTTCTATGTAGCACCTCAACACTGTTTTTCTCGTTTCGATTGACATCAGTATGTTTTTCATCTTGCTAAAAGCTACTTTTGCCATGGCGATTCTTGTTCTAATCTCTTCAAGGCATCTCCCATCAGATGTTATGACTGTTCCGAGATGATTGTACCTATTTACTTGTTGAAGAATATTCCCATTTACTTTTATATTACATTGTGGTATTTCGTTCTTTCTAGTGATGACCATAATCTGTGTCTTTTTACAATTTAATTCTAATCCTAGTTGTTCACTGTGTGTAACAACCGCATCTACTAAATGTTGCTGGTCGAGTTAGAGGACTACACGCTCAACCCTGAGGGAAGGCAGGGGCAGTCCTTGGGACATTTTCGCCATTCAAGGAGGCTTCCATAATTGTAGAGCCGTCACACAACGCTCTGGTACTGGGCTCACATAAGGAATTGCCACGTGCTGCACATGTCTGCTTTAATTCCTCACTTCAATGTATTGGGCATTTCTTTCGCCACAGGCCGCTTCCCGCACAAGCCAGGAACGGTCAGTCTGCAGACGACTTCCACTCAGCGAGTTTTCCGTTGGGATGTGTACGGACGCTGTGCCCGGGAGACAAGATTATCAGAACTGTTCTGGCCGGAAAACAAGATTGTCTGTTTCGGGCACGAGGGACATTTCATCCCGACGTTTCTGTGTTGTGTCAATTTATTTGCAACCGTTAGGCCGGCACATCCGACTTCTGTGGGCGTTTTATTTTAAAAACCAGGTTAGCCGTCCTGGGGGTTTCGAGGGACATTCTGTTGTGGTGTCACCCACATCTCAGCTAGTCAAGTTAGAACGGTTAATGACATCATGGTCAACCCTTCGGGATGGCAGGGACAGACCATGGGCATTCCCCACTATCCTAGAAAGCTTTCATAATTGCAGAGCCGGCACATAGCGCTCCGCTACCAGGCCCACCCAAGGAATCGCCACGTGCTGCTTATGGCTGCTTAAAATCTTCACTTCCATGTACTGGGTATTTCGTTCGCCACTGGTCGCTCCCCATGCAAACCAGAAACGGTCAGTCTGCAGACTAAATCCACTCATCAAGCTTTCGCTTCGAACTTCCACGTAATGGATTCGCTAGCCAAACGTTCCATTTCGTATTAATGTGACGTTTCTCCACCTTGTGTTGTGTTAGACTGCAGGTGGCATCCACTCTGCATCTTTCACTTCGAATTTCTACGTAATGGATTCGCTAGCCAAGCGTTTCATTTCGTGTTATTGAGACGTTTCTCTACCTTTGATTTCGCTTGACTTGACTTGATCCAAAAACAAAAAATTCCAAATGCGGTCTCATTCAACCTGCTTCTTTCAGCCTTGGTTAGAGTTGAGATCCATGGTTTATGTGGATTTTGTCCTGATATTGTCTGTGTGCTCTTACGAGTTAGTCCTGACTCGGATTGCTTGTCTAGGCTTTTGTGACTATGGTGTCAGGAGGGGAATTGGTCGGCGGCTGTCCTTTGTAGCCGTCTCCTCTTGTGGTTTCTATTGCTTTGTGTTTTCTACTTGTGCGTTTCGCTTGGGTAGATACGTCTGGTGGATAATGGTGTTTCGTAGACCCATTTGCCGGCTCTTTGCCTTTCCCTTTCGAAGTATCTATCCTCGTCATATTTTCCCCAATACACTGCGGGAGTTAAGGTTTCTTTGTCTTTCTCTTATTGGCTCCGGTTGCCTTCACGTGTGTCGATAACCTCCTCTGGGCTTTCTTCAGGTGTCTGGTGGGATTCGGGATTCCTCTTGAGCTGCTTGGGCATCGTGGCTGGACTACTGGATTTAGCTTGCTGTTTCTGATTGGTCTGTCGTTTGGCTCCATCATTCGTCTTTTTGCTTCCTTTTTTATAAATTGTCTTTAGAAGCTTTTCGATGTTTTCATGTTGGGTTTAATCTTGCACCTCATGGAAACAAGAAGACTCAACAAAAATAATTCTGTCAAATATGAAGAAATTCACAGACAAGTCAGAACATTATGTAAGGAGGCAAAAGAAGCATGGCTTGAGGAAAAGTGCTTAGAAATTGAAAGCCAACACAACAGTCAAAATACCAAATTAGTGCACAAACGAATTCAGGAACTTACTAATAAAAGAACAAGTACATCAACAGGGTGTCTAAAAACTGAAGATGGCAAAATCATAATAGAAAAAGACCAGATTCTACAGGTATGGGCAGATTATGTGAAACACCTTTATGATGATAACAGAGACGAACAGTATGATATTAGATTTAATAATGAAGGACCGCCAATTTTGGAGATGGAGGTTCGAAATGTTCTTAAGCATATGAAAGCTGGCAAGGCCCCCGGTTCAGATAACATCACAACAGAAATAATTAAAGCTTTAGAAGAATTTGGAATAGATCAAGTCACCAGACTGCTGAACACATTATATGATACTGGAGATATACCTCCTGAATTATGTAACTCTAAATTTATTGCAATCCCAAAGAAATCAGGAACCTTGGAATGTGATCAACATAGAACAATTAGTATAATGAGTCACATCACAAAGATTTTGCTAAGAATTATCATGCAAAGAATGAGGAAGAAGATACAACCTGAAATAGGGGAAGAACAATGCGGGTTTGTAGAAGGAAAGGGTACAGTAAATGCTGTGTATATGCTGCGAACAGTTATTGAACGTGCTATAGAAGTAAACAAGGATATACATCTTTGCTTTATTGACTATACAAAGGCTTTTGATAGCGTTAGACATGTCAGCATGGTGGATATGCTTGCAGATCTACAAATTGATGGGAAAGACATTAGACTTATAAAAACCATATATTGGAAACAACAAGCTGCAATAAGGATTGATAATGAAGTGGGACAGTATCAGCCAATTAAGAGAGGTGTTAGGCAGGGATGTGTGATGTCTGAAATATTTTCAGAAATGTAGAGGATATAAATGGAATCAGCATTGTAGGACGAAACATCAATAACATTAGATATGCAGATGATACAGTATTAATTGCAGACAATGCGCAGGACCTGCAACAATTAGTAGATGTGGTTGTTGTACACAGTGAGCAACTGGGGTTAGAATTAAATTGTAAAAAGACTCAGGTTATGGTCGTCAGTAGGAAGGAAGAAGTGCCACAATGTTATATACGAGTAAATGGAAATATTCTTCAACAAGTGAATCGGTACAATTATCTTGGAACAGTTATAACATCTGATGGGAGATGCCTTGAAGTGATTAGAACAAGAATCGCCATGGCGAAAGTAGCCTTTAGCAAGATGAAAAACATTCTGACCAATAAAAAGATGTCAATTGAAACGAGAAAAAGAGTGTTGAGGGGATACATAGAGCCTGTTCTTTTGTATGGATGTGAAACTTGGACAATGAGCAGTCAAGCTGAAAAGTCTAGTCACCACTGAGTGATTTAGTTATTTCGTATCCTTTATTTCTACACAGCCGATAAACCGTTATTTAATATATTCCATATATGAACGAGCACAAACACTGTTCAACCAAATATATATCGCCGACACACTGCTGTCAGTCACTCACGGAAATGTTCCTGTAAGCCGGGGAAATTTTATTTGATTTATAGTCTTTCCCCTTTCTATACTTCTTTGAGAAATCTTATGTTTAATAATTCCTTGGTTGCTTGGACTACATTCTTTTATCAGTCTATCTTCTAGTAATTCATTTCTTATGTTCACTTTATCTCAGGAATGTTCTGACCTTCTATGAGAAACAGGATTCAAAGCTTGATGTCAGTTAGCACTGCACTAGATTATTTCCATTTTCTTCTTCTCAAAAAATGGTAGGTAATTGCACTTTAAATTGGAACCTGTCGAAGAGATAACACCAGGTGATATTAACCCGACTCAGTCTCATTATATGTGAGTGTAGGCCTGAGGCTGTACTCAGACTTAACATCTATATTTTCATAGAACTAACCTCTGGCATAAGACAGAGGATTCTATCACATTACCTTAGACTAGGTAAAAGAAGGAAAAGCCAAAGGAAAAGCATAGAAACCCCCAGTAGACACCCCTACCAGAATATCCTAGCGTAGACCTATCCTTTATCTCCCCACTCCCTCTAAATCTTGCGGAATATCTTCTCATGTCATTGGTCTTACCCTACTGAGTGCAATGGCACATCACTCGACACAGCCTAAGTCACGCCTCAGCCTAATGCTGCCAACACTCTTATTCTACGGTCACACACGCAAGTTCACTATGTCCGATTACTAAGCTACAGCAGTAACTATCTTATAAACACTATCCTCGTCCTGAATTGGAATACACATACACATCCTGTGCAAATGTCCGTTGCCTTTGAACAACATGGAACATTAGTAATTCTTTTTCTTAATTGGGCTAAGAATAGGGAAACGCTTCCTCCCGTTTGAATCCTCGTTAGCACACTGAATTTAAAACGTTATTTCCAGACAGCTTAGGATTTAGTCTGTAGTACGTCACTGGTTTTTCCGCCTACCAAGTAACCCCTGCTCTTCTCTCGTCTTTTGATCCTCGTACAAAAACATGCCGACAATCTCCTTTGATATAGACAAATCTCCGTGGATATCGTTTTCCGTTGCTCTCGGGAACTCCGTTCTCCGTATTTCAAAGAGTTCTGATCGTGTTTGATCGGGGACCCGTTCTCCGTATTCAAAGAGTTCTGATCGTGTTTGATCGAGGAACCGTTCTTACAACAAAGAAGTTGTAGTGGCCTAAACCGACTATCTCTGGCCTTTGAACATTAGGGTCTACGACCTCCAGCCATTTCGTGACATACTTTCCTCTCTGTTTTGAGATTCTTCCAGAACCCCTGCCGATCCCCCGCAATCTCATTATTTCCATACATGGGTTCCTCAATCTGTTTCACCGCTTTCTCCACCTGGTCCCACAACCGAATGACCACCTCCCCCTAGTCCATAGGCAAACTACCACCAAGAGGTGCATTCCCTGCTAGCCTATCAGTCAGTTCATTCCCCGTACCCCCGCATGGCCAGGGCAAAATATCCATACAATTCTCACAATCTGTGACCTCTGAAGCGACGAGAGCCATTCCACACGAAACATTCCTTTCTCCACCTTACTAAGCATACTTTTTGAATCCGTAATGAGTACGTGTGTTATAGTGATCTCCTCTAGTCAGGCTAGAGGCTTGTTCTTGATAGCGCTCCGCAAGTGCGAATGTGGTGTTGATTTCGCTCACTCAATGAGGTTTTTATAGGGACTTGCATCGTGACTATTGCCTGCGATTTGGGCGCTTTTTTTTACCTTTAGTAGCGCTCACGAGGTGGGCTACATGTGCTGCCGGATCAACACTTTACCTCCATGCAGCAGAGTGCGAGTAACGGCCAAACCCTCTCATCCAGGGAATCCTTCTTTTTCCTCGGCTGTGAGCCGTAGAACCTATATCTGAACCAAACATGTAGCAGGTTCAGCATCTCACATCCATTTTGCAGTTGGTGAGTTTCGGCCCGGCCCTCACATCCGAGGGGTATTGGCTTAGAGTCGTTCAGTTATATCTCTCAGCTGAGAGCTGTAGAGTATGTGTCTGGACAAAGAATGTAGTGGCATCGTGCCCCTCATTCGGGCTTTGATTGCCTGTCCTCAGTCTACCTGCAGAGCAGCAGGTGTGTGTCTCTCTTTGTCTGGTTCCTGCCCCTTGACCCATCCGACAAGTAGCTGTGCTACAGTCGGCATATCTCTAGGTATTGGAATATGCAAGCCCCTCTACCACGACAAGGTGGAGATACTTCACAGGGGTAAAAGTTCATACAAGACAGAAGGAGACTGAACGATTAGACATATTACAAGGACAGCGACAGATGTAAACAGTAAAGACTAGTTCACCACAGGATACTACGTGCTTGTTATGAACACGGATCGTGTCGGGAGTCATGCGCAGACCCGTGGCGGACAGAACGGAAGAAAGAGTTGTTTACAAATGGAGTTAGAATATAGCTGGTGCTAGGAACTGTTTTGAGAGCGAGCTGTAGATGTGAAAGTAATAAGTAGCGGTTATAAAGTTAGTTATTGATAGTGTATTTACTAACGTCATGTTTCTCAACTTAGGAAGCAGAGCTCTAGGTTAATTAAGAGTTGTGTTATTTAAGGTGTTTAGGGAGGATGTGAAGATTTGTGTGAATGCGTATCGACGATAGCGGGAACATGTTATTTTCGGATGACCATTGTGAAAATTGTGTGTTTGTGTGTGTATGTGTGTGTGTATGTGAGAGAGAGAGAGAGAGAGAGAGAGAGAGAGAGAGAGAGAGAGAGAGAGAGAGAGAGAGAGAGAGAGAGAGAGAGAGAGAGGTCTAACTCAGAAGAGAGTTGTTTGGGAAAACTAAGTTTGATTGTGATTAAAGAATAGTTTATACGGACATCGTGTCGTTCCATTGTCATTAATATTAAAAGTTACTGTCCGTGCCTATGACACTCGTGACTTTCTGGAAAGAAATCATAATGCAATTCACCAATTGGTTATGTGTTTTAATGATACATTTACATTACAGTATTACAAATACTGTGTACTTGTTTAATTCTCTGTGGTGAACAGTTAATCTTTCTACTTTAGCATTATAATCAGTGTGGTTACATATTCAATTATTTGATATATCAACATAGTGTGACATGAAAAAAAATCAAAACATTATATAAAGTTGACATATAATGTCTTTAAAAGGCACATTTGAACCATTTCCGTCATTATTTAGTCTTTGTTCCAGCTCTCTTTGTTTGCAACTTGTCATCAATCAGTGAAGTGTACTTGTCACAGTCCAACAGTAATCAGCATGCATTGAGAGGCCCCAATTGCCTTCATACCTTGTCTCCATAGCAGCAATGCCCTTTTAAAATCGTTCACCGTGCTCATCACTGACAGCCCCAGAATTGATGTAAAGAAATCCAAAAGAGAATCCAGAAGATGCATGTTCAAACATATGTTGCAGCCAAGACTCTTATACTTCAGAAGTAGATTTTCTACAATGTTATTGTAATTATTAGATCTGTTGTTTCCAAGAAAATTGTCCACCACTTACTTAAATGTTAGCCATGCTGTTCTTTTGTTTTCGTCACATGTAACACGCAAAGAAACTCGTCATAATGGAAAAGTCTTCGAATTTGCGAACAAACAAATACTTCCTCTCTTATTTTAGCTTTGCCCGGTCTTGGACATTTTCTGATGAGGTATATGAAAACCTCATCTGTTTTCTCCTTTGCATTGACAATGTTTTTCATGAGACCGAGCTTAATTAATGTGCAAGAGTAGCAACACAATCTTGCTAGTGTCGACACGTGCTGGGTTCTCGAGACATTTACTACCAGGCTGCAATAACTGCCTGTTTAGCCAATGTTTTTTTAATGTAATGGTCAAATCGTGCACGGTTATCCTATTCACCGTGAAAGCCATTTGTAGAACGCATTACAGTAGCAATGCGTTGCACGATATTTTTGAAATGATGACAAAACAGCATGTTCAAAGATCAAAACTACGATTATATTTAAACCGGAGGGCGATTGCTGTGTATACATTTTCTGGCCGCTCTCTCTCTCTCTCCCCTCTCTTCTCTCTCTCTTTATATTTAAAATATTATATATATATATATATATAATAAAAACAATATATATATATTACACTAGCTGACCCCCAACCCGGGTTCGCCCAGTCCTGGCGGGGGTTTTCTATCTATTTATATGTCGTCTATCTATCTATTATCTATTATCTACCCTTCTATCTATCTATCTATCATTATCTATCTATCTATCTATTTCTATCTTCTTTTTCTTCTTTTCTGTCTGTCTGTCTGTCTGTCTGTCTGTCTGTCTGTGTTCGGCCCGTTCCCGTTAAAAATCTATATAGAATAGAAGAATAGATAGATTTATAGTAGAAAATTTGATTGGAAGAGATCTATCTCAAGTAAACTTACCAAGATATTACAAACAGTCAATAAATGGTGGGCGGTGGGTTGACTGCAGAGTACTCCAAAGGATATGCAACTAACTTTCTCTCACAAAAAATTACTTTATTAATCTTTGAAAAAAATCTTTATTTTCAAAGGGTTAAGAATTAGGCACGCAGGCCCGTCCTACATTCTACCCTTCTTCTCTATTTTGTCTCATACATTCTTTCATTCAACATCTCTTATGAAGCAATTCTTTGACAACAAAAGAACAATAAGCATTTAAAAGCATGAAAAGTAACTCATTGAGGCACTGTTTAAAATGGGCATCATAAATACCCAACGTGGGTTAAACACGAAATACATATGAGAATGTTTAAAAAAAAATTAAATGTGCTGTTGAAGAGAAATGAAAAGATGAGTTAGAAAATTTTCACTATTTAAATAGGTGCATTAATTTTATGAAAACTTTGAAAATGCCTTAAGGATTATATCATTATTTATTATAACTCATATGCCTGTAAATAACTGTAGAGAAAGAGTTTATAAATCTTTGAAAACAATGCAAAAATCTATATATAAAATATATAGCAATGTTATTAAGAGTTATGCCCCTTGAAATAACTTTCCTTAAGTTAAGTCCCCTCGCTATATATAAATGATAACTTAAATTTAAATATTAAATTTTAGTAAGTAAATAGCTTATTGTACACTAAAAAAAGCTATGACAGTTGAATGCACGGGAATGAAAAGAAGACGTGTAGAAAATTTCATCTCAATCGGATAGACAGTTTGCGAACGCATAAATAACGGACACACATACATACATCGCCTTGTATATATATATATATACTAGCTGACCCTGCCCGGCTTTGCCCAGGCCCTGGCGGGGATCTTTCTGTCTGTCTGTCTGTCTGTCCTGTCTGTCTGTTTCTGTCTGTCTGACCCGGCCCGGCTTCTCCCAGTACCTGGTGGGGAGCATCTCATGTAATTCATATAAGTAGTCATATAAGTTCCCGTTCCGGACTGTCTGTCTGTCTGTCTGTCTGTCTGTCTGTCTGACCCGGCCCGGCTTCGCCCAGCTTATGGTGGGGAGCATCTCATTTAATTCATATAAGTAGTCATATAAGATCCCGTTCCCGTTCCCGACTATCTGTCTGTTTGTCTGTCTGTCTGTCAGTCTGTCTGTCTGTCTGTCTGTCTGTATGCCTGTCTGTCTGTCTGTCTGTCTGTCTGTCTGTCTGACCCGGCCCGGCTTCACCAGTACCTGGTGGGGTGCATCTCATGTAATTCATATAAGTAGTAATATAAGTTCCCGTTCCGGACTGTCTGTCTGTCTGTCTGTCTGTCTGACCCGGCCCGGCTTCGCCCAGTCCTGGCTGGGATCTGTCTGTCTGTCTGTCTGTCTGTCTGACCCGGCCCGGCTTCGCTCAGGCCCTAGTGGGGATCTGTCTGTCTGTCTGTCTATGTATGTATGTATGTATGTATGTATGTATGTATGTATGTATGTATGTATGTATGTATGTATGTGTGTGTGCTTGCGTGCGTGCGTGCGTGCGTGCGTGTGTGTGTATCTATCTATCTATCTATCTATCTATTTATCTATCTATCTATCTATGTATCTATCTATCTATCTAGCTATCTATCTATAGCCAGGGGACTTAACTTAAGATATAACAATACTACTAAAAGTTATGTCCCTTGTTTTATATTTTCTTATGTTCAGTCATGTAATTACAAAATTAAATTTTAGTAAGGTAATAGCTGATAGCTGATAAATAAAACTATGACAGTTGGTTGCACTGGAATGAGAAGAAGACGTAAAGAAAATTTCATCTCAATCGGATGGACCGTTCGCGAACGTATAAATAACGGACCCACATACATCCATACATACATACACACATCGCCTTCCCCTTAGTTAGAAATCATCGGCAGTTTTTAATCTCCATTTTGTCATTTAATCGCCACACTTTGTCAAAGTACTTAACTAGTACTTCCTCTTTGTTCAATTTAAATGATAAACTGACACACGCACATTAATATCTCGGCCTATAATTGACTTACAGCCTAGAGTAAGGTACAATTGGATTTGTTTCTCCGAGAGGTGTCCTACTGTGTCGGTTGCATAGTTAAAAGGCAAAATAGAAAATGTTACTAAAATGTATATTGGTTATTACATTGTACCTATTTTTTTTCCACAATAACTTCCTATCATTCTTGCATTTCTATACCTGCATTTATAACATCATTATGAGTCTCATGTTCTTAACCTCTTTTCCACTACTTTAATCTTAATTGCATTTATTCACATAATAATACTTTATCATTGTTACAGTCAGCACCATGCATTGTCTGAACATTTGTTAATGCACTTCTCAATCGTTTATTAATTAGTGTATTGTTGAAATTTGACAGAATGTTTTCCTATCATTGTCCATGTGTAAAGTCATCGTTTATTTTGTTTAAACAACGTAATCCCAATTATCATAACATTTATATTTGCCCATTTTATTAACATTTCTCCTCTTTCATTTTTCTAAACCTATTGTTCTACTGCATCTCCCATTCTTTCCTTTCCCATATTTGCATTGCAATCTCCATTTGGTTATTTCGTTTCATATATCGCCGCTTCTACTACCTAGTACATTTGCTATTTATTTATGTATCACTACTGCTTGTTCTTGGTGAATGTATATGTATACATTTTAAAATATATTCGTCTGTCTTTGGTTGTGAACATAATAATCTATAATACACCAATAACCATTCCGTTTGTCTTTGAATTCGACCATAATATTCTGAAACACACAAATAACTACTAAAATATGTAGTTGTTTTTTCCCCCACAAAATTGCAGTCCTGTACTTATTTTGTCTGTGTGAGTGTTTGAGTGTGTGTTTGTGTGTGTGTGTGTGTGTGTGTGTGTGTGTGTGTGTGTGGTGTGTGTGTGTGTGTGTGTGTGTGTGTGTTGAACACTTCCTGAAAATACGAGGGAGGAAAGCATCAAATGAAAACCGTAATTTTTTTTATAATTTGGTGGATATATTCGGAAAAGGTAAAGCACAAATGTGTTATTTTGTTGATATTGTCACAGCTGCCTTCAATGCAAGTCCTCTAGCAACAATAAAGTGCTTGGATTCCTGTAGAAAAAAAATTCATTCTCTTGGTCGCGTGTGTAATCACTCATGCACCGCCTGTTGTGCCTCTTCATCGGACCGAAAAGTCTTTCCTCTCAATTACTCCTTGAGTTGTCCAAACTGGTGAAAATCACTTTGGGCTATGTATGAAGAGTACGGAGGATGTGATACACACGGAGGATGGTTCCAACAATTGCACGGGCAGTATCGGGTCGAGTATTGCCATGTTGTGAAAGGAAACATTTACGTTTGGATTTGATTGCGGGACGAAGATTATTCCTGATAAGATCTGTATACGTATTACTCCTGAGAGTTTTCCTTTTCGGCGTGTAGTTCTCTAAAAGAAAACCTCGTACATCCCAAAAGAGAGTCAACATAACAGTCCCTGCAATCGACTCTGGGGTCACAACTTTGTGCTTCACCCCTCGTCAAGAGTCTGTCACATATTTCACGTCGTTTTGCAACGCCTTACTCCAGTCACACTTGCTAGACTGACAGACATACATCACCGTACTGGACCTTCAAAGACCGAGGGATTTTAATAGGTTTCAACCCTCACTGATTAAACAAAACGGATAACAGAAAACGGCTCCTCTTTGATGCATGTCAAAAGTGGTGCAGCAATATTTAAACTGTCCTAATGACGTCACCGTGTTCGTCTGCACATGCTTAGGACTCCTGACATCATCAAACATTAATATTGACATGGTTTAAAACAATGGCACAGTTACTGTAATTTATATCACTGTTATAACGTTCCCATTTGAATCCACCTTTTATGATTATGTTTCAGCCTCTGTCATGACATTCCACAACCCAATATTAATGTAGCCGAGAGGAAAAGACAATGGAAATACTGACGTTTCCTTAGCTACGGTGCTAAGAGATAGAGGGTAACTGACTTCGTTACGGCCAAAGAAGAGAATTAGTAAAAGAGAGAGAAGCTCACACCGCCCTCAACTGACAAAAATAGATATGGTAATTAGGTAAGAATATACGGGATCTTGGAGAGGGGCCTAAACTCTGGACATTAACTGTCATATTTGAGGTCCAGACAGTGAATTAAGGTGTTAGGCTGTGGTATAAATAGTGGTTTTAAAAACTAAAAGAGACTAAACAAACAAATCAAGAACAGTACAAAACTAGCTCTTTATTTATCAACTACTACCACTTTGGTAACAATTTGTGTTCAAACACATTTAATACTACATTCAATAACAGATGTTTAATAACAGATTCAACAGACAACTGGATATATCAAACATCAACCAAAGGTGGCCCCTATTCCGTCACCAGAACTTAAGACAGCAGGGTACACCAGGGTACACACTAGAGTGTCTAGTTGGTCGTACGTCGAAGTACACTTGGTCCTGCAGCGAGGCGCCGTCGTCATTTGGAGGCGACACGTTCGATCCCGGTCGGTAACTATTATAGCTTTCAAATGTTATGTTGTCTAGTGCGTCTTCTAATCTCTAATTCCTTCTTCTTCTTCCGTGAGCGCCAAATAATACTATGTGTGTTAGTTAGTTAGTTAGTTAGTTAGTCGACATATCATCCTCATTGCACATCGAACCATTCAGTCCATAAGTGCTCGGATTCCCTCCTCAGCAAATCCCGCAACGTGTAGCGGCTAACGACGCCAGTTCTGTGTTGGTTTATCAATCTTCTTTGGCTTCCTGCGTAGTGTTCTTGTTTGGCCACCCCTCTTTTAATTTGCTGCTCTCGCAGTCTGGCCATTGTTGTAGATTCACAGTCATCACTTGGTTCTCGCAAAAGTCTTACTTCTCGTAGAGCATTCAGGATGTCTGCCTGGTCCATGGCGCGTCCGCCCTCCACAGTAGCCTCACCTGCGAGCTCGTCAGCCCGCTCATTTCCTTGTACTCCCGCATGCCCTGGCACGAAGATGAAACTAATCTTTGCCAGTCGAGACCGCTCCAGAGGCAGCAACCATTCTCTTCGGATCGATCCCTCCTCTATCCTCTTGATCATGTTCATTGAGTCGCTGAGGAAACAAGCCCTAGTGAATGTCTGTGTCTCGAGCCATGTTATTGCTTTACTTACTGCCATGACTTCCATGGTCAGGCTACTTGTGGTTTCAGTGAAAGCACCAGAGTCCTCCTTCACAATTCTCCCTCCGGCCCGAGCTGTAAAGGCCCATGAGCTTCTCACATGTCGGACGACCGACCCATCTGTGTAGATGACCGCGTCACCGTCTAGCGAATTCTCGAAAATCAACGCTTGTACTTCAGCCTCAACAGCAGCCGGATTTTCTTGTCTGCATTTTCTATCTAGTTGGATGCAAACTGAAAAGGATGTGCAGAAGTCTGTTGGCACTTGCACCCACTCCTCGCCAGGTTCTAAGTCCTCAAGTGAACACACCTGTTGAAGAATGTCTTGGCTTGACCCATCCACGACCTTCCTCTTTTTAACCTGCTGCCCTTCACCTTCCTAATTTCACTATGCAGTGAATGTTGTGTGTTTGCGTTAATTCTGAGGTAGGCGCGTGCCCTGCAACCTTGTATTCTCTCTTCAATGGTTGGAAAATCAAGAAGGTAGCGCATCGCCCTGCATGCTGTATCTCTTGTACATCCAAGAATAATGCGCATAGCTTCATTCTGTATCCTTTCCATCCTTTCTATCTGCTTATGGCTGAGAGTCAGGATTGCCATTGCATACTCCAAAACAGACATGACCAGCCCCTCGTACAGAAGACATAGATGGCGCTGCTCACAGTTTGCTGCCGCCATCACCCGCATCGCTGCCAAACCCCGCTTGGCCTTTGTTATCACCTGGTCTATGTGCACATTATAAGCAAGGCTTCGATCAAACCGTATCCCCAGGTAATTCATTGCCTGCGTTCTTTCCACCGTCTCTGAACACAGCATTACAGTTGGTGTTGGAGTGTTGACAATATGATTATTCAACGAGAACCAAGTCACTGTGCCTTTGTTGGGTTGACCATTGCCCCAGCTTCATCATCCCAAGTACTTATGCGATTGAGTTCGGTTTGTAGTTCCACAGCAACCTCCTCTCTATCCTTACCCTGACGATACACTAAAACATCATCGGCATATGACAATGTCCTGCCAGGTCCAGTGATCTGCTCACTGGTGATTCTCACTGTGTAGGCGTTGAACAGTACCGGAGATAATGGTGATCCCTGTGGTAGGCCAGGATATATTGTTTTTGGTTCCGAAGTCCAACTGCCACATCTAAAAACTACTTATGTGTATACTATGTGTGTCTATTTATGTAATCGTCTTAGTGGCCTCAACGGTTTTCCCCATTTATTTCTTGTGTTTACAATGTCAAACAGTGTCGTCTAATGCCAACCACACCAATTTAATATTATAAATCTTGCTGTCTTGTGCTTCATGTCACATAGCGAATGCATGTTAACATCTTTGCGCAGGGTGGTACTAAGCATAATTCTACACGTCCCATGGTACAACAAGCTCCATGTTTTACTGTACATAAGACTTCAGCCATATGATTCCACTTCCAGTCTGATACACTGGTGCAAACATTACTACTTTATGGTAATAGATGTGATACCAGACTTCAATGCTAACTGATAAACTCCTTTACTAATACTAAAAGTTCAAGATACACCTGACTGTCCTCCATCAGTAAAGCCGCACTTCATTCGCAATTATCATGATTACATTATGATTGCTGATACACACTCCGCGTGTAAAAGGTGTATCATTTTCTACGCTCCGTAGCTGTCAGTCCATCGAGTCCCCCTCCTATACATTCCTTCCTTCACCTCTTTTATTACCCACATGTTCTAACTAAATAGCTTAACCATTAACCCATCATTGCCACATATAACATGTAAGTATTCTTCTCTGCTTTACACATGCTATAAATATTACACATTATTATGGCTATTTTCTCCTACTCATTGTTGCTTAGGAGTGTTCATACCAAACAACTGACCAAACATTCAATCCTATGCCCATCATTGTCACAGAATAATCCTGCAAACATATCTTGCTGCTGTATACACATACACATATGATTCTCACCACTCTCTGTTATTAAGTAGCCTTCATTTCTAGCAATCTCACAAGCATTCACTCACTTGCCAACTGCATGCACCATGTGGCATGATTTCAGTCTTTACTTTAACCTATAATGTATGACCCCACAAATGGTATATCCCACACTTCTGCTACCTTGGGATATATACATAAGGAAAGTACAAAATAAATAACACTGTCTATTTTATTTTAGTTATTGGAAACATCTACATTTATCATATCCCACTTCACCTCGCCATGCCTGATTGCTTACATCTTTGTATACAAACCTGTTAACACTTATTTGCATAAAGCTTCAGGGGCGCTAAATTGATCTGTAGAATCAGTATGTAGGATACTAAATCTGTAGGATCTGTTGATCCATTTCAGTATTGTTTATTCATATTATCTATTTATATTTCTTTTTTCCTACCATCTGGCCTAACAATTGTATCCACCCATGCCCGTTTCACCATGCAAACACTTTGAAGCCAGTAACCTGGGGTGCGCTTCGCTTTAGAATATGTGATTACATTATTTTCAACTTTATCAGTTAAACCTTACGGTTCTGTAATGGCATTAGTTGACCACAGATCAACTCAGGGAATTTCCCCCACATCTCAATTACCAAAAACAAAGCAGGACAGCATGTTAGTTTTCACCAACCGGCTCAGGCAACGGCAGACAAAAGAATTCACAAGTTGCTTTGTTTCAAGTGGTGTCCCGGTGCTGTCCAGATTCAAACTGCTTGAACAGGCCGAACCAAGGTGCGCCGATTTGGCTCTGTTACATTCCTATCCTCCTACTTTTTATTTTTGACGTCCCGGCAAAAAGAATAGCCTATGGTATGCCTTCACCCCAACTATCTCTTTAAAAGTTAACATCCAGCTAGTTTACCCCCCCCCCCCAAAAAAAAAAAACAACAACAAACAAGTAAACAAACAAACATGGGCCTTAAGTGGCCACATCAGAAAGCAATTAGTGACATTTGCACTTCCCCCACACCCATTCACCCACACATCCCTCACCCACCCACACATACATTCCCCACAAACAAATCCCCCACCCACTAACACCCACACATTTCCAACCATCCACCCAAACATCTCACACACCACCCACATCCCTCATCCACACACACATCCCCACACCCACACCAATCCACCACCTACACACATCTCCCCACCCAGTCATTTATCCCCCACACCCACATCCACCACCAACCCTGACACACACACATCTCAGGCACACATATATGCCCCACCCACATATCTCTCACCCACACATCCTCCTCCACCCACTCTCCGCAACCACCAAACCAATCACACATCCCCCAACCACACATCCCCCACCCACACAAATCTCCCCGCCAAAACCACACATACCGCACCTACCCACACACATAGCCCGCACCCACCCACACAATCTCCATCCACCCACACATTTCGAAATCACCTACACACACATGATAACCTCTATTGTGATTCCAATAGAGGTTATCAGGCGTGGGCAAGACACACTTACTCTACAGATCTAACAGCTAACAGAGCTATGTGGGAGAGAAGATCAAGACCCACAGGAATTCAAAGATTACAGCATTATAGCACTGTTCTAGAACAAGGGGGATCGGGGTGACTAACAACTGTAGAGTTATGTTACTTCTGTGTATTGTTGGAAAAGTATTTGCCAGAATTGTTTTCCGCCGACTTCAAATCCTGTGACATCAAGTCAACTCCGAATTAAAGGTGGCTTTCGATGGAACCGGTCTACCATTGATTTGATATTCTCATTTCGACAAATGCCACGATAATGCCGTGACAGAATCAACCATGGTTTATTGCCTTCATCGACCTTACAAAGCCATTTGATTTAGTCAGTCGTGAGTGTCTGTTCAAGGCACTAAAGAAGATTGGCTGCCCACCAATTCTTCTTTCCATTGTGGAATCGTTCCACACAGGATATAATCAAGTTTCATGGTGCAACATCAAAAGAGTTTGAAATCAAGAGTGGAGTTAAGCAAGGTTGTGTACTAGCTCCCACCCTCTTAGGAATATATTTGCAACTTGCGTCAGCCATTTTTCCGTACATGCAGTTCACGTCACAAACAAATGCGTACTGATGTAAAAGCACTTTACAAGAAATCCACAGCTCACAGTGTCACTCCACGCACTGAACTCAGTAGCAGGGCGACGGAACCATCTACACTTTATGACACCTTCTACATTGATAATTAACACTGAAGCTGCCCTCCTATGTGCTGGGGTATACAGTTCTGCTACTCATTAACTATTAACTTAATTACACTTCCTGTAGAAAGTAGCATCAACTTTTAATGCTTCCAATATACAAGGCCACACCGTAAGGAGGATTGTTGGCCTTGTGATTTAGCCTCTAATTGTCCAATAATTTCTAAGTCCTTGCCTTACGGCGCTATGTGTGTACAGCAGCAAATCTGTGATCTAGTATCAGCAACGTAATTTCAGTATCAGTTCGCATAGTTATGGGCTGAATTGATCTCTTCATTTTTCCGTTCTGAAAAAAAAATGACATATCTAATGACAGTATGGAAATAAGTTCATCTAAGAATTCCTTTTCACGCAAGATTTATTGAAAATATTTTGATAGTTCACAATTTTTGACCAACTGACATTCGTCCATGACTCGGCATGTCCATCTGAGATACTTTACTTCCCATGCAATTTCTTGGTACCAATATTTTTTTGTTCTTTGTGTGTCGACTTGCGAGCACAGATTATGAATAAGTCCATGTCCATGGAATTCCACCACATGACAACAGAGCCATGGGGCTACCGCGGCTGAATGAAACCATACCAAAACTGTAAAAATATCGCAGCACCCAATGTATGGGTGTTGACTGACACTAAAATATGTACAGGACAACATATTAGACAATATACCAATTGTATGCTCTAGACACAATAAGGTTCACATTTTCCGTCTCTAAATGATGCCACCTTACTTAAATACAAGGGCGTTATGAACCAGGTCTGGGTTTAAAACTGTGTACCTGACCTAAATGAACGCCTCCAGGAGCAATAGGTAATTTGTTCCAGCCTTATATGATATAGGTCCATCGGCACTCTATTAGAAGGGTAGGGTTTCGTATAATACATATGCTCGTTCATTTCACAGTATTATTACATTTTACAATTACATAGTGCACACCTATATTACTAGTCTCGGTTATACACATGGCCTGCCAACGACATCGGAGTACATTTTGATTGAACTCAAGTAACCATATCGATTTATGTGGCTTACCAGAGATTGGTGTCACCAATCCCACCATTATTATTATGTGGTCCGGAAAATGCACTGTATTTCGGATGTAGGTATCTGGTTTACATTATAGAACAAATGTTATTTCCTATGCCATCAATTAGCGAGGCACCTACACTCACACCATAAGTTAGCAATGATTATATGGTATTTTCCATTATTATCTTTGTGTTTTTTTTTAATACACGTGCATGCAGGGACACAAAACATGACATTTTATAGATAGAGCTAGACGTTTTAAAATGGGCGGTTTAGATTTATTGCCACCATAATAATTATTTCTTAGTAATTCAAATGACGACGAGGGTGCATCGATATAGAGCGAATGTGGTTTATAATCAATATTATCAGGTAGCTTTAAATTCACAAGAAATATACAGGTACTACTCCAAACTGATATTATATGGGTGCACGCGTAAGTGAATTTATTCCACACTTCGAGCATATTTCAAACACATGACAACGGGGAAGACAGTCAAACGTTCTAGCCTTACGATACCTCCGCCACATGGATATTCATGTCTTCATTTAGCAGTATTCATTATTTTATCTACAGCAGGGAAGTTGAGAAATTAACACTAGATACCATGACGACCACAACAAATATATCTGTTAAGGTTTCCACATCAGTGGATTTCATAATAAGCGTAGCAGATGTACACATATTCATATGGGTTGTTCATGGCGGCATATGTCAAGCAATCAACATTTTCGGTATTGTCACAAATATGATAAACATTGCATGTTTTATAAAACAAGGTTTCAATGAATCTGTCAACATCAGTCTGTTGGGTAAATAATTTTTTTTTTTGTTTTTTTTTGTTTTCTGTTTTTGTTTACAATAATTGTGAAACAAACTGCACTTATGCCATTTCTTAATTTAATTAAATAATTTAATTTCATATCTTGTCATCTGAAAGTATGTCTTTCTTATGTGCATGCAGACATATTTAAATGACAGCAGACGTCTGTAAGAAAAAGTGGTTGAGTGATGCACGAACACATGCTGTCATTGGCATACGTAAATAATCCGTACTATGGTACTCATGCCGGCTTCCTGGCCTAGAGGTTACAACTTTCCTCCGTAATCTCGTATACTATCGTAAGTAACCTGACGACGGTGAGAATCAGCAGTGGTTCGAATCGCGTCGGTAACTTACGGGGTTTGTGAGCCGGCAGCTCAGAAAGCAATGGCAATCTACTGAGCGTAATCTTGCCAAGAAATCAACAATCAGCTGAAAGATACCGATGTTGACAGCGATGTTTTGTAAAGGATATGCAAACATTTATTATTTATGGAACTCTTAGAAAATCATAATTGTCGTAGAGAAGATGCCACATATTACAGTAAATGGCAGTGACAAAAAGAGAAAACCCTTGTACCGGCAATTATCATGGCAAATGTATCCTTCAAATCCCGTGAAGGTTAACCCCGTCAACAAATGCCCGCAGAAGTCGGATGTGTCGGCCTAACGACGCAAGAACGCAGCTCTGCTGTAAACAAGCACAACCCAATCAATCAATCAATCAATCATGTGCCATGCCGGAAAGCGTGGGCGGTCATGACTCGCCATTTCACTGGATCACCAGTGTCGTGGATCAGCTCAGTGTTCCTGTCTCGCCCATGCCATGTGGCCAAACCATCCAGGTATTTACTTCTCGGTCTTCCCCTTGGTCTGTTCCCTTCGATCTTGCCAGTTGTCATTAAGTTCTCCAATCCATTTCTTCTCATAACAGTCAACAAATTTTAACTGTCTATGTTTAATTTCTCTAATCAGTTTACGATGTTCATTTGTCTCCTGTAGTACTTGGTCATTGGTTTTTCTGTCTGTCCACGGTATTCTTTGCATTTTCCTCAGAAACCACATTTCTGCAGCCATCAGATGCTTTTCAGCTTGACTGCTCATTGTCCAAGTTTCACATCCATACAAAAGAACAGGCTCTATGTATCCCCTCAACACTCTTTTTCTCGTTTCAATTGACATCTTTTTATTGGTCAGAATGTTTTTCATCTTGCTAAAGGCTACTTTCGCCATGGCGATTCTTGTTCTAATCTCTTCAAGGCATCTCCCATCAGATGTTATGACTGTTCCAAGATAATTGTACCGATTCACTTGTTGAAGAATATTTCCATTTACTTGTATATTACATTGTGGCACTTCTTCCTTCCTAGTGACGACCATAACCTGAGTCTTTTTACAATTTAATTCTAACCCCAGTTGCTCACTGTGTACAACAACCGCATCTACTAATTGTTGCAGGTCCTGCGCATTGTCTGCAATTAATACTGTATCATCTGCATATCTAATGTTATTGATGTTTCGTCCTCCAATGCTGATTCCATTTATATCCTCTACATTTCTGAAAATATTTTCACTGTATAGGGAAAAAAGATCTGGAGACATCACACATCCCTGCCTAACACCTCTCTTAATTGGCTGATACTGTCCCACTTCATTATCAATCCTTATTGCAGCTTGTTGTTTCCAATATATGTTTTTTATAAGTCTAATGTCTTTCCCATCAATTTGTAGATCTGCAAGCATATCCACCATGTTGACATGTCTAACTCTATCAAAAGCCTTTGTATAGTCAATAAAGCAAAGATGTATATCCTTGTTTACTTCTATAGCACGTTCAATAACTGTTCGCGGCATATACACAGCATTTACTGTACCCTTTCCTTCTACAAACCCACATTGTTCTTCCCCTATTTCAGGTTGTATCTTCTTCCTCACACTTTGCATGATAATTCTTAGCAAAATCTTTGTGATGTGACTCATTATACTAATTGTTCTATGTTGATCACATTCCAAGGTTCCTGATTTCTTTGGGATTGCAATAAATACAGAGTTACATAATTCAGGAGGTATATCTCCAGTATCATATAATGTGTTCAGCAGTCTGGTGACTTGCTCTAGTCCAAATTCTTCTAAAGCTTTAATCATTTCTGTTGTGATGTTATCTGCACCGGGGGCCTTGCCAGCTTTCATATGCTTAAGAACATTTCGAACCTCCATCTCCAAAATTGGCGGTCCTTCATTATTAAATCTAATATCATACTGTTCGTCTCTGTTATCATCATAAAGGTGTTTCACATAATCTGTCCATACATGTAGAATCTGGTCTTTTTCTATTATGATTTTGCCATCTTTAGTTTTTAGACACCCTGTTGATGTACTTGTTCTTTTATTAGTAAGTTCCTGAATTCTTTTGTGCACTAATTTGGTATTTTGACTGTTGTGTTGGTTTTCAATTTCTAAGCACTTTTCCTCAAGCCATGCTTCTTTTGCCTCCTTACATAATATTCTGACTTGTCTGTGAATTTCTTCATATTTGACAGAATTATTTTTGTTGAGTCTTCTTGTTTCCATGAGGTGTAAAATTTCTTCAGTCATCCATTTCTTACGACCCACCTTCTTTAATTTTGGAATAGTTGTTTCTGCAGCCACATTGATTGAATTCTTCAACGTTTCCCATTGATCATCCACATCCTGGAATAGGATCTCTAGATCAGACAATATTTCAAATCTGTTCTGTACTTCTATGTTGAATTTGTTTTGTATTTCCATTGTCATTACTCAATGTACACAAATCATATTTAGTGTTTCCTGTTATATACTTGACTTTCTTCAACTTTATCCTCAATGTTCCTGTGAGTAATCTGTAGTCACTATAACAATCAGCACTGGGAACTGTTTTTGCTACTGTTAGCGTGTTTCTAAATCTTCTGCTAATGAGAATGTAGTCAATCTGGTTTCTAATCCTGCTATCAGGACTCCTCCATGTCCATAATCTTCTAGGGTGTTGCTTAAACCAGGTGTTTCCTACAATCATTTCCTGTTCTTTTGCCCACTCTACGAGTCTGTATCCTCTTTCATTTCTCTCTCCTAAACCATAGTTTCCTACTGTGTATCTATTTCCTTGATTTCCTACTTTTGCATTGAAGTCCCGTATTATGATGTTTATTTCTGAATTTTTACATTTCTTTAAGGCAGACTCTATGTCATTATAAAATTCTTCTACACTATCTTCACTGGATTCTCCTGTTGGGGCATATACTTGAATAATATTTATGCTAAAAGGTCTGCCACTTAATTTAACTAGTAGAACTCTGTCCGACACGGCCCAATATCCTTGAACAGATTTTGATGTTTTTCGGTCCAAAATAATTGCCACTCCCCTATGACGATCTTCACCTCCAGAATAAATAATCTTGAAATCTTAATCTATCTTGATGCCTGCTCCTGTCCATCTCGTTTCGCACATACCTAAAATATTAATTTTTTCCCTTTCAATTTCTTGTTTTATGTTCTCTAATTTTTCGTCGTCGTTTAACGTCCTAACGTTCCAAGTTGCTAATTTTAACGTCTCTGTCCTTGTCTTGCGATGATCAGTCTTTAAGCGAATTATGATGTACTAGGCACTTTTAATGAGGTAGTTTGTCGTTGCTTTCCTCTATGGCAGTGACCTTACTAGTCGGTGACCGCAGCCACTGACTCAAGATGAGCTCCTCTGCCTGCCGTCGTGAAACTCGAGACCATGACCAACAAAAATCTGTCGGCTGCCCTCAAAATTTCATCCACCACCTGCCTTCCGTGGCTTCTTTTTGAAAACTTCCAATCAAAGAACACAAAATAACATCACATAATCGACAGGAAAACACTATTCACACGAAATCCAAAGGAAAACACTAAGTAGCGTCCCTCCGAAAAGTGACGCGTCATTTTGTCGCCTCAGTACCGCAATCACGTCCGGAAAAAAAACAACTCCGGATGAACGCAGAAGAAAAAGAAGAAGAAGAAGAAGAAGAAGAAGAAGAAGAAGAAGAAGAAGAAGAAGAAGAAGAAGAAGAAGAAGAAGAAGAAGAAGAAGAAGAAGAAGAAGAAGAAGAAGAAGAAGAAGAAGAAGAAGAAGAAGAAGAAGAAGACGAAGAAGAAGAAGAAGAAGAAGAAGAAGAAGAAGAAGAAGAAGAAGAAGAAGAAGAAGAAGAAGAAGAAGAAGAAGAAGAAAAAGAAGTATCCTTCAAAGCTCATGTGCGGAAGGTTGTGAACAGGACGAAGAAAGGACCCAGCACACTTAAAGTGATAGCTGCGAGGGTCCTATAGTAAACTTTGTTGTACAAAAGTGTCCACTGAAAGATCAGTCATTTAATATGGTCTTCCGAGGCTCACAATATATCATAACCAGCTTGAGCAAATTTAACACATACACCATACCGTGTAAATTATGTTGTTCACGAATAGACCTATTATATGCATGTAGCACTTACTGACCCTGCCATTAATATATAGGGGTACACGACCTTAGAATCACAGCAGATAGAAAACATCCAGTGACCTCTGTTTTAAAATGGGACACATGTTGAAGTTATATGACACAAGTTAAAGACAATTATGTCAGTACTTGGTATGGATAGGTTAGCAGGTAAAGAAGAAAGGATCACGCAGTCTTTAAGACAAAATCGCTCGTAAAGTTGCAGTTAAACTGGACAAAGGGTGACGAGAACGTGCAGTGGGTGTGCGTGAGTGTAAGTGTAACCTCGAAGAAAACAACTCCCACCCAGTCGACGTAATCATATCCTGCTGGGTCTGTCTAAGAGTTAAAAATAAATATGTTGTGTAAACCATACACGCATACACACGTCAGTTCTTCTTATTATTACTATTATTGTTTATGACGTGTTGCATAGGTGACCACCAGCATCTTCTCTTTTATTCTCCCTCTGCCTCTCATAATTTTCAACCTTCCAGTTGTGACTACAAACTCCAGATTTCGTCTTCTCGTGACATGCCCACATTAACACTGAAATGCAGATTACCGCTGTTTAAGTTGACTTTACATATGCAACTTATAAAAAATTAGCATGAGAATGGAAGCTGCATCTGTTACAGCAGCCTTCTGCTGTTTAGAGGGGATCACAGATGATGTTTTAAGAAAGAGAAGAAGGATACGTTACGGGTGAAGAGGCTAGCATCGCTCAACAATGAGAACATTGCGAGTGCATTTTGGATTTTCTGACCAGGACATAAATGTGCAAGGCAAATGAATAGGCAGGCGTATTAGCTCCTGCTGCCCCTCTATAAGCTAATGGTGATGTGGTGAAGTCAATTGAGTGAGTGCAAATGAAGAAGCGAGGTGTCCATATATGGAAAAAGCTGTCTCAGAAGGAAATGGATAGAGGGTTCTGATCGATACTCAAAAGGGGTTAGATAATGCGATATTGGCTTGCTAATGGAATAATATGCATGGGACAACTCGGTGTGTTTTGAAGAGTGAGACAAGAGAGAGAGAGAGAGAGAAAGAGAGAGAGAGAGAAAGAGAGAGAGAGGGGGAGGGAGGGAGAAATGAGAGGGAGACGAGTGGGTATCTGCGTTTATAGAGAGAGAAAGAGAGAGACTGAGAAAGGAGGAGACTGTGTGTGCGTTTAAGAGAATGTGATAATGGGAGCGAGCGAGAGAGAGAGAGAGAGAGAGAGAGAGAGAGAGAGAGAGCATGAGAGAGAGAGTGAGAGAGTGAAAGACAGAGGAGTGTATTTGTGTAAGAGTGTGTGATAGTGAGAGCGAGAGAGAGAGTGAAAGACAGAGGAGTGTATTTGTGTAAGAGTGTGTGATAGTGAGAGCGAGAGAGAGAGAGAGAGAGTGAAAGACAGAGGAGTATGTATGTGTAAGAGTGTGTGATAGTGAGAGCGAGATAGAGGGAGAGAGAGATAATTTGAGCGAGAGAAAGATTAGTGTGTGTGTGTGAGTGTGTGTGTGTGTGTAACAGAGTGTGATAGTGAGAGCGAAAGAGGGAGCTAGTGAGAGAGTGAGAGACAGTAGTGTGTGTGTGCGTGTGTAAGAGAGAGTGATTATGAGAGCGAGACAGAGGTAGCTAGATAGATATTGAGAGACAGAGCAGTGTGTGTGTGTGTGTGTGCAAGAGAGTGTTATTGTGAGAGCGAGAGAGAGAGAGAGTAAGAGACAGAGGAGTGTGTGTGTAAGAGAGTGATAGTGAACGAGAGAGACAGAGAGACAGAGAGAGAGAGAGAGAGAGAGAGAGAGGGAGAGAGAGATGAATGTGGGTGTGTGTAAGAGTGTGATAGTGAGCCCAAGAGAGTGAGAGTGGGAGACAGAGAAATGTGTGTGTGTGTGTGCAAGAGAGTGTTATTGTGTGAGAGAGAGAGAGAGAGAGAGAGAGAGAGTAAGAGACAGAGGAGTGTGTGTGTAAGAGAGTGACAGTGAGCGAGAGAGAGAGAGAGAGAGAGAGATGAATGTGGGTGTGTGTAAGAGAGTGTGATAGTGAGTGCAAGAGAGTGGGAGTGGGAGACAGAGAAATTTGTGTGTGTGTGCGTGTGTGTGTGCAAGAGAGTGTGATAGTGAGAGTGAGAGCGAGAGATAAGGAGACGGGTCATGTCAGGAAACTCCAGAAAGCAATAATATCGATTCTCAAGTTATTAATGACTAATTATGATCTTCTCGCCGTCTGATGCTTATGAGTAATACAAATTCCCGACTTACAGGATTAGAAATCACACTCGTGCGATTTGGAGCAAATCGCAATCAGTTGAATTTAACAAAAGTATGGCCGCCAGTCGTTCAGAAAGCAATGGCACACTAATGAACATAACATTGCTTAGAAAAGTGCAAACAATCAATAAATATTGGGGTTGAAAGCTACTTGTTGTCAGGGCATGCATATGACTTTATAAGTATGTTCTCTATAGTTCAATAACATACAGAACAGCTACTATGCATTCAATACTGTATCATGAGCACATCTACTGTTATTGATGTAACATCTCCCAATGGTGATTCCCTTCACGTCATTTAAATTGTTGAAAATATGTTTACTGTACAGAGAAATGAGGTTTGGAGACATAAATAAAGCAAAGATGTAGGTCTGTGTTTACTTCTATGGAAAGATCAATTAATTTTCTTATTATATACACACCATGTACTGTCCCTTTGCTTTCTACAACGCAATATTGTTCTTCTCCTATTCCGAGTTGTATTGTCTTAATAACTCTTTGTATGATAATTCTTAGCATGTATATATATATATATATATATATATATATATATATATATATATATATATATATATATATATATATATATATATATATATCAGTGTGGAATTAATTCGATGCGTTACAAGCCAATCCAAACTGTTTTAATTTACCAGTCTCGCGGACTATCGTATTATATATGTATCTACATATTGGAGAATGAAGACATTGCTTAACACATTTCTTTCTTTATACAGGTTTGTCCCTGTGTGATTTAGCTAGCCTCATAACAACAGTAACTGCTTGCATCTTTATATCTCCGGCATTTGCTACAAATGATGTACCTTTTGAAAGTTTTGGCGTCGCCTACCTCGTATTAGCCATGACACATTTTGCTTTCAGCAGAGTCAGCAGTTGTATCACAGCCATGATAACTATGGAACGATGCCTGAGTATATCGTTTCCCTTACAGGTTAACACCCTATACTGTTTTATTCATGCATTGCATTGTTGGTTTATAACCCACATATTAATCATAAATCATGGACATACATTGTAATATGACTTCTCAGGCAAATGCAAAGAACATCTTGGGCAAAGAGAAGAAAAGTAGTAAGAAAGTCCCACACACACACAAAATAATAAACAAACAAACAAAAAGCAATGAAAACCCACCACCAGGTGTGACAAATTATATACAGACAGTATAGACATTCTGGGCACACCATGAGGAGAAATGCATTTAAAGATTTAGTGGCAACTGACATCATCTATGGAAACGTACAAGGGAAAGGCAGAGAGATAGCTATCTAGAGGATATCACCATATCGCGTAATCAGGACAAGAACACGGATCTGATTCAAGAATGGTGATCGTTTGAGAGTGCAAACCATGACCGCCAATGTTTATCAGCGTGGCACAAGCTGATGATGAATTAACCAAACATGTATGAATAATAGAATTGAATGTGTACATATGAACATATCTTTTTTTCTAATCAATTATGAACTTTGCATAGGTATTCCTAAATACGACCAATTTAGATCAACTGTATCTCAGAAAGCCATTCAGCAATTTCTTCCCCCACTCGGCTACACTCCACATCCTCACACCCGTCTCTAACACCGACCGTTTTTACTGTTACTATCACATCTTCCACGAGTATTGAGTTGGGGTGTTTTGACAATGACATTCCTAAAAACACGTGACCGGCTAGATCCACTATCAAATTGTTACGGGATATGTTAAATTATGATCTGGATACATCCTAGTATGTCTCCCCACAGACGTGCAAATGAAAAGTCCCCAAGGAGTAACCTGGTATAAGTCTTAGATATCCTAGGCTGTCATATGGGGGTTAGGGTATTTCTAAATATGATATGTAGAAATCCCTATACACAAGTTAGCCGACAGTCTCTGTAAGTTGTGGCTAGGTAAAAGAAGAATGTCTAAAAGGATGGTCTTACAGAAGAGACTGGGATTCACTTGGGAGGCAAAATACAGAAGATGGCGAGCACTAGTGTATGGTGGAAGACCTTCACGGATGTCTAGTTCATCTGGTCATGTGCTTTTATTAGAACTGATGTCCCCCTTTAATTGTTACCTATAGTGCTTATTTATTTAGTAAACACATGCACTTACTCACTCCCCCGTCTGGCGTTCAAACACCAAGAGTGGAGTAAGTGTGTGGTGTAACAAAACAACATTATATTCTGTTAGTAAAACAAAATTTATTACATTGAGTTTTTAATTCAAACAGCTGAACTTTAACATACATATATATATATATATATATATATATATATTCTTAAAACCTTGACTGGAGAAGTCATCACTGATAAGAAACAGCAGATGGACAGATGGGTAGAGCACTATTTGGAGCTTTACTCAAGTGAGACCAAACTAGCGGATGATGCCCTCAACGCCATAGAGGCTCTACCAACTCTTGACCACCTGGACACACTTCCCACCATAACAGAAGTTAAGTGTGCTATAAATGAACTTGCATCTGGCAAGGCTCCAGGTAAGGATGGGATTCCAATAGAGGTTATCAGGAGTGGGCAAGACACACTCACTATACAGATCCACCAGCTAATAGAGCTATGCTGGCGTGAAGGACAAGTCCCACAGGATTTCAAAGATTCAAGCATCATAACACTGTACAAGAACAAGGGCGATCGGAGCGACTGCAACAACTATAGGGGTATCTCACTTCTGTGTATTGTTGGAAAAGTATTTGCCAGAATTGTTCTGCGCAGACTTCAAGTCCTAGGAGATCAAGTCTACCCCGAATCACAGTGTGGCTTTCGACAGAACCGGTCTACCACTGATATGATATTCTCATTGCGACAAATGCAAGAAAAATGCCGTGAACAGAATCAACCACTGTTTATTGCCTTCATCGACCTCACAAAGGCATTTGATTTGGTCAGTCGTGAGGGTCTGTTCAAGGCACTAAAGAAGATTGGCTGCCCACCAACTCTTCTGTCCATTGTGGAATCGTTCCACACAGGCATGAAGGGTATAATCAAGTTTGATGGTGCAACTTCTGAAGAATTTGAAATCAAGAGTGGAGTTAAGCAAGGTTGTGTACTAGCTCCCACCCTCTTTGGAATATACTTTTCACTTCTACTGAAATATGCATTTCGTGATCAGGATGGTGGTATATACATTCACTCACGCTCAGATGGCGGCCTCTACAATGCTCAGAGATTGAAGGCTAAGACCAAAATTAGGAGGGTACTGATCAGAGAGTTGCTTTTTGCAGATGATGCTGCAGTTACGACCCACTCTGAGGAAGAATTGCAATGTCTACTATCTGCATTCTCCAATGCTTGTTCTGAATTTGGTTTAACAATTAGCAAAAAGAAGACACAGATTATGTCACAAGGTGCACATGAGGTACCATCAATCTTTATTGACGACGCCGAACTAGAGATAGTAGACCATTTTACATATCTAGGATCAGTGGTAAATAGCAAATTATCCCTAGATCAGGAAATCAACATCCGGATTGGTAAGGCAGCAACAACAATGAACAGGTTAAGAAAAAGAGTCTGGGAGAACAATAAGCTTACTGCCAAAACAAAAGTCCTTGTCTATCAAGCCTGTGTCCTTAGTACTCTTCTCTATGGCAGTGAAACCTGGACAACTTACTCACACCAAGAGAACAATTTAAACAGCTTTCATATGCGGTGTCTGCGAAGAATTCTTGGTATTAAGTGGCAAGACAAAATCACAAATACTGAAGTATTGGAAAGATCAGGTTGTGTGACAGTTTATTCCATGCTCAGTCTTCGTAGACTTAGATGGATAGGACATCTTAGGAGGATGGATGATGGTAGAATACCAAAGGATATCTTTTTTGGTGAATTACAGATGGGTAAGAGATCTCAGGGTCGGCCTCTACTACGATACAAAGATGTGTGTAAGCGGGACATGATTGATACAGGCATTGATAATGCACATTGGGAGCAAGTCGCCGCTGAACGTGTTGCATGGAGGGCAAATATCAGAAATGGAATAAAGTCAAAGGAGAAAATTATTGCAGAAAAGTCACACACCAAGCGTTTGAGACGTAAGATGGTGCATGATGGTGGAAATGACCACGTGTTCACATGCACCCACTGTGAACGAACATTTACAGCGCAAATTGGCCTTATCAGTCACACTCGCTACCGCCATAGTTAAAAGTTATTATGCCTTTTTAAAGCACAAACTATCGTCTGTCAAGACGGCAAGGTGCCAAGGTGCCAATGGATCTTGTCCGAAATGGTACGGATTCTGCTAAAATTAAAATGGTGAAGCGGTTGAAAAACATACACTAAGAATGGTTCCGTCGCCCTGCTACTGAGTGAGTGCGTGGCTCGACACTGTGAGCTGTGAACTTCTCGTGGAATGCTTTTACATCTGTTCGCAGTTTGCAGCGAAAACTGTATGTTCGGAACGATGGCGGCTGGCTGTTGCTGGATTGACTGATTTGCCTTTTCGGTTCACGAGTGCATTTTTCAGGAGACTCCTGGGAGCCGTCTTTGGAGCTATGGAGTTCGTGCTTTGTGCGGCGCTTTCGGCGGGTTGCCTTCGGAATGAGACCGAGCCATATAGGATAAAACCCGAGCCAATGAAGTCTTTCTGGTGACTGCCGTTTCCATCGACAATGAACTCTATTTCTCGTTGAGGACTTTTGTGTAGGCATTCTGGCGGCGGCATTATGTACAGTGTACCTGTGCGGGCTGTTGGCTTGCCGATACTCCTGTCTATTCCATTTTTCACATAGGGCAGTGACAAGCATTTTGTGTGATATTCACTGGTACAGGAACGGAGCATAATGGGGACGACCCGTTGCCGTGAAGTTGGAACCGCAACTAACTAACACGAAGAATGTAGTTGAGCTCATCATAGAAATACACAGATTCAGACAATCTTTGTGGGGGTTGTTTTTACAATACAGAGTAACTTGGAATGATGCTATTCTGTCTGTGGCCAGAGCTGAGCTGACTCCTCGGGTTTCAGTACCCTGGTCAAGGTACAAACAGATACCTGGTGCTCATAAGAATTCAGCTACCCCCATCCCACCAGATGGTGAATCCGCCACTACGTAACCTCCCACAGATTCGTAAACAAGGACACACACGCAGCAAAGGAGCTGCTTACATGAGAACAATAGTCGCATACTCCTAAATATCTCGTTCATAGTCAAGTTGCTGAGTCACGCTCTTGCTAGTGTCTGTTTGTGTGTTATTTACTATTAAAATCGTGGGGAAGTCATGGGACAACCAGGATGATTCCATAGATAGATAAAAAGAGGTAACAGATAATAAAGCCTACTCTACTCATACATCAAGCATTATGTATACAGCAGTAGATTATCGCCTAGGAGCTGTGATGTCAAATTCAAGAAAATAGTACGAAAGCACACGGCTCATGAGCTTTTCTGCTAAAACTCTATATGGTGCTTTACAGGCAAGGGCCGAATGGAGATTTAAACTCTTAGTATAATCCCAGTATATTGTATTGGGGGAGGGGGGATATAGGGTGGCGAAGACGGAAAATACGATGTCAATTTTAATTATGGTGCGGTAACGAAATAGCGTTACTAATAATGCAACGGATTTTTTTCACAGCGGACAATAAAGGGATGATGATCATCATCATCTTCTTCCACTTTTGCCGTAAAGCATCGTGGGGAGGAATAATTTGCGCTCCAGAGCCCAATGAGCGGCACTGGATAGTGTCATTCCGTGTGACTGTACAATGTCTTTGATGTCGTCAATCCATTTTCATCTTAGACGTCCTCCTGTTCTTGTCGCAGATGATCTTTGATGTTAGGCCAGTGATGGTAGTTGATGGTGTTGCATTCTAACGACATGGCCAAACCACTTGATCTTGTGTCTTTCAATAAATGTGGCACAAGATATTGATCCCACTGTCTGTCTGATAACATCATTTCTTACTCGGTCTCGGATTGTTAAGTTGGCAGCTCTCCTCAGGCATCTCATCTCGCTGGTGTTGATTTTGCGAATTTGTGATTTGGATAAAGTCCAAGTTTGAGATTGGTAGCAAAGGGTTGGTGTGAATATGCTGTTTATTATCTGTCGTTTTGCGGACATGGGTATGTTTGGATGTTTCAGTAAGGGTGATAGTTGATGTGTAAGTGCACTAGCTTTTTGACATCTGATTTCAATTTCTCTGTCTAATCTGCCATCTTCTGTGATCATACTTCCAAGATATTTGAATTCTTTAACTTGTTTCAGAGTTGTGCTGTTTATCTGTATATTTAGTGGACCTGGCGATCTGCTAACTTGCATTACTTCGGTTTTGGCTGTATTTAATACTCATATTGTATCTGCTGTATGTTGAACTCAGATTATTAATATGATTTTGTAATCTGCCTTCATCGCTGTAAAACAGGAACTCGTCGTCTGCAAATAGAAGTTCATTTATTTCCTGTGAATCAGTTGTTTCATCTGGAGTAAAGAGTTCTAAATTTTCTGAATCTGTTCTGTCAAGTCTTGCTTCTTTGGATATTCTGTCTATGTAGATATTAAGTAGCAGAGGAGAGAGCACACATCACTGTTTCACTCCTGTATTGACTTGAACATATCTGATATACCTTCTTGTGTTCATACTGCACTTCGGCTCGAGTGATACATGGCTATGATGTTGTCTAGCAATTGTCTTTGTATATCATAGTCTTCAAGGATGGTCCATAATCTGTATCTGTCTACTCTATGGAAAGCCTTTTCGTGATATACAAACACAATATCCTCCTGGTCACTATATTCAATAGTTGTTTCACATATTTGTTTAAGTGTAAATAGTGCATCAGTGCAACATTTACCTTTCCTAAAACCATTGTATACTTTGCTTAACCGTTGTTCAACTATGGGTCTAGCTCTTTATTCTAATAGTTACTGAGGTTGACGCACAAACTGATCACCGGAATGTCATCCCGAAATCAAGCACCAGTAACATCACTTGACACGTAATCTGGTGAAACAACTTTGATCTATGAGCAGCTGCAATTACACCTTTTGTTTGTGGCATGCACTTATGATATCCCATGTCTACTGACGTGAACTTTAAGGTGAAGGCAGCAATTAGCACGATGGGACCTGTTCGACTACGGGAAGAGAGAAATTGCCAGACATTATCCATATGTTGTAGATGTGAATGTTTATATGCACGGATATGTTTTTATATGTATAGATCTTTTAAACTAGACATTTTTGATAATCCATTTCAAGCTCCCAACATAGCACCGGGTTACATGAATGATAATATTCAGTGACAATGAGGAGGCACTTGTTGGGGTAAAGACTTACACTCGCACAGAAAACTGTCTCCGTTGATTCTAGGCAGTATCTGACCTGCATGCTTGAAGTCATGCCACCAGGACCAATATCAGTTATGTATTGTTTCATGCATATGGATATAACATCTCCTTTCATACGACTATCATCATCTCGAAAACATCATAGATAATTGACAGATAATAAATTCACCAGTAGTTGGTTTTAAATCATAGTTCTATCTTATTTTCCAAGTGTACGTAATTGTACATGGGTACATAATAAGTACTTGATATTTGTGGGGGAATTATATTAACCAGGGTGTGGAGATTGTCAAGAAGGATACCTCCCCTGCCTAGTAGTCACTTAAAAGATATAAACCAAAGTATCTAACCTTCTCCTTCCCACGCCTCGGGAATACCAAGTCCAGCTATCTTTATATTATAACGAAATCAAAATCAAATCAAATCAACTTTATTAGGGTCACAAATTGGGCGCGCAGGCCCGTCTTACATTCGGCCCTTCCAATCACTCGTCTTTCGTTCATCAAGAGCATTATACATTTACATAGGAAGAAAAATAAACATTGTGAAATGAATGTTGTAAACATAAACAAGGCTAAACATGGAGAAAAATGTGTACATAAAAAGTATGTGACGTAAAAGTAGTGATGCCAGCGCGTCACACACACACACACACACACACACACCACACACACACTCTCTCTCTCTTTCATTCACTCTCACTCTCACTCATTCACGCTCACTCATTCACTCTCCCGCTCACTCATTCACTCTCCCGCTCACTCATTCACTCTCACGCTCACTCATTCTGTCTCTCCCGCTCACTCATTCACTCTCCCGCTCACTCATTCACTCTCCCGCTCACTCATTCACTCTCCCGTTCAATCATTCACTCTCCCGCTCACTCATTCACTCTCACGCTCACTCATTCACTGTCCCGCTCACTCATTCACTCTGCCGCTCACTCATTCACTCTCACGCTCACTCATTCACTCTCACGCTCAATCATTCACTCTCCCGCTCACTGATTCACTCTCACGCTCACTCATTCACTCTCACGCTCACTCATTCCTTCTCACGCTCACTCATTCACTCTCACTCATTCACTCTCACGCTCACTCAATCACTCTCACGCTCACTCATTCACTCTCACGCTCACTCATTCACTCTCACGCTCACTCATTCACTCTCCCGCTCAACCATTCACTCTCCCGCTCACTCATTCACTCTCACTAATTCACTCTCCCGCTCACCCATTCACTCTTCCGCTCACTCATTCACTCTCCCGCTCACTCATTCACTCTCACGCTCACTCATTCACTCTCACTCATTCACTCTCACTCATTCACTCACACTCATTCACTCCCACACACAGACACTCTCACTCATTCACTCTCCAGCTCACTCATTCGCTCTCACGCTCACTCATTCACTCTCCCGCTCACTCATTCACCCTCACGCTCAGTCATTTACTCTCACGCTCACTCATTCACTCTCCCGCTCATTCATTCACTCTCACTCATTCACTCTCCCGCTCACTCATTCACTCTCACGCTCAATCATTCACTCTCCCGCTCACTCATTCACTCTCACGCTCACTCATTCACTCTCACGCTCACTCATTCACTCTCACGCTCACTCATTCACTCTCACGCTCACTCATTCACTCTCACGCTCACTCATTCTGTCTCTCATTCACACTCACTCACTCTCTCACTCAAACTACAGTAATGAACATAAGTTTAGATTATACATGATAAAATCAAATGGTATTTAACTTATAATATGACAGATGAGAATACACAAACATATGGATTCGCGTGTTACATAACATGCGTGTTACATGACATGCATCTGCTCAGCTCTCTCTCTCTCTCTCTCTCTCTCTCTCTCTCTCTCTCTCTCTCTCTCTCTCTCTCTCTCTCTCTCTCTCTCTCACTCTCTCTCTCTCTGTATTCTTTCATATACACACACTCACACGCATGCGTACGCCATTTCTAGCTGTGTGTTTGTGTATCCATGGACTTCGTCTTTGATCAGCCTATACAAGACATGTGTCCTGAGTTTTCTCTCTGGGATCTAGGGTATAAGGGATCTGAACCTGCACCTAGAACTAAACATCTTTGTGATAAACATAGACAACTGACATATATGACGGCACGTCCGGGAAATACTTCGAAACATTTCTGAATATCGGTTGTCTGTCCGGTGTCTCATATGGTAAAGTCTATAGAGAACTGCAGTGATAATGTCATGGTCTCGGAGGGACGAGGGTTCGAGGCCTGGGTTGTTGCCGGTCAACTGAGGCAACGATTGTAAACCTATTCCTCCATGCATTCAGGCCAACATAATATGATGGTCCTGTCACATCAAAGAGCAAAAGCAGGAATCTGCTTCGGAACAAGTTTATTTTAATTTTATCAGCCGTTGAAATTCTTTCTTTCTTTCTTTCTTTCTTTCTTTCTTTCTTTCTTTCTTTCTTTCTTTCTTTCTTTCTTTCTTTCTTTCTTTCTTTCTTTCATTAAATTATTTCTTTCGTTCCATCTTCGTGTATGCCTTCGTTTTTATTTGTTTATTCATATCAACATTGTCACCTCTGTCTGTGTGCCATTTAACTATATCTTAAGTTGAGAGTTCCGTTGAAGGTCTCTGAATTGGCCTCGCACAGAGTTACGTACATCGTCTATGTTTGAACTATCTAAATGGCGATGCAGTTTGAAGGATGCATTTGACAGTTGTTTTCTTTTTGTTATCCATCATGGTTTCTATGTGTTTCTATACCATCAAGAACATTTTCCTACCGGCCGTGTGAGTATTTCATGGAAACCTACCCGAGGCGAAGATGTTCATAAATAGACAACTTACGTAACTAAACTGCTTTTTGTCCAGTATTAACCAAGCGATTGGCTTCCTTCTGTATTGAACGAGCAATTAACTCTTAAAGCACTGTCACATATTGATATATGTTAACAATCTTTTATGGTTTATGTTTGCATTTAGATAAAGAGCATCGTCACTCCTCAACAAACGACTGTGATACTCGTCTTTGTCTTCATCGTCTTCACGTTTAGCTCTGCTCCCATATATGCCGTCAACAGCTTGGGAATGAGATTTTCGACCACAAGAAACAAAACTACGTTTGGACTGATATTTCATCCTTACAGAAACCAGGTGGACATAATTGCTTTGTCGGTTAATAACTTTGTTATTCCTTTTTGCATGTATGTGATTATCATAGTGTGTACGATAATTCTTTCACTCCAGTTACTTAGAAATACTCAGTGGAGAAACACCACTGTCACCATGACTCATGCTGTAAAGTTCTCTAACCGTAACCAGAAAGTAGCAAAGATGGTTAGCATAATTTCTATATTATATATTATTTGTTTTGCACCAACGACATCTTTGATGGTTGCAATTGCATTTTAGCAGTCGTTCTTCGTAAACGGTAAAAATGTTCATATTAGTGAATTAGTAAGCGGGTTTACCTACGTGATGGAATCTGTGAATTCTTCAATGAATATCTTTGTTTATCACAGCATGAGTAGTAAATACAGGGATACTTTTCGCAAATATTTTTGGTAATCAATCATGATCTCAAGAAATATGACTGAAACGGCATTACCGATCACAGGGAACTATAATTGAATTCATTGCATGCACACAATCGCACAAGCAATGCCAAACGTTTTTATGTTTCAGATTTAAAAAAAAAATTTGCAATGAGAACAGGCTTATAAATACACAGTTATATGTTCTTCATGTATAGGCGTCGCATACCATGTTTGAATAAACTTTAATCAAACCGAACATCGTCAAGCTGGGGTTAAAATACTGCCTGGTCCGATATGGACGATATCACACATGTCATTAATTGTTATACAGAATAAGCGCACATACACAATATTATAACACCAAGGAGACACCTATGATAATTCCCACACTTATTCTCCGAAGTCGGAGAGTGTCTGCCTGTACGGCGAGAAACCACCAGTCTGCACACCAATATGCCAGACATGGGACAACGGATACTCACGCAAACCTCAGGTCCTGTACGAAATCACACTGATGTTGGACAACAGGATGCCTTCATACGACATACAGAACTTCACGTTGGAGCTCAAGCCAACGAACACAAGCAAGCAAGCAAGCAATTCCAACACTTAAAAAACCAATATGCCAATATGTCTGGACCAGTTATAAAATTGCACTGCACACATTATCTGGTCTCAAAATATTAGAAATAACCTACTCCTAAAAGTGAAAACAGTTAAAATACTACACTTTGTTCTAAATCTTCAACTAATGAAGTGCTAATCTAATACACCAACTAACGCTAATCAATAACACCACATAAAGCACACGAAAGAAGTGAATGCTTGGATATCAATATATGTTGTTAACCGTGTTCATTTTGACGTGGTGCACTCAGTCGGTCGTAGCTTCCAGCGGTAATTTATCAAGGATTCGCAAACACTGCTCAGCTAGTAATGTCTCTTTTATCTCCTGGGAGCCGACTGGTGTTAGATGTACGATACCAGTCCTTCTGGTTCTTTTAATCTTCACCTTTTGTGAGCTTAGTTGATAAAAAATAGTCGGATATTGCTCAGTTTGGAGTTTGGCTGTTAAATCATGTTGAATTACCCTGTAATGGTTGTCACTGTTAATTCGTTTACACACGCATACACACGCTCAGACTCTCTTTCTATTTCTCTCTTTCTCTCTCTCTCTCTTTCACACACACACACACACACACACACACACACACACACACACACACACACACACACATATATATATATATATATATATATATATATATATATATATATATATATATATATACATACACTATAGTCAGGTCTTAGCCAGATATGACTGAGCTACCGTTTGACAGTAGACGGGACTACCTGCTTTCTGTTAGCGCCGATCGTTGGGCAGCGCTTAACAAACCCGACACCCCACATTGTGCCTACGGCCTCGGGCGAAAGAGCGAAATTGGGAGGGTACAAGCCTTATCCTGGTGCGAGGAAATGCAACCCAAAGACAAAATAGTCATGGTAGGGCAGACCAGGCCCTAAGCCTTGGTTGGCAGCTGGTCTAGGATCGAAGCTCCGACAGGCGGACAGTTAGAGCATTGCTTTGCTGATCCGGCAGCTTCTGCAGCTTGTCTTGTTCCAGATGTATAGGTTTTAACTTTCCTCTGGAGTGAACTAGGCAGGCCGAGAGAGGGATCATGCTGCATGGCCAACACATGGTTTCTTTTTTTTAGTCCAGGCTTTGTGCTGTGGAGAGGCAATAACTCCATCCCTGGTCTTAACCGGTCTCGGAATCAAAGCGAGAGGTAACTGTTACTGGTTATAAGTCCTTGTCAGTTGGCGTAGACATGGGGCGCTACGCGTTACCTCTGGCGGTGGGAGACACCTACAGGTGTCACTGATCAGCTACCGCCCGCCTCAAGCTGGGCAGCCCCTGGCCAATTGGGTGCTGATCTGCCACAGCCTGCCTGCTGCAATGGGTGCTTGGGGCTAGGATAATATCTGAATCGCAGGCTGTAAAACCAATGCACCAGGTACTAATAAAAAGAATAATTGAAACCTCAAGCTACGGCTTGCAACCTGGAATGTAAGAACCATGTGTCCAGGATTTTCCACTGACATGACAAATATTGACGATGTGAGAAAAACGGATGTGATTGATGCTGAACTCAATAGTCTTAACATTGATATTGCTGGCCTGCAGGAGACTCGCCTCGCTGAGGAAGGGTCACTCAGGGAAATCAATTACACCTTTTTTTTGGAAGGGTAGAGGCAGAAAAAAGGCAACATGGTGTGGGCTTTGCAGTGAAAAATTCGCTACTGGGAATGATTGATATCCCAGCTGGAGGTAATGAAAGATTATTAACCCTGCGCTTGGCAACCTCTTGTGGATTTGCCATCATTATCACTGCATATGCACCGACACTCGCTTCCTCTGATGATGTGAAGGATACGTTCTATGAGCAGCTAGACTCTGTGATGAAAGCAGTTCCAAAATCCGACTACATTTATAGGCTCGGTGATTTCAATGCTCGTGTGGGCAAGGACTCGAGTTCATGGCCAGTGTGCCTTGGAAAATACAACATCGGTCGCATGAATGAAAATAGGCACAGGCTGCTGGAGCATTGCACTAGAAATGACCTATGTATTACAAACCCCTGTTTTAAAACAAAAGAGCTGCATAAAACATCCAAAATCCTGCCATTGGCATCAGCTGGACTTCATTATCACACGGAGACAACATCTGAACCATACATCATTAACTCGAAGTTACCACAGTGCTGACTGTGATACCGATCATTCTTTGGTTGTTGCAAGGGTTAGACTGAGACCAAAGAGAATCTACACAGCTAAACACAAATCTAGCCCAGGATTAATATTATTAACACTCACGATCCTGGAAAGTGCTTTGAATTCCAACAGCAACTTGAAGACGCTTTCACTGATACATCAGAAAATTGTATAGTAAATGATAAATGGAGTAAACTTAAGGAAACTATTTATAAAACAGCGGTAGGGGTTTACGGCACTGTGGATCATAAGAGGCAGGACTGGTTTGCCTCGGAGTAGATCCCTATCAGCTATGTCGTAATACAAGCTATTAAAATATATCAGAGATATTATTCAAGTTTGGCTCGTCCCAGTAATACGAATGCTCAAAGTCAAAAGAAACTTGGCAACGGAATACAGACGCGGCTCCGGTGACAAGTTGACACAACACTTTTTTATTGGATGTATCAACATGAGTTCATACAAATTCATCGTCTCTATAGGGCATCCTTGCCACAGGACTAACACCTACTCGGGGCATCTAGAATTGCTATGATCAATGTCTCTAACCTTCACCTCAGCGCCCAGCCTGTTTCATTCCGCTGTTCTTTCGATCCGTGTCGTTAGATTCCTGGTAAATTCCTCTCGCTTTTGGGTCCACGGTTGTTCGATCTCAGCAATTGACTCCTCCTGTCGTCCACTTGAATACTGAATACACTTGCATGAAAATATCCACTTACGCCACGAATTTGACTCCACACAAGAAACACACTGTTTTTGAAGACGGTACCACAGCGTATCCTTGTTTGTTGTCCTCTGGCGTATCTCATCTTCTTAGTTTCCTTGTGCACTGTATAGTTCGGTGCATACTTTAGGAAAAATCCCTTTCACCTTTCTTTGTCTGTTGTGTGTCAGTGCTTGCTATCTGGCATGGTTTGCGGCAAACAGCCAGATACTGCAACCCTTGATTGATAAAAAGAAGACAGCTCTCTTAAGAAACAAGGAAAAAACAACGCTTAACACTCTGAGTGAGCTGAAGCAAGCGAGGAAGGATGTGCAAAAGGCTGCCAGGCAGTGTGCGAATGACTATTGGATCAAGTTATGTGAGCCCATTCAAATCGCAAATGATAAAGGAAACATCAGAAGCATGTATGAAGGGATTAAAAAAAAAGCATGTGGTCCAATGATCAAAAGAAGTGCATGCTGAAAACCTTGACTGGAGAAATCATCACTGATAAGAAACAGCAGATGGATAGATGGGTTGAGCACTATTTAGAGCTTTACTCAAGTGAGACCAAGCTAGCGGATGATGCCCTCAGCGCCATAGAGGCCCTGCCAACTCTTGACTACCTGGACACACTTCCCACCATAATGAAGTTAAGTGTGCTATACATGAACTTTCGTCTGGCAAGGCTCCAGGTAAGGTTGGGATTCCAATAGAGGTAATCAGGAGTGGGCAAGACACACTTACTCTACAGATCCACCAGCTAATAGAGCTATGCTGGCGAGAAGGACAAGTCCCACATGATTTCAAAGATTCAAACATCATAACGCTTGTCATATATTCTGAAGGGAGTGGGAAATCACTTTGGTGCATGCCCCATTTCTAATCAAAGAAGTTGGGCCCCATCCTCTTCTGTCTTCAATAACCCCAGAATATGACCCTCGAGTTATCTGCAGGCCTCGTCTTATTTAATTTTTGTCTAGGAGATATAGATTTGGCCCTGGTGAAAATAATAAATACCAACAGGGATTCTGCCCCTTCTCCAAGGATTCTTTTAGCTCTTGATCCCCCCTTTTTGTTTATCAAATCTGAGGAAAGTCTGGAGAATTCTCTCAGCCTGATTTATATTAAGAAAGCATGGGTGTTGAGCAGTTGATAGATCTTGTGTCTAGCCCAATTTAATATTCCTTCATGAGTTAATTTGTTTTTAAACAATGAAACACATCAACAAGTTTCAATAGATCTTGACAACAGGATATACCCACATAAGATGGTGAATCACAGATAGGTTGAACCAATAATCAACATAAGATCAGTGACAGTTAATTATTTATTGAATGGGCCTGTGTCTTCTGGCCTGTTATTCATTTTCTATGTTGGTTTATACAAGATAATTTAGAAAAATGCATATAGGACCAATGTCACAGACCATCAACAAACAAGCATCAATACATGAGATGTCAATAAGAGTTGAAACATGGTATGCATTTGAATGTTGTACATGTTAAGTGTGAAGATGATGAATCTATTTAGTTATCAGTTCTTGAAAACTGAGTGTTGTGTGTTTTCTTTCTAAGAAAGTGATACCCTTATGATTTGGAGGATTAGGATAGCCCTGGGTCCATTGACTGATAGATCCGCTTCAGGTCTGCCCGTTTAGCTCCTCTGAAGGCCTTCCCATACTCTGCTCATGGACAAGTCATCCTCCATCTCAAGTGCGGTTCATCTCTTTCTCTCTATAGTCTGGTTTAGTTGTTGGCCAGTTGGATGCCCATTGGTTGCCAATGGGTTGCCACCAATATTTCACTGTGTAAGATTCACATAAACATATACAATCTTCCCAATACAATATTCTAGAAGTAGGTCGGAAGAAATCTAAATTCCTGAAGTAGGAACTAGTTCCCCTCCAATCCTCTTTTCTCTAATCTAGTGTTGGGTTAATTTGGGGTGGTCAGAGTTTATCACACTGTGTACGCCTTGTATCAACTGGTTCCTGCTGTATGTAAGTTCTCATTTGACCTGGGGTCAGTGAAACGTGTACAGTAAGACAGTGACAAGAGTGAGGTAGTGTCAAGATGCATGTAAATAAATGACATACATTTATAACATTTCTATCACTCAATTGTGTTTGTAGTGTGTATAAATAATTCTCTGTGTTTTCCCAATTAACCAACTTCTTCTTCTTCTTTGGATAATAACTCCTTTCCCATTATCTGTTGTTGTTGTGGTGTTGAGTTGTGGGTGGTTGTGTTTGTTAAGTTGTGTTGCGTAATGAGTTAAGTCAACTTCTGGTGGTGGAGTTCCGCGAAGCACAACTTTTCTGATGTAATGCAGTTCATAAGTGCCCTTATCTAATTAAATGGTGACATAAATATAAATATTTATTCCATCAAACCCTATTTATTCAATAGATGAAGCAGTAAGGAAAGATTGATTTCTCTTTCAGCTTTCTAGATTGTAAATAGGCATAGATAAGTCTGTTTTAGAACAAGGCACTTGTTCTAGTACACGATCTGTCATTTTAGCTGTAGATAGTGATAGCATTTTTAACAGTGTTTCTGCTGAAATGCACAAGATTGCTTTAGAATCATCACTTCGTACAGTTGTCTAGAATAGAATGTAGTATTATTATGCACTTCTTAAAGTTAATAATCATCTTTAAGAATATCAGAGATTGCATTATTCGAAAAGAGTATTAGATGGTCAGTTTGCCCGGGAATCGGCTCTGCGTCGTCAGAATGGAACAGTCAAACATTTTTCACTTCAGAGGTTTTAATTTATAATAATATATTTCAATTGACATTACAAACACTGGATACCATTCCTGGGCCTTTGATACATCTGGTCATCAGTTCAATCTAAGGACTAACAAGCTCACCTGGGATCCAGACATTCTGGACTCCCTATTTGAAAATCGGTCACACTAGTTTTCACGTCTGTTCATCAGGCAGGTTTTAGGAAGAGTGCGCGATTAACATATTCTACGCGGGTTTTCAAATTGAGGCGGTGTCACATGTCTGTTTTGTCCAATGGTCTCCTGCGCTTTGGCTGATGAAATGTTTCTTAGAATTGACGTCATCTTCTGTCAATTGTTCAAGTTTCAGTTTGATGTGATGTTAGTTTTGCAGTTCTGGTTTCAGTTTGCTCCTGTAGTCAATTGTTATATATTTTCTCCTCTTCTTGGCTTGAATTCTTGTCAACTGAATAATGGTAGTTGGCAATTATGCCACAACGCTGTACAAGAACAAGGCGATCGGAGCGACTGTAACAACTATAGGGGTATCTCACTTCTGTGTATTGTTGGGAAAGTATTTGCCAGAATTGTTCTGCACAGACTTCAAGTCCTGGGAGATCAGGTCTACCCCGAATCACAGTTTTGCTTTCGACAGATTGGCTGCCCACCAACTCTTCTGTCCATTGTGGAATCATTCCACACAGGCATGAAGGGTATAATTAAGTTTGATGGCTCAACTTCAGAAGAGTTTGAAATCAAGAGTGGAGTTAAGCAAGGTTGTGTACTATCCCCCACCCTCTTTGGGATATACTTTTCACTTCTACTGAAATATGCCTTTCGTGATCAGGATGACGGTATATACATTCACTCACGCTCAGATGGTGGTCTGTGTAATGCTCAGAGATTGAAGGCCAAGACCAAAATTAGGAGGGTACTAATCAGAGATTTGCTTTTTGCGGATGATGCTGCGATTATGACCCACTCTGAGGAAGAATTACAATATCTACTATCTGCATTCTCCAATGCTTGTTCTGAATTTGGTTTAACAATTAACAAAAAGAAGACACAGATTATGTCACAAGGTTCGCATGGTGTACCATCAATCTTTATTGACGACGCTGAACTCGAGATAGTAGATCATTTTACATATCTAGGAACAGAGGTAAATAGCAAATTATCGCTCGATCAGGAAACTAACATCAGGATTGGCAAGGCAGCTAACATGTTAGCAAAAAGAGTCTGGGAGAACAGGAAGCTTACTGTCAAAACAAGAGTCCTCGTCTACCAAGCCTGTGTCCTTAGTACTCTTCATTATGACAGTGAAACCTGGACAACTTACTCACGCCAAGATAAACGTTTAAACAGCTTTCATATGCGGTTTCTGCGAAGAATACTTGGCATTAATGGCAAGACAAAATCACAAATACTGAAGTATTAGAAAGATCAGGTTGTGTGACGGTGTATTCCATGCTCAGTCTTCGTAGACTTAGATGGATAGGACATGTTAGGAGGATGGATGATGATAGAATACCAAAGGACATCTTTTTTGGTGAATTACAGACAGGTAGAAGTTCTCAGGGTCGGCCTCTACTACGATACAAAGATGTGTGTAAGCGGGACATGATTGATACAGGCATTGATAATGCACAATGGGAGCAAGTCGCCCCTGAACGTGTTGCATGGAGGGCAACTATCAGAAATGGAATAAAGACAAATTAGAAAATGATTGCAGACAAAGCACACACAGAGCGTGAGAGACGTAAGATGGTGCACAATGGTGGAAAAGACCATGTTTTCACATGCATGTACTGTGGGCAAACATTTGCAGCAAGAATTGGCCTTACCAGCGACACTCGCTACCGCGATGGGTCGTAGTTATTAAGCCTTTCTGAAGCACAATGTACCAAACTATCGTCTGTCAAGACGGAATGGTGCCAATGATTATACACACACACACACACACACACACACACACACACACACACACACACACACACACACACACATAAAGCATGTGACGATTGAAGAAGACTATATTGAGTGGTTGCAACTAATTCAGGATAATGCTCGCTCGGGTGATGTGATTATCTACACAGATGGGTCGGTGTTGAGAGGTAGGAGAAGTGCTTGGGGGTTCTTAGCAAAAGCTAATGATCGACATTTGGTGCAGGAGAGCCTGGCATATGATACCACAACATCTAGCTTAAGAATGGAGGTGAAGGCGGTCAGTGCATCTTTCCGCTGAATGGAGAATACGACACACACACACACACACACATCGTGATTGTAACTGACTCAGAAAGCATGCTGAATAGGGTGAGGACAGGCAGGCTTCGTGTAGAGTGGCTTGCTTCGCTTCGGAAGTCACGGAAGTCACTATACAAGCATCGTCTGGATCTTTTCTCCGGGTCATGCTGGTGTGGCTGGGGAATGAACAGGCGGACAGATTAGCTGGCTTTGCTAAACATGGTGGAGTATTGATGCTTGACAAAGCAGACGTGGTTTCGGCCTTGTAGGAGCATGTGTACACCTCGGAGGAGCAAATGGATCACCATGGTCTGGCAATAATGCGACAGTGAGTGTTAACGAGGGGATCTGGCCGACGATCGACGCTCAGAGGAAAGGCGAGACGGACATACAATCAGAGTGCTACTGGTACTATTAGTGTTGGAACTCTTCGCTGACTGCTGAGGATGGGGACGGAGCGCTTATGAAAATGCCCCGATTGCTGTGATGTCGGTTACTAGATCAATCAATCAATCAATCATTGAGTGGTTTCCTCCAGTTGGAAACTAGGGGTACTCGTTCTTCCACAATGGTGGGGCAAGACAAGGCCAGTGTACAGTAGAAAGCATTAGGGACAGTTTTATTCGAACGGTACTAATGTAGAAGGTCTTACGTGATTCTGCTGAGATCCTTCTTAAATTTAGGGAGTGTGCCGAAAGGTGGGCAAGAAATCAGTACCGCGTGCAGAGGTCAGGGGAGTAGAGGTAAGGACCAGATAAGCTGAAGAAAGAGAAACATCTGGAGAAATTCAGCAGTGGGTTCCTCTATCAGGTAAAGTGGAGCTGCAACAGAAACATAATTCGTCTGTGCAGACTGAGGAAATTCGACAACCTGTACAAAGTAAGCCTACACAGACCGAATCAGGGCGAATACAAAGAGTATAGTTCTAGGCAGGATCAAATATTGCTATGTCCCAACTTGGTGCCCTACTTTAGAGACTGACAAATGATCGACAGCATCAGGTGAGCGTTGCTGACGGTGCAACTGGACCGGTCACATACAAACGTTCAGAGTGCACACAGACAAGTGTTGATGTCTGTCTCCCATGTTAAGAATGTTAGGGAGGAAGATTTCCTGCAGTTTTTTCCTGTCCTACCTTTTCTTCACAGCTCTTGCAGTCCTGGTTACCTCACACGTGACTGCACCCTTGCGTAATGATCCACGCCACGAATTTCGGTCTATGGCTGCAGTCTCCCAGGTGCCATGCTGAATTCTAGAAGCATTCAGTGAGATTTTCAGTGTCTTTAAAGCGTTTCCTCTGGCCGCCTTGGGAGCGTTTACCACAGCGCAACTCGCCGTAAACAGTTCGTTTAGGGAGCCTGTGATCTGGCATGCGAGTTAAGTGACCAGCCCAGCGAATCTGTTGCTTCATTAGTAGAATGTGGATGCTGGGTATGGACGCTCTTTCTAGGACTTCGGTGTCTGGGATCTTGTCTTGCCATTTAATCTTTAGTAGTTTCCTAAGGCAGACTGTGTGGAAGTGGTTTAATTTCCTAGCGCGTCACTTTTACATTCGGCACAGTTTTATCATTCACTTTTACATTCGGCACAGTGTGATTATTCCCTGGTACATAACTACAGTCTTCTCCATGTTGATATTGAACCCAAAGTTGACACAGACATGTGAGAAAGCTGAAATATTGTGTTGAATGTCTGCCTCTGAGTTGCCATATAGAGTGCAATCATCAGCACACAGAAGCTCTATGACGGTTTCGCTGATAATTTTTGTTTTAGCTTTCAGCCTTCTGAGATTGAATAACTTTCCATCCATGCGGTAGTTGATGTCTATTCCAATGTCGTTATTCTCGAAGGCATTCGTCAACGTAGCTGAAAACATGAGACTGAAAGGTGTTGGTGCCAGGACACATCCTTGCTTCACCCCATTGGTGACAGGAAAGGGCTCAGACAGTTCACCATTTTCCTGTACTCTTGCCTGCATGCCATCATGAAATAGCCGCACTATTTGGACAAGCTTTCGTGGACAGCCATATTTTGCCATAACCATCCACAGTTCTCTGCTGACTGTAACAAAAGCCTTGGTAAGGTCAATGAAAGTGGAGAACATTTCGCAGTACTCTCTTGCAACTGTCAACTGTCAACTGTCATTTAGTGCCAATATAGTACCTTGCGGTGTATGGCAGAGGGGTCTTGGAGCCCGAGGAATAAAGGCCGCTTGGCTAGTGCAGTCGCCGCGAACTGTGCAGGTTAGGATTTTCTTTTTGCCCCCGACAGAAATAAATCCGACACCTTACCGAGGGATCGAACCCGGGCCTCCCGAATGAGAGTCCGGCGTTCTAGCCTCTCGACCAGCCGCTCCTCACCTGTCTTGCAGCGAAAATCATGCCTCCTTGGCTCGAGATGGGCCGTGAGGCGACTGAGAAGAATTCTAGCTAGTGTCTTTCCTGCAATTGAAAGCAAGGAGATGCCTCGGTGGTTGTCACAGGATTGGTGGTTCCTAAATGTTTGTAAAGGTGGACTATTGACACGTCCTTGAAATCTTGTGGCATGGTCTCGTTCACCCATATGTTTGTAAAGACTTGGTGAAGCTGCTAGATGCAGTATGAGTTTAAACACAGCCAAAACAGAAGTAATGCAAGTTAGCAGATCGCCGGGCCCACAAAGTATACGGATAAATAGCACAACTCTAGTTAGTTAGTTAGTTAGTCGACAGATCATCCTCGTTGCACATCGAACCATTCAGTCCATAAGTGCTCGGATCCCCTCCTCAGCAAATCCTGCAGCGTGTAGCGGCTAACGACGCCAGTTCTGTGTTGGTTTATCAATCTTCTTTGGCTTCCTGCGTAGTGTTCTTGTTTGGCCACCCCTCTTTTAATTTGCTGCTCCCGCAGTCTGGCCATTGTTGTAGATTCACAGTCATCACTTGGTTCTCGCAAAAGTCTCACTTCTCGTAGAGCATTCAGAATGTCAGTCTGGTCCATGGCGCGTCCGCCCTCCACAGTAGCCTCACCTGCGAGCTTGTCAGCCCGCTCATTTCCTTGTACTCCCGCATGACCTGGCACGAAGATGAAACTAATCTTTGCCAGCCGAGACCGCTTCAGAGGCAGCAACCACTCTCTTCGGATCGACCCCTCCTCTATCCTCTTGATCATGTTCATTGAGTCGCTAAGGAAACAAGACCTAGTGAATGTCTGTGTCTCGAGCCATGTTATTGCTTTACTTACTGCCATGACTTCCATGGTCAGGCTACTTGTGGTTTCAGTGAAAGCACCAGAGTCCTCCTTCACAATTCTCCCTCCGGCCCGAGCTGTAAAGGCCCATGAGCTTCTCACATGTCGGACGACCGACCCATCTGTGTAGATGACCGCGTCACCGTCTAGCGAATTCTCGAAAATCAACGCTTGTACTTCAGCCTCAACAGCAGCCGGATTTTCTTGTCTGCATTTTCTATCTAGTTGGATGCAAACTGAAAAGGATGTGCAGAAGTCTGTTGGCACTTGCACCCACTCCTCGCCAGGTTCTAAGTCCTCAAGTGAACACACCTGTTGAAGAATGTCTTCGGATTGACCCATCCACGACCGTCCTCTTTTTAACCTGCTGCCCTTCACCTTCCTAATTTCACTATGCAGTGGATGTTGTGTGTATAACACAATATAGCACAATTCTTAAACAAGATAACATTTCAAATATTTTGGAAGTATGATCACAGAAGGTTACAGATTGGACAGAGAAATCGAAATTACATGTCAAAAAGCTAGTGCACTTACATATCAACTATCAGCCTTACTGAAACATCCAAATATACCCGTGTCCGCAAAAAGACAGATAATAAACAGCATATTCACACCAATCCCATGCTACCAATTTCAAACTTGGACTTTATCCAAATCATACTTTCGGAAAGTTAACGCCTGTGAGATGAGATGCCTGAGGAGATCGACCAACTTAACAATCCGAGACCGAGTAAGAAATGATGATATCAGACAGACAGTGGGATCAACATCTAGTGCCACATTTATTGAAAGACAGAAGATCAAGTGGTTTTACCATGTCGTTAGAATGCAACACCAACAACTACCATCACTGGCCTTACATCAAAGATCATCTGCAACCAGACGAAGAGGAAGTCAACGAAGAAAATGGATTTAACACATCAAAGACATTGTACAATCACACGGAATAACACTATCCAGTACCGCCCACAGGGCGCTGGAGCGCAAATTATTCCTTCCCGGTACGCTTGAAAGCAGAAGTGGAAGATGATGGTGATGGTGATGTTGATAAATGTTTGTCCACAGTGGATGCATGTGAAAACATGGTCATTTCCACCATTATGCACCATCTTACGTCTCTCACGCTCTCTGTGTCCTTTATCTGCAATCATTTTCTCCTTTGACTTTATTCCATTTCTGATAGTTCCCCTCCATGCAACATGTTCAGCGGCGACTTGCTCCCAATGTGCATTATTAATGCCTGTATCATGTCCCGCTTACACACATCTTTGTATCGTAGTATAGGCCGACCCTGAGATCTCTTACCCATCTGTAATTCACCAAACAAGATGTCCTTTGGTATTCTACCATCATCCATCCTCCCAACGTGTCCTGTCCATCTAAGTCTGCGAAAACTGAGCATGGAATACGCCATCACACAACCTCATCTTTTCAATACTTTAGTATTTGTGATTTTGTCTTGTCACTTAATGCCAAGTATTCTTCGCAGACACCGCATATGAAAGCTGTTTAAACGTGTATCTTGATGTGAGTAAGCTTACCAGGTTTCACTCCTATAAAGAAGAGTACTAAGGCTTGGTAGACGAGGACTTTTGTTTTTGCAGTAAGCTTCCTGTTCTCCCAAACTCTTTTTGCTAACATGTTTCACATTTATTGGAAGAATATTCGCCTGTCCCCTCGATTCGCTCACGGATGTTTGGCGTAAGTTCAGATGAACTTTGCGTGTTCTACCTACACCTATTCATTGATTCACGAGGAAACAGAGATTTTACCTCACAGAATCTAAAGTTGGGCTTATATACCATAAGAATTATATACATCACGATCTCTGGTGATGTCGCCCAGGGATGTCGTGAATTTGGGGGTTTTGTTGACAGAACGGAGATTTGCTTGATTTTTATGATATATTCAATGTATATTTTATTCGTTTAATCATATCGTTGTATGTGGCCGGCTAGATATTAGTGTCACCAGTTCTACCATTATTATGTGCCCAATTATGTGCGCTGTAGTTATGTTGTAGATATATTGTTTACCTTTGAGACCAACTGTTATTTCCGTTGCCAAAAACTTAGCAAGGCACACCACTCACATTATAAATTAACAATGCGTATTATGCCATTACCCATTATTATCTTTGTTTTTCTATAGAAGTATACGCATTAACACGAGACATGTATGTAATCATATAGACGTAGACTGACATTTTCAAATGTGCGGATTAAAATTATAGCCAACATAATAATTATTTCTCAGTAATTCAGAAAGAGAGGGTGGGGGGGGGGGGGGGGGGGTGTACTTTTTTTCGTGTGTTGGCATGCGTGGTGTTCGTAGTCGATATCATCAAGCATTTACATAACAAGTAGTAGTCTTATACTTATTTAATGTTGTAGTGACATGGCAACACGGGTAAGTGAAACTATCATCTACGGCTCGTATAGATTCCAAACACATGACAAAGGTGTAATCCAGGCGGACATACATATCGTCAGTTACAATATCCATTATTTTATGTAAAGCAGGAGAGTTGAGACATTTTTAGAGATACCATGACAACCACAAGAAACATTTCTAATAGCGGTTACAACTTAGAGGATCTCATAATGAGTGAAGCAGTTTTACAAATATGCATATGGGTTCTTCATACTGGCTTATGTCAAGTAATGAACATTTTTGGTATCGTCACAAACACGATCAACATTGCATGTTTTCTAAAGCAAGGTTTCAATGAATCTGTTAACATCAGTTTGTTGGGTAAATATTTTTACAATGATTGTGAAACGAAATGTACTTGTGACATTTCAAAACATTAAATTAATTATATTATTTCTTCATATCTTACCATCTCATTGCGCATCTTTATTTTCTTCTTCTTTCGTTCGCTTGAAATATGTCTATATGCATGTATGTATGCTAGGACAGACATATCTACACGGCAATAGACAGCTGTGGGAATTGTGGTTAAGTGATTGACGATCACAGACAGACAGACAGACACTCAGAACCCTTCACCATAAGATCTGGAGTACGACAAGGTTGTGTCCTGTCCCCTCTCTTGTTCATAACATATATAGACAACATATGTAAAGAAACCAGCCAAGCAGAGATAGCAAGAATACCGCATGACGAGAACACAGAAGAAGAACCATCTGCAAATCTAACCATTAGAGAACTCCTGTTTGCGGACGACCAAGCACTAATATCAAAATCAGAAGCTGAATTACAAGACCACATGAATAGTCTAAACGAAATGTGTAGGGAACATAACATGAAAATTAGCACAAGCAAAACAGAGGTAATGACTATAACTAAAGAAGAACAAACAGCAACAATTCACCTAAACGAACATCCCTTGAAACAAGTGAAGAGTTTCAAGTACCTGGGAAGTATAATATCATCAAATGGCAGATCAGAAGACGAGATCGAAAATAGGTGCAATAAGGCAAATCAACTCATTGGACAAATGGCACCAATACTAAAGAACAAACATGTATCAGTAACTACTAAGAAAGCACTTTACAACACAATCTTCCTACCAACTCTATGCTACCAATGCCAAACCTAGACAATGACAGAAAAAGAGAAAAGAACAATCACCGCAACAGAAATGAGGTTCCTGAGAAGAATACTCAACGTATCAAGAAGAGATAAGATCAGAAATGAAGAAATCAGGACTAAAGTGGGGGTTAAAGGAGCACTAGATTTTATTAGAAAGCAGCAAGTCAAATGGTTTGGCCATGCAAGTAGGTTACCAGTCAACAGCATGCCAAAACAAGCAATGATGTACAGACCAGATGGAAACAGAGGAAGAGGCCGACAACGTAAACGTTGGACGGAGGGAATAGCAGAGTGCATGGGAATATCGATATATGAAGCCCATAATCGGGCACTCTCACGAAGTTTATACTTCACCTCGACACCGCAAGGTACAAGAGGAACATGATGAGATGAGATGAGACTGTGCCATTGACATAGATAACTCATCCTTAATGTGGTACTCATTGAACAAAATAAGTGTCGTAGAGAAGATGCCACATATCACAATGAATGACAGTGACATAAACATAGAGAACCCAAGTGCCAGTATGCAACTGAGTGTATGGGTTAGCCGATTTAATGGCGGTACATTCGTAAACACGTCTTCTTTCTTGCTGCTCGTGTCCAACAAGGGATATGACATATTCTTCTCTCATCCCGTCAGCACCAAGGTCATTTCTCAGCACTTAACTTTGCTGATGGTCAACTAATGTTCTACACACGTTTCACCCATTCACAACAATACTAGGTGTAACTCGAACTGTAGTCGACTCAAACGCCAGTTGTAGTACGTGAATTGGGCTACACAAACTAAGATGAACACCATCAATCAACACTCAGATATTCAACGCTAGATTTCACAATATTCTCCTAAACACAAACTAGCTCTCTAAAAGAGTGACGCAGTGTTGGCCATTACTCTATCTGAACGTGGTCCGTGCTCGACGAAACCCCTCGTCTAGAATAATGTGTCCGGACCCCACTTCCTGTGACTTGGAAAGTGAATCCCAACGTTTTCACGTTGTGTGAAAAGTACCCAAATTTTCACGTTGTGTGACAAGCATCCACTATTCACGTTCCGGTGTTCACTTGCTGTACACTGCAATAACCTCGAATCTGTGACCTGGGTTATGGCTTAACTATGCCATGACGTCATCAAGGTTCATGGCATTTGTTCACTATGTGCAATAACCGCATCAACTAAATGTTGCAGATCCTGCTCATTGTCTGCAATCTATACTGTACCATAAGCATACCTAACGTTATTGATGCTAAGTCCCGCAACGATGATTCCTCTCATATCTTCTACATTTCTGAAAATGTTTGCACTGTATGGGGAACATGATCTGGAGACAGTACACAGCCTTGTTGCACACCTGTTTTAACAGGCTAATATTGACCTACTTAATTATCAAACTTTATGGAAGCTTGTTGTTTCCAATATATGCCTTTCATAAGTCTAATGTCTTTCCCATCAATTTGTAGATCTGCAAGCATTCTCATCATGCTGACATTTCTTACGTTATCAAAAGCGTATGTGTAGTCAATAAAGCAAAGATGTAGGTCTTTATTTACTTCTAATGAACGGTTAATTAATGTTCTTAGCATATACACATCATTTACTGTACCCTCCTTGCCTTCTTTGAAACCACATTATTCTTCTCCTATATATGGTTGTATTCTCTTCCCAACTCTTTGGATGATGATACTTAGTAACATCTTTGTGATGTGATTCATTATGTTAATTGTTTGATTTTGATCACATTCAAAGGCTCCTGGTGTTTTTGGAATTGCAATAAACAATGATTTACATAAGTCACTGGGAATATCGCCAGTATCGTATATATTGTTTAGCAATCTTGTAACTTGGTCTATTACCATACTCTTCAAAGGCATTAATAAATCATGTTTTGATGTCGTCTGGACCCGGGGTCATGCCAGTTTTCATTTGATTGAGAGCATGCTGAACTTCAAACTTCAATATATGTGTCGTTCCATATTATAAGAAATATCCAGATGTTCTTCGTGTGTGTCATTACAGAGTTCTTTCACGTACCCCGACAATGTATCTAAAATCTTATTTTTCTCGATTATGACTTTTACCAATGTTAATCAGTATGGGACTATTCGGTGGGTTTAATAGACAGACAGACAGACAGACAGGCAGGCAGGCAGGCAGGCAGGCAGGCAGGCAAGCAGACAGACAGACAGACAGACAGACAGACAGACAGACAGACAGACAGACAGACAGACAGACAGACAGACAGACAGACAGACAGACAGACAGACAGACAGACAGAGTGAAAATGAGAGAGACAGAGAATTTCTGAGACTCTCCAGAGTGTCGTAATATCGAGACTATAATTATTCAATACTAATTATGATCGTCTCTTCGTCTCTTGCTTGCGGATAATAAACGCAGATTCAGAATCAAAACAGACGGCGTTAGAAATCATACGCGGGCAATTTGGAGCAGATCACACTGCGTTGATTTTGATTTTGGTAAGTCGGTCAAAAATAATGACAAACTACTGAACGTAAAGTGGCTAGAAAATCACAAATAAGCAATAAATTTTAAAGTTGATTTCAACGTCCTATCAGGACATGCAACAGCTTTCTAATTATCCTCGCAATAGTTCAATGACCCCATTTCGTTTGTATCTACCTGTAGAGAAGCTAATGTGCCATTAATTTCCTTTCAGGCAGTGACCATACTAGGGGATGCTCATAGTCTTCGCCTCAATAACATCCTCTGTCAACCGTCATGAACTTAACATCACAACTAACACACTATCTGTCAGCTTCTCTCAAGCTTAATAAAACATGGATGTCTGGAAAAGTTAACTTTGGAAGCAGGTGATCCGGAGAAGCGGAAAAAGGGAAACCACGGCATAGATGGAATGACGATATTCTGGTAAAAACAGCGCTGTAGACAGGACATCTGGCCTATGGTAAATATGTACACAGACTAGTATAGACGAAAAGTACTCTACTGAGCAGGTCACATGATAATACTGAAGATAATGAAGATGATGATGTGATTCTGGTATAGATATCACTGGATCACGTCTGGCGAGACTGATTGCATGAAAGAATATGTGTGTGGAGGTAATTTGATGCATTGCAAACCATATCAAATTGATGACTATCGTTTTACACTTTTTTCTGCATATTGTAAAGGGAAGCCGCTGCTTAATACATGTTATTCTCTATACAGGTTTATCGCTGTCTGATTTATCTATTCTGATTACATCGTTACTGACATCAGTATTCGTAGCTCCCGCATTTGCTACACTGGATCTTTCTTTTGAGCGCTACGACATCCTCTACGTGGTTTCTGTTATACCGCATTTTGCTTTCGGCAGAGTCAGCAGTTGTATCACAGCATTGATTACATTGGAAAGATGTCTGAGTATAGCGTTCCCTTTACAGGTTAACGTCCATCATTGTTTTATTTATGCATTGCATTTCCATGTTGATTTATATAATCCTGAATTAAACATAATCACGATAATATGAAATGCGATTCATGAGCACATGTTATAAACTAAAACACTTTTATAAGACAGGCATCAGAACTATAGAACGGACGACGGAACGAACGAACGACGGAACGAACGACGGAATGAAAGAAGCAAGAGAAAGATAGAGATATACATAAATCTGAGGAAGGGGGTGGGGGGGGGGGGCCTTTACTACATGGACTAATTGTGACAAGAATAGATCTGATCCAAGAATGGTGTGAGATGGTAAACCATGACTGTGCACATGTATCGGCACTGCACGTGATGATGTTGAATTAATCAAACGTATATGAAACAATTAAATATTATGTCTAAAAATGCATACATCCACTTGTCGAATCACGTATACATGGGTACTTTTAAATTGCACAAACGTTTATAACGTGCTTCTCGCAAAAACGTTCTCTCTCTCTCTCTCTCTCTCTCTCTCTCTCTCTCTCTCTCTCTCTCTCTCTTGCTCTCTCTTTCGATCTCTCTCCCACTTTCGCTCTCTCTCTCTCTCTCTCTCATCTCTCTCTCGTCTCTCTCTCATCTCTCGTCTCTCTCTCTCTCTCTCTCCCCCCCCCCCCCCATCTCACCTCTAAGAAAGAAAATATTAACAGTGACTATCATGTCATCCACTGTTACTGAGTTTGGCTGTTTTGGTATATATATATATACACCTGGTGAATTAATATTTCATTTGAGTGTGTAACATTCGTTACTAGCATGTATAATTCGTTGAACAATATATGATAACGTGGAAAGAATCGATTTCATTACGCTGGGTTTTACCTTATCTGGCTCAGTTTCTAACCGTAGATTACCAGGTTGCTTATCAAGAGCATGAACTCCGTAACTCAAAAGATGAACATGAGAAGTATCCGAAGAGAAAAACAAAACACTTGTCTAACACGACCTTCACAATGCTGGCTAGACGACTTGATCACTTCATCAGGGAGAATCCCAATTCTTTTGGGGATCATTTTCATTTCAAGGCATCACTATCAAAAATGTTTTCATTTAACCATTTTGGAAGGTCTAATTCCCACATGCGTGACTCGTTTATCATTCCGACTATCTGCTTGTATACTCACGCCTTAACTTGATATGTGCCCATCTAACTCGTGACTTAGTTACAGAGAAGGACCTCATCTCTCCTCTCCCGACACATATTTCGGCTTAGATTATAATATTTCTCCCTGTCACTGTATGTGAGCTTTTCATCGAATCCCATGGCACAGAGTTTAATTTGTGCACACCCGAATGAAAACATCTCCAGTGCCATGTCATGTGGCTTCATTCTGGTTATGTTAATGTAGATATATTCGTGTCTGTTTCTGTGTGCAGAAAAAGAATGTAGATACACACCGTTCATTCTGTCGAATGTGGTTGTGTTCTTGTATATGTGGGCAATGCAACTTTCTGATTTTATTGACACAACCATTGTAGTTAGGTGGCCCATGAAGAGTGTATGAGATGTCTCAAAACGCAACCATATTAAGGTTTTCTTTTTGTAAGTGTACTGGTCCTCGCGACGAAGTTGTTAAGGATGCAGTTTGTGATCCCGTATACGCGAGTTCGAAACACAACTGCGAGTGATTTGGCAGCAGACCGCGTTGTACTGTGTTTTTTTATGAAATGGTATGGGTATCGGCTGTTCAGAAGCACTGGGTCATAGTACAGTGACTTCATGTGCAAGCTGGTCGTCGGAAAATACCACATAATGGGTTTGTTATGATACTGGCTATTTATTACTATAATTTAAAAAAATTAAAAATATAAAACAGTCAGCCGATATTCATTCACCCATGACCTGAAAAGAAAGGGCTTAGCATGCGTTGTTATGTGGCTGCACCTCTCTGACAAAGAATGCAAGGACACGTTGGTCGAAATATGACGACACTTGACGACACCTTTCCATGTGATACCTGAGCACGCCATTACATTACAGTATGGTCTTTTAGATATGACTTTCTCCTTTGGTAACAGTTTATCTTGATAACTGTGATCTTAGTGACCAAACGCCATTATTGAATATACGATAACATGTTAAACAAGGTACATGGAAATCTCAGAATTTTTAAGTTAACATCATTCATTTTTCCTATTCTTATTTGGATTGTTTAACTGTCCTAGGCATGTAAACAATGAAACACATGAAAGATATATTTAATATAGGAATAAAGAACAACCTTTATTTTGTTCAGTGTAAGTTATTTGCATAAGACTGCGGTCTTTTACATACTTGATTTCAAAATTGTGTACAATTCTATAGAGTCTACAAATGAGCCCGCCCCGGAAAATTCGATCTCTTTACAGCCCTAATAGTCTGTACACAATAAGACATTAACATTATCACATAGGACGTTATTACGTGCTCAAAAGTCAAACTATTGTCACTTTGGTTAGTGAGTAATATGGACGACTGCATTAGTATACATCCAGATTCACTTATGTAACCAGAAGTCGGCTGTTTCATGAACTTTGTGAAGTACTTCGTATATGTGTAACATAATATGCAATATTCGTATTTACATGTTATGTACACTTAGCCCAGATTTTTCAGAAAATTGCTTTTATATCAATATTAACCCGACGATAGGATTCCTGCTGTATTGAAACGACAGTGACTCTTAAAACACTGGCACATGTTGATATAAGTTAACAGTCTTCTATTGTTTTCATTTATATTTAGATAAAGAGCATCATCACTCCTAAACGAACGGTTGTGATCCTGGTATTCATCTCCATCGTCTTCACGTTAAGCTCTGCTCCTATATATGCCATCAACAGATTGGGGATTATATTTTCCACTGCAAGAAACAAAACTGTCGTTGGGCTGATGTTACATCCAGACAGAGACCACGTCGATAAAATTGCTGTGACAGTTAATAACTTTGTAATCCCTTTTTGTTTGTTTGTGAGAATCATAGTGTGTACGGTGATTCTTTCACTCCTCTTACGCAGAAATGCACAATGGAGAGAAACTGTCACCATGGTACACGCTGAAAAATTGTCCAACCGCAATCAGAAGGTAGCAAAAATGGTATCGATAATTTCTACATTATATATTGTTTGTTCTGCACCAACAACGTCCTTCATGGTTGCAGTTGCATTTGATCAGTCGCTCTTCCTAAACGGTAATAACGTATATCTGAGTGAAATAATTGGTGGATTTACCTACTTGATGGAATCTGTGAACTGTTCAATGAATATCTTTATTTATTACAAGATGAGTAGTAAATACAGGGATACTTTTCGTAAAATGTTCCTGATAATAAATTATGATCAGGAGAATACTTCTAAAGAAACATGATTGAAATCCGTATTGTCACCCATATGGAAATATAATTTTTTGCATCCACACAATCGCAAATGCATTGCGAAATGTTGCTTTTCTGTCCCACATTAGAATGTTTAGTAGACAGAAAACAGAGCATCTGATAAACAAAAAAAAATGTTCTTTCCAAATGCCTCGCATATTATGTAGCCGATCTGAACACCGTGAAGTGTGGATTTAAAAGCTACTTCGTCCGGTAGGGATAAGAATATACTGCGATATATCCATATCAGATCGAGTTCTGTGATTCGGATTTAAGGGGTCTCTAGAAGCTACTCCTATCAAGCAAGTGTAAGCTTAAACTGCAGACAGTAGGCAATGAATCACCGAAACACGAGAAGTAGATTGTGAGCTTTACTAGAGCACGAAAACAAGATACAAAATGGACGTTGCAACCAAAATTTTCGTCAGCACAGAACAAACAAACAAAAACAGACAAGCAAATACACGAAAGACACTACATAAAAGTATTAAGGTTGCTTATTGGTATCCTTGTGTAAGCGGCTATCCGTGGATGGAATAAACTGAAAGTGTGGTTAAAAGGGTCAACTGACTAAAGGTCAATAAAGCAAGGAGCTCGGGGACTGGATAAGACAACCGGTGAGGGAACACACGCTGTGGGGTAGGGGTGCGCCCATGAGAGCGAACAGGAAAAATATGGATAGGTAGAGCACTGTAGCCGACTCTGTGGCGATGTAACGGATGCAGTTCGCAATTCCGCACGCCAAGCTCGAAACATTGCTGCGGGCGATTTGGATGCAGACCGCCCTGCGTTGGCCCTCATAAAATAGCACAAGTGCCGGTTGTTCAGAAAGCAATGAGAAACAACTAAACGCAAACTACCCGGGAAGTCACAAAGGCAAAGATAATGCTGGCGTTAACTACGACGTCCTGAGAAGGACATGCATCTAACTTGTTAGTGGACTATACGACCGCTGGGATGGGAGGGGTTAGGGTGCGTTAGGGACTTAAATAAAACTGTGTTGGACATTGAGGCCGTGGCGGTATAAATGTAATACTTCGTGATTTCAATGGAAAAGTTCTGAATAATGGATGAATATATTACTGGTAGCTATTGTCTTGGAAAGAGAAATGTTTGCGATAATACATGGCTGATTAGACCAATGAATTTGATTTGATAATCGGAAACACAATTTTCAGAAACATCACAGAAACCTTTCTTCTTCTTCTTCTTCTTCAGCATTCCGAGCCATTGAGGTTCTTTGCTGCAAATACAATCTGTCTCCATTCGTCTCTCTGGTGGACCTTCTCTTGCCAGTCGTTGATTCCAAGTGCTTGTAGGTCTGTATGTATATTATCTCTCCACCGCCTTCTTGGTCTACCTCGGGGTCTACGGTCATTTATTTCCTGAGTGTAAGCGAGTTTTGTTTCCCTATTATCTTCCATTCTTTCTATATGCCCTAGCCATTGTAGTCTATTAGCCTTCATGATACCAGTGATTAGCGGGGACTTAAACAAATCATAAATGTCTTTGTTACTTCTTCTTTTCCACTCTCCACTTTGTGTATCCCTAATGGGTCCAAAGATGCGTCTTAAAATTTTGTTCTCAAAGGTTTGTAACAAGGCTTCGTCTCCTTTCGTTGTACTCCAGGTTTCAGAGCCATACAGCACAACTGGTCTGATCAGTGTTTTGTATATTGTAACCTTTGGGCATTGGAAATGATAGGAAGCAGTGTTCATAATCAAACTGATTACATAAATATAAGAAACATATTTATACACATCTTACTCTGATTATCGATATGTGGAAGGGCAGATTGTGATGATTATACCCCAGCAATTGGAAAACTAAGAACACATTTAAAGGAATTGTAGAGTGCTTCATGTAATGTAAAGTTTAATTTGCATATCCATCCATCAATCCATAATGTGCTATCCCGATAAGCGTGGGCAGTCATGATCTGCCATCTCACTCGATCACTAGAGTCGTGGATCAGCTCCATGTTCCTGTCTCGATCATGCGACGTGGCCAAGCCATCCAGGTATTTACTTCTATGTCTTCCCTTTGGTCTCTTCCCTTCGATCTTGCCAAATGTCACCTAGTTCTCCAAGTCATTTATTCTCATAGCATGCCCAACAAAATTTTGACTGTCTACGTGTAATGACTCTAATCATTTTACGATCTTTATCTGTTTCTCGAAGGACGTGTTCATTGGTTTTTCTGTCTGTCCGCGGTCTTCTTTGCAGTTTTCTTAGAAACCACATTTCCATATTTGCATATACGTGAATCAAATAGTACATTGAGCGATACTACATCATCATAATCATGATAAGCGTAGGCGTTCGTGCTTCGCCATCTCACACGATCACCAGAGTCGTGAATCAGCTCTGTTTTCTTGTCTCGACCATCACACTTGGCAAGGACATCCAGATATTTACTTTGTTGCCTCCCCCTTGGTATTTTGCTCTCAATCTTGACAGTTGTCACCAATTTCTCTAACTTATATTTTCTCATGGCGTGTCCAAAAAAAAAAAAAAAAAAAAAATTACTGTCTACGTCTAATTTATGTCTACCTCTTTACAATTACACAACAGGGGTTATAGAAAATAAACATGACAGTTTAGACGAAAAATGGCAAATGCTAAATGAGTTGATGCAACAGACATAAAAGGAAATAATATCTGACATAAAGAAGACTGCTAAGAGAAAATTGATGACGCTGGTAATTCTACAACTGATGGACATTATAAGTAAAAGTAAACACAGTTAAGACAAATATAATACACTACATAGAGTAATAGTGCCAAAATGTAAGTAGGCCAAAGAAATGTGGCTAAATAGTTTACGCAGCAAAAACATGTCTGACTAAACAGTCGGTGCAAGGCTACTGAGAATCAACAAGAAGGCATACATCTTATGTACAAGACGGGAGTTATCAGACATTAGAAAGCATATATCATTTAGTTGTTTGAAAATTACAGAAGGCAATATTTAATGGACAGAGAATATATAATTCAAGATGAACAGACTGGATAAAATATATATCTGATGATAATAGCGGATCAGAAACAAACAACTATGATTAGTACTGAACATAGAATTTGCAGGTGCTATAAAACACACGAAAAGGTACATCCTAAGTACATCCTCTGAGTATATTAAAACCATTGTCGAAGCAATTAAAGTGATAACTGTCAAGATCGACCTGGTATTGACGTCGAAAATAATAAAAACAATTAATTAAAAAGCAATATTTATATGCAGGTGAAATTCTGAAGACCAGTAAGTCCATCGGATGGGAAATTCCCGATTGGGTGCAACTCACATAGCCATCCGAGTCAACGAACGCCAGATGCGGGACTGGTCTAGCGAACCAGACCAGCCCCACACACATATATGAATATATATATATATATATATATATATATATATATATATATATATATATATATATATATATATATATATATATATATATATATATATATTGATTATGTGGTTGTTTCGGGATTTGAAATTTAAATATGAGCGTATTTATATATATATATTAAAAAATTTATTTATAAAATATTAAATTGAGCATAGCCTACGATGGGTAACGTTGTGATGTTCTGTTGTGATAATTTGGTGTGTCCAGTGTGTGCCGCGTGGTTACACACCCGCTTCACACTGCGTGATCCGGGACTGTTTCCGGATCCGGTCAAGGATTGCACTACTGACGAGCTCAAATGAGGGCGAAACTCGAGTCTAGTGCTTCCATATTGACGTGGATAGGCCTTAGGTTCATACCAGAATCCGATCGGCGTTGCCAGTAGTGGGTTGTGCTCAATATTTAAATATATATATATATATATATATATATATATATATATATATATATATATATATATATATATATATATATATATATGCCATTGACATGATGTATATTACTATACGTGATATACGCACATATAGGCAAAGTCTCTTGTTATAATGTCTACCTCATAAGTAAAACATGACGCCAATTTCCTTGGACATAAGGATTCTAGAAATGGAAGCAGAATTACTACACAACTATAATGCTTTGTGTAGCCGTACTCATTAAGGATGTGACATTATTGAGGATTTGAAGAGTATAAAATCCTACTAATCACTATCCTAATTTGCCCTGCTATATAGCCTTATTAGTTCTTGCCTCTCTACATATTTCAGTCCTTGAGTTATTTAGAATTTTTTTCGTTCGCTTTGCACTCAAGTGTACTATATATACGTGCTACTTCTTCTAGAGAACTACATAGATTTTTACGTGTGGATTTCCTTCTACTAGTATCCCTGTCACCGCCTCACCTTTAGAGATATTAATTAGAGGGCTGCAACTCCAGCCCAAGGGAGAGAAGCGAGTCACTCGAGGCCCGAGTAATCTAGAGCCTTCTCGAAGGACTGGTCATTGAGTTCATGGTTCCGTGGACACTGATGTGGCCCGCCTAATGCGGGGTCCACGAGGAACTCGGACAGAGTTACCACCCGTGTCGGATTGGGATACGTGTAGACCGGGAGAGGACAGACGGACTTGAGAGAGGCAACAGGGCCTGCCTGAGAGGGACTCAATAGATATCAATAGATATATATATACATAGGCTAGATAGTTTGCTAGACTGTTGTATGATAACTATGTGTTTGATGTTAACTATCTGCGATATGTAATATAGCGCGGGTCTGTTTACCCACTGCGCCAACGCACTGTATATTGAAATACAATAAATGTTCGATATCATAGCGAACGGAGTTATTGTTGCCTGTGTGAACCCGAGCTCAGATACCTAGATAGGAGCAAGACGATGACAATCCCTCGACATCAGGAAAACCCACTCCGACTCCTGAGATACTTGCAATTTATGTTCACTAAGTCAAGGGCGCCGGTCTCTCTGGCCGAGTGGTTACACCACTTTCTCCGTCATCCCGTTTATCACGCAGAGTCTCGTAGCGGGCGAGAACAGGGAGCGGTTCGTCTCCCGCTGGTGACTTGCGGGATAACTGAGCAGGCCGTTCAGAAAGCAATGGCAAAGTACTGAGCGTAATCTTGTCAAGAAAGCAACATACAGCTGAAAGATGCTGATGTTGACAGCGATGTCCTGTAAAGGATATGCAAAACAAACATTAAGTCAAGGGCGAGAAGTCAACATGTTAGTCCCCATGACCTGTGCAGGAGTTGAACTCGCTACATCGCCATCAGCACACCGACAGTTTAAGAATAAGCGTTCTTATCCATTCTGCCATGCTGGCCTCCAGTTATAATAATTAATTGTATGAATTCATTTTAGGTTGGAGGGAATCTTCAAATACGATCAGCATAAGCCCTACCTACTAGCATGGGTGATCTTGTCTTTCCACATAATTCTATCTTTCTCAATCTATCTCTATGTGTGTTGTGACATATGTCATAGTACTTATGTTTATATTGTCGATTATCTGGGGTTGAATGGAATTCTGCATAACGATATGTGAACAATATTCTTTTGAAAATGTATGCTTGTTAAGTTCATAATAGTACGTTGTCATATTTGATATCTTTATATTACAATCTCACATGTGAAGAATGTTGTAATTACATGCGTGCATACCAAATCCTTTTAATAATTATTCTCATCACAAAACATAATTGCGATTTGACAACCGCAAGTGGAATGTGCTTGTACTATATATATGCAGCTTGGATTATGAACTAATGAGAGGAAGATTGTGTATCACACTAAATTCCTCACCATTATAAAGAATATGTATTCACTGCACACAGGTTGAAACTGTAACACTTATTGCATGCGATGCAACAGTGTGTGAGAGTGAAAACTGTGTCAGACGTGCTTATAGTTATATTTAATTAGATATTCCGATTGTCGTAATATGTGTCGTCCCTGGGGTGAGGAGAATCAACACCCACATTCTTTTAACTCCATATCATTATCTTGGGGATCTCTTGGATCTATGTCCACAAAACCCCATCAGTCTTTGGTCTCTCTCTCTCTCTCTCTCTCTCTCTCTCTCTCTCTCTCTCTCTCTCTCTCTCTCTCTCTCTCTCTCTATCTATCTATCTATCTATCTCTCTCGCTTTCTCTCTCTCTCTCACTTCTTACCACTGGACTATGCCCCCTCTCATTCTTTTCCAAAACATACTACACAAATCTAGCTTCTAAAAAAATGACAAATTAATTTATTATAGAAAAGTGTCAGGTATGTGCAAAGTGTGTGTGTAGAATGTATGTCGTATAATCTAGAGTTTATGCAGAATCAGACCGAACAGCTCAGGATCAAAGTCTGCTTTCATCACAGTACCGGCCACACAACAGCACCATAGATCAAGTACAGAAGGACCTCACCAAATGATGCGTCTTTCCGGCCAGGTGTCGACTTCCTCCAGTGACTCTTGGATAGTCCGGATGCCTGGTCACCAAAGGTGGATGTAGTCCAATACTGACCATGAATCCGACACACAGAGTGTAACTAATATGTCACTAAAAGTTATGTGATCTGATAACCCTTGTACAGTAAAAAAAACGTTTACTGTCATTTTGAAGCAAAATGTTAATTGTTAATTTCTCACAGGAATTCACCATTTGGAAAACACAATGTTAATTGTTAATTTCTCACAGGAATTCACCATTTGGAAAAGGCAATGTTAATTGTTAATTTCTCTATATAAATACTATTGTCCCTGTTACTGGTGGTATTGTAAGTATCTTCACTCTAATATGATGAAAACTACCACGGAGGAATCACTCTTAGATGGTCGTCGGTTCCTGCTCAGCAGAGGCCAGGTTCTTGCAGACCCTCTGGGTTATGGGCCCAGTGCAAAGGCCGCTGAGTAAAAACTGCCTTCAATGATCGAGCCATAATCTTCTTCTATGACTTGTCTGCTAGAATTTAGGAAAACATAGTGGAACCATATATTTATTCCCGTCTGAAATCGAGACCACTAAATCACACAATGGACAAATGTCCGCCGATGTAAATCAACATAAGACACCGTGGTCTCTTTCCATAATCAGAACAGGAACATCAAACACGTCCTTGTTGCCTCACAACATTTGGTCGACTCCCGCCAAAGGTGTTTTTCAAGACTGTTTTAAAACTGTGTCTGAATGACGTCACAAATCTGACTAGACACTAGGCGTCGAGAAACTATTTTTTCTCTCCTATTCCGACTCGATGTAAACAACCGGCCGACTGTCCCGCTTTGATCTGGGGAATTGTTCCCGGTACTCCAAAAAGTCTTGCCGGCTTGTGATCTGGAGAAATCCTTCCCCCACAACAAAGGATCTTGCCGACTCTCATCAGGACAGTCTGTCCCCAACATCAAGGAATGGCGGCTGCCTGTAGACGAATGGCGCGACAGTCTTTCATCGATTGACACTCCAAGAATTCCGCGACACCGATTATACTGTATTGTTTGCTGACAATGAGCAGGATCTCCAACATTTAGTAGATGCAGTTGTTGCACACAGTGAACAACTAGGGTTAGAATTAAATTGTAAAGAGAAAGAGATTATGGTAGTCAATCGGATGAAGGAAATAACAGTGTAATATACAAGCGCCGCTCTCCGTGGAGAAGGTGTTACGGACGCGGTTCTTGATCCTGCATACACGTGTTCAAAACACAACTGCGCGCGATTTAGCAGCAGATCGCGTTGCGCTGGTTTTTTACGAAATGGTACAGGCGCCGGTCGTTTAGACAGCAATGACAAACTACTGAGCATAAACTTGCCAAGACATCAACAACAGCAAAAAATGCTGGTGTTGATTGCAAACGTCCTTTAAAGTATATGCAACTAACTTATTTTGTGTGTTTTTTTTTGTTGTTTTTTTTTATATAAAATTGAATGGGAATATTCTTAAACATGTGAATCGGTACAGTTATCTCAGAACAGTCATAGCATATTATGGGAGATGCCTTGAAGAGATTAGAACAATACTTACCATTGTGAAGGTAGCCTTTCGCAAGACTGAAAACATACTAACAAATAAAAATGTCATTTTCAGCAAATAAAAGAGTGTGGAACTGCTACGTATAATCTGTACGTGTGTATGGATGTGAAGCGTGGACAAGCTGAAAAACATCTCGTGGCTTTGGAAATGTGGTTTCCGAGGAAAATGCAATACATTCCATGGGCAGACAGAAAACCCAATGACTAAGTCCTTTAAGAAACAAACGAAAACCGTAAACTGATTAGAGAAATTAGACGTAGACAGTTACAATCTTATGGGCACGTTATGAGAAGAAGTAAATTGGAGAACTTGTTGACAACTGGCAAGATTAAGGAGAAAAGAACAAGGGAAAGGCAGATAAGTAAATACTGGATGACTTGGCCACATTGCATGGTCGAGACAAGAATACAGAGCTAATCTACGACTCTTGTGATCGTGTGAGATGAAGAAACATGACCGCCCACGCTTATCGGCAAGGTACATGATGATTATGAAACAACATAACAGTGTTTATCTTAGAATTATAACAGTGTCACACTTGCTTATACTATCATGAAAACAATGCAATGTGTTTTTCTTAGAGTGATAACAGTTACATTCTTGCATATGGAATGATGAAAACAATACAAAGAATTTCCTCTACTATGTTTATTCACCCTCAACATATTTCAGACAGTCATTCTCTCTGAGGTTCTTAAAAATACAACACCCCGTATTTTTCTTTCAGACAGACTCGTGTGTATGTAACACATAATGTGTAGTTTCCTGTCATTGTGAAGTGAACCTTTATCTGCATAATGATTGTGACAATGGAAACAATGTGCTAGCACACGTTTTATGAAAAGATGTTACAATACGTTAGAAGCTATAATACTGCAGAGTGATGCAAATGATGCTGTCAGCTATCTAAAGCATTGATATGTACAGTAATGAGTACGACTGTATACCCAAGAACAGATGTGCAGATGACACATTTATTAGACACTTACAACGTCTAGTTCCATAATTTAAATCCGTGTTCTTGTAGTATACCCAATAGATGTGTTTTGTAATCTTTCACTTAAATCTTGATGAAGTTAATTTATATATTCTATGTTGGTAATACCAGATGGAATGGCAATAGAAGAATTAGAAGTAATTGCAGAATTTGGAATTGATATATTAACCAACATGATTGAATATTTATACAGTGAATATGTACAAAGCGATATGTTGAAATCTGTATGTATAGCTATACAAAACATACCAGGTAGCAATTGAATGGGAATATTTTCGTACAATTAACCTCATAAATCATGTCACTAAAGTTTCTACTCAGAATTATAACGAGAAGAACAAGAAAGAAAACAAAAGTTGAAATTGGTAAATAACAGTATGGATTTGTGGAAAGGAACGGTACAAACAATGCAATATATACATCACGGGCACTATTTGCAAGATCAATAGAGACAAATAAAGATATATATTTGTGATGCATAGATTATAATAAGGCATTTGATCAAGTAAAACTTGATGAAATAATTAAAATAAGGAAGATATTAACATTGATGGGAAAGATCTCAGAATAATTAAAAAATATTTACTCGAACCAAACAGCAGCAATTAAAATGGGAAATAAAGAAGGAAATTATGAACACATAAAGGTGGGAGTAAGACAGGGATGTGGTTTGTCACCACAAAATAAAAGATCTACAAAAAGATCTGCAAAAGATCTACAACTGTTGGACATTGTAGTAACGGAAAATGCAAAGAAAGGACTCTCCTTGAATATCAAGAAAACATTAACAATGGTGATATGAAAGAAACAGGTAACACCCAAATGTGAAATAGAGATAGAAGGGAAAATTCTTCACCAAGTGTATAGTTTTAAATATCTAGGGACAATTATAACATCAGATGGAAGATGCACAACAGAGATTAAGGGCAGAATAGGGCAAGCAAAAGGCTGCATTTCAGAAAATGAAGAATATCTTATGCAATAAGTCAATATCATTGAATGTAAGAAGAGAGTGCTAAGGTGCTATATAGAACATGTTTTGCTGTATGGCTGTGAATTTTGGAATGTAAATGAACAAATAAAGAAGAGACTGGAAGCAACAGAGATGTGAATTCCTTGAACTGCCAAAGTAACTAATAACGAATGCCTGAAAGAGGCTAATGTAACTAGAACACTATATACAACAATAAGAAAGAGGCAAACAACATTTTTGGTCATGTGATGAGAAGAGAGGCATTAGAGAACCTCGTGACAACTGAGAAGATATCTTCATGAAGCTTCGAAATGAAGATCGCGAGGAAGAGAGGCAGAGGCAGACCAAGAGAAATGATGCTGGATGTATTGCGACTGAGGCATGGAGGAATATCAACGGTGGAGTTGATCCAGAAAACCAAGGACCGAGATCTCTAGGGAGCCATTAACGCCTACGCCAGTCGTCATGGCACTTGATGATGATGATATTGGTAATATGGTCAGTCAATGTATGTAATGTAAATATATTTTAATAGTACATAAATCCAATAAGATAACATACCTGAATATCCAACGCCATGCAGCAAACGAATACTCTCTGTAATCAAACAGTTGGGAAGCCAATTGCTTGCTTGCTTGCTTGTGTTCGTTGGCTTGAGCTCCAACGCGAAGTCCTGTATGTCGGATGAAGGCATCCTATTGTCCAACATCAGTGTGATGTCATACAGGACCTGAGTTTTGGGAAGCCAATTCATTTAGATATTAGTTCACAGGCTGAAATGTTCTGGTTATACTTCCTGTTTAGAAGTCTCGTTTTTTTACCATAAGAAGTCTCTGACTGCTGTGCTGTCTAGTTTTCATTAAAATCGTGATTGTACTAGACATGTTGAGAGACATTTGTATTTTGTCTACTATTGTTCGTTAGACATAGTGAACTTTCTGTGCCAGCAACACCAACCCATTGACATTTTCTGGGTTGCTCATCTCGTGATAGAACATGGGAATAAACCCACGATATTATGTTCTCCATAGCCCATTGCCCCTGCTTTACTCGGTAGAGCTATGGAAATATTAAGATTAATTATTCTGGAGGAGAAGATCGACAGAGGGTTAGCAATTATCTTGGATCGGCTGCATCGGCAAATATCAAAATATGTTCAACGATTTTGGGCTGTGTCAGACAGAGTTCTACTAGTTAAATTAAGCGGCAGACCTTTTAGCATAAACTGTATTCAAATATATCCCCCAACAGGAGAATCCAGTGAAGAAAGTGTAGAGGAATTTTATGACATAGACTTTGCTTTAAATAAATGTAAACATTCAGAAATAAACATCATACTAGGTGACTTCAATGCAAAAGCAGGAAATCAAGGTGATGGATACACAGTAATAAACCATGGTTTTGGAGAGAGGAACAAAAGAGGAAACAAACATGTAGAATGGGCAAACGTGCAGGAAATGATTGTAGGAAACACATGGTTTCTTCTTCTTCTTCTTTGCGTTCATCCGGAGTGTTTTTTCAGATGTGATTGCGGTGTGTCTGTTATGCGCCCTTGGGCCGAAACCCGTACGCCAACACAACCGGCTTTAGCGTGCTTTTTTTGACCAGGTAGCATTCCTGGGAGACTCTCACTGTTTGCGGTACCGTCCACAACCCAGCTGGCCAAGTTGGAACGGTCGAAGACAACGGTCGTCCCTCAAAGGAAGGCAGGGACAGTCCATGGCACCATAATTGCAGGGCCGGCACATAGCGCCCTGGTGCTGGGCTCACCGAGGGAATCGTCACGTCCTGCTCATGGCTGCTTTAATTACTCACTTCAATATATTGGGCATTTCGTTCGCCCCGGGCCGTTCCCGCACAAACCAGACCGGTCTGCAGATGGTGTCCACTCAGCAAGTTTTCGTTCGGACATGTGCTTGTCTTTGTGCCCATCAGAGCTGTTCTAGGCACAACGGACATTCGGAAAACTACCTAGTCAGAGCTGTTCCGAACAAGAGCGGCATTCGGAAACTAGGTAGCTGTTCCTAGCACGAGGGAAGACTAGTTAGAGCTTTTCCGGTCACGAAAGATATTTCACTCGGACGTAATTGCGTAGTGCCAATTTTTATTTTTCCGCCCGTAGGCTGGCACTTCCGGCTTCAGCGGGCATTTTTAATGAGGTTAGCCTTCCTCGGGTTTCGAGACAAGTTAGACTCTTTTTTCGACTTCCACTCAGCACTTTTGCTTCGGGCTGCCACGTAATGGATTCGCAAGCCAGGCGTTCCATTTCGTGTCATCGAGACAATTTTCGACCTTTGTTTACACTCACTCCTTGAGTACGGTTACAGACTTTCATCGGAACGTGCGTTCGAGGTGTTTTTCCACCTTTTGTACTCGCTCACGAGGTAGGCTACATGTGCTGCCGGCTCAGCACCTTACCTCCGTGTGTCTGTGGGCGAGTAACGGCCAAGCTCTCTCATCCGGGGATTCCTCATATCCCCCAGCTAAGAGCCATCGAACGAGTATCTGCACCAAGCATGTAGCGTGCTCAGCACCTCACCTCAGTTTTGATGTAGGTATATGTCTGCTAGGCTCTCCGTTCAGCCGAGACGTTCAGCCATACACCTCGGCTGAGAGCCTTAGAGGTTGTATCCGGACAGATATTATTGGCATCGTTTGCCTGATTTAGACTGCTATACTCAGTCTACCTGCAGAGCAGCAGGTTGTGTCTCTCTTAGTCTGGTTCCCTATCCCATAAGCTGTCCGATATGTAGATTTTCATCCATCGGCAAGCACATGGGGTCGATGGAACACGCAAGCTCCCACACCACGTCAAGGTGGAGACACATCGGGGGAGACACATGGTTTAGACAACACCCTAGAAGAGTATGGACATGGAGGAGTCCTGATAGCAGGATTAGAAACCAGGTTGGTTACATTGTGATTAGCAGCAGGTTTCGAAATGAGCTAACAATCGCAAAAACAGTTCTCAGTGCCGATTGTTATAGTGACCACAGATTAAATACATGTACATTGAGGGTAAAGTTAAAGAAAGTCAAGTATATAACAGGAAACAGTAAATATGATCTGTGTACATTGAAAAATGACAAGGAAATACAAAACAAATTCAACATAGAAGTACAGAACAGATTGATATATTGTCTGATCTAGAGATCTAATTTCAAGAAGTGAATGATTCAATGGGAAATGTTGAAGAATTCAATCAGCATGGCTGCAGAAACAACTATTCCAGAATTAAAGAAGGTGGGTCGTAAGAAATAGATGACTTCAGAAATTGTACAACTAATGGAAACAAGAAGTCTCAACAAGAATAGTCCTGCCTAATTATGAAGACATTCACAGATAAGTCAGAATATTATGTAAGGAGGCAAAATAAGCATGGCTTCGGGAAAATTGCATAGACATTGTAAAAACAGCGCAACAGTCAAACTACCAAATTAGTGCACAAATAATTCGGGAACTTACTAATAAAAGAACAAAACAGAAAGGAGCGGCAGCAGCAGGATATAATAATATGAACTGGAAACAATTAGGTACATTTTGTTCCTGCGAAAAGAAGAGACATACTAAAACCAGACACAATGCACATTCACATACCTTACAAGTTAAAGAAAATCCATCGTACACATGTGAGAAACAACGTGTGACTTATCACAACAAAAAGACAGAATTAATCAATAACTATATAAAATGAATATAATAAAATAACAAACATAAGTACAGTAGGACAACAAAGGACGGCCGACGTTTCGATTCTAAGAATCTTTGTCAAGAACAGGACAACACAAATAGATAAAACAACGAATGACAAAACAACAAAATAACGCAACTACTCGCAGAAATGGCGGTTTGTGCTGGTTGAGAAGGCACTCTTTGGCTGCAGAGTTTAAGTATAGTTAGATTGCCAGAGGGCTAGATAGGGTTTGTGTCGCCAAAAAAAAAAGAAAAGCAAATGCGAACAGTCGGATATGAATATAGACAGTTAGGTGTGAACATATGGGGGAGGACAGCATAGTTATAAACAGTGTAAACAGTTGGATATGTATAGACGGAGGCGTGTGAACAGTTGGATATGAATGTATAGAGGAAGATGGCACTGTTATACAGTGGCGTCCACAACGGTTTTGATACCTGGTTGGATGGACGCATCCCAGAGAGTTTATTAATTTGCTTTCAATTTTTAGCCTAATGGAACTGTTGGAGAAGCAAGGTTTCAATGCAGTGACACATACATCGTCGACCGCATTATGGTTGGAAGAATTAAAATGGTTGGGGACAGGTTTGTCAGCACCCTGGTTAATATCTCTGAGGTGTTTCCTAAAACGGTCGGCAAGGCGTCTGCCAGTTGACCAATGTATTTCATGTCACATCGTTTGCAGATGATAACATATATCAGATTGCGGTATGTGCAAGTAAAATAATCTTTCAAGGAGAAGGTGCCTAGGGGGAATGAATCGCCGGTGTCTGAACAACGTATGGGCATGTCAGACAGCTCTTACAGTGGCATTTGAATGTGCCCACAGATGAAGTATCTGTGGGGAGGCGACTATGCACAAGGTGGTCTCTGAGGCTCTGGTTTCGGTGGAAAATTACCCTAGGGACATTAGAGAGTACCTCACGAATCGCCGGATCGGATTCCAGGATAGGCCAGTATCGGAGAAAAATGTGCTTGATGGCATATGCATGTCGATGGAAGATAAGGATAAGCTTAGATTCATTGTAAGGAGGTCGCATTTGTTGGACAAGGGACATTTAACGAGAGACTTGGGTTATACGACAGAAAGCTGTTGACAAGATGTTCTCTGGGTAGGCCCGTCTGCGGAAAAAGTCAAGCATTGCATGGTCTTTCTCGGGGAAGTCACTATCATCCTGACAGATGCGACGAAGACGGACATGCATAGGAGGAAACCGCGAGCATCCCATCCCAAAAGCTGCAAAGATTCCATCCCATATTCCCAGCTACTCTGTGAAGATATCACTGGCGGCAGTGGTCTTGGGGAGCGGGGGATGGGGGGGGGGGGGGGGGGTGGGGGGGGGGACATGGGGGAGAATGTTAGAAAGACTACATGGCTGAATAGACAAGGGCACTTGGTATGATAATTGGCAACACCATCTTTCAGAAACATGCCAAAACTTTTGAAATCAGAAAGAATTACATTCATAGTTTGCACAGTGTGCTATATATCCATGTTGCTCTGTGTACACAACTTATCATTTTCTTCTCCTCTGTCTGTAGTTTAAGCTTACACTTGCATGATATGAGTAGTTTCTAGCTTTCAACTTACATCCGATTAACATAACTCGATCTGATATGGATATATCGCAGTACATTCAGATCGCCACCGGACGAAGAAGTTTTTAAATTTCCGCTTGGCGGCGTTCTGGTCAACTAAACTGTAATTAAACATGATATGCAATTTATCTGGATTGAACATTTATTGTTTATCACATGCTCTGTTTTCTGTCAACTAAACATTCTAATGTGGAATAGAAAAGCAACATTTCGCAATGCATTTGCGATTGTGTGGATGCAATAAATTATATGTCCATGTGAGTGACAATACGGATTTCAATCATGTTTCTTTAAGAGTATTCTCCTGATCATAATTTATTATCAAGAACATTTTACGAAAAGTATCTCTGTATTTACTACTCATCTTGTAATAAATAAAGATATTCATTGAACAGTTCACAGATTCCATCATATAGGTACATCCACCAATTATTTCACTTAGATATATATTTTTACCGTTTAGAAAGAGCGACGGATCAAATGCAACTGAAACCATGAAGGATGTGGTTGGTGCATAACAAACAATGTAACAAGTAGAAATTATCGATACCATTTTTGCTACTTTCATGTTACGGTTGGACAATGTTGCACCGTGTACCATGGTGACAGTTTCTCTCCATTGTGCATTTTTGCGTAACAGCACTGAAAGTATTACGGTACACACTATGATACTCACAAAAAAAAAAAAAGGAATTACAAAGTTATTAATAGCCAAGGCAATTTTATCGACGTTCTCTCTGTCTGGATGAAATATCAGCCCAACGACAGTTTTGTTTCTTGCAGTGGAAAACGTATACCCCAATCTGTTGACGGCATATATCGGAGCAGAGCTAAACGTGAAGACGATGGAGATAATTGCCAGGATCACAATGGTTCGTTGAGGAGTGATGATGCTCTTTATCTAAGTGTAAACAGAAACAACAGCAGATTGTTAACTTATATCAACATGTGCCAGTGTTTTCAGAGCTACTGCCCTTTAAACATAGCAGGAAGCCCGTCGACGGGTTAGTACTAAAATAAAATACACATCTGGGCTAAGTGTGTATAACAAATGCAAATACAACATACACTTATCAATACTGCATTTATGTAACATATATACGAAGTACTTTTCAAAGTTCATGAAACAGCTGACCTCTGGTTGCATAAGTGAATGTGGAGGTATAGTAATGTAATCGTACATTATACTCACTAAGCAAAGTGACAAAAGTTTGAATGTTGAGCACGAATTTCGGCCAATGTGACAACGTTAATGTTTTAGAGTGCACATATGTTAATGGCTTCATCTATTTTATTCATTAATCAAAGTGACAAATGTTTTAATTATGAGCACGGAATATCGTCCAGCCTGTTTCCGTGGCAAAGGCGTTACGGACGCGGTTCGTAATTCCGCATATCTGCGTGCCATACACAGCTGCGACCGATTTGGCAGGCAGACCGTTTCGCGCTGGGTTTTAACGTGATGGTATGGGAGCCTGTCGTTCAGAAATAATTGGCAAACTACTGAACGTAAACTAGCCAAGACATCAACAACAGCAGTGCTGGTGTTAACACCGATGTCCTGTAAATAAGATATGCCAAAAAAAAAAATAAAAAACCGTATCGTTCCAGAGGCCCATAAAGAAGATGTCGAATGAGTATACTAGAGCATTATATGATGGAGAAACGAGAAAAATTAACAGAAGACAGTAACATAGATGGTCTACCTATTCTAAAATAAGAAGTCGCTGACGTAATTAAACATATGAAGAAAGGACTAACAGCTGGGCCAGATGGAATCACATTAGAAGAATTAGAAGTACTGTGATAATTTGGAGTAGATATATTAACCAAAATGGTATATGATATTTACGGAAGTAGATATTTACCAAACGATATGCTGAAATATGTATTTATTGCTATACCATTAAGACCAGGGGCAATTTAATGCGAAGAATTTCGTACAATTAACCTCATAAACTATGTCACTACGCTTCTACTCAGAATTATAATGAGACGAACAGAAAGCAAATAAAAATGGAAACTGGCGAAGAGCAGTATTGACTTGTGGAAGGAACGGGTACAAACAATGCAATATTTGCACTACGAACACTCATAGAAAGATCAATAGAGACATAGACAGACATATAGTTGTGCTTCATAGATTATACCAAGGCATTTGATAGAAACTAAAACATGTTTTAGTAAAACATGATGAACTGATTAAAATGTTAGAAGATATAAACATTGATGAGACAAATATCAGAATAATAATTAAAAAAACCTTTAACCGGAATCAAGTAGCATTAATTGAAATTGGAAATAAAGAGGACAATTATGGGCAAATAAAGCTAGGAGTCAGACAACAGAGATGTGTTTTGTCACTGGATCTCTTCTCCCTATGTAGCGAATTAATAATGAGAGTGATCAACGAGAAGCAAGAAATACAAATCGAAGGTTATAATATAAACACTATTCGATATGCAGATGACACGGTATTGGTGGGGGAATAATGGAACAGATCTACAACAATTGTTGGGCATTGTAGTAACGTAGAGTGCAAAGAAAGAACTCTCATTGAATATCAAGAAAATAATAATAATGGTGACATATAAGAAAAATGTGACACTAAATGTGAAATGGAAATGAAAGGGAACATTCTCAAACAAATGGATAATGTTAAATATCCAGCGGCAAGCAAAAGCTGCATTTAAGAAAATGAAGATTATCGTATGCAATAAGCCACTATCATAAGAAAGTAAGTGCTGAAGTGCTATATAGAACTTGTGTATGGTAGTGAATTTAGGAATGTAAATTAATAAATTGGGAAGACCTTAAAAAGAATAGAGATGAGGTTCCTAAGACGAATGTTGCGAATTCATTGGACTGCCAGAGTAACTAACAACTACTGATAGAGAGAGGCTAAAGAAACTAAAACATTATATACAACAATAAGAACGAGACAAACAGCTTCCTTCGGTCATGTGATGAGAAGAGAGGCATTGGAGAATATTGTGACGACTGGAAAGATCGAGGGGTCGCGAGATAGAAGCCGACCAAGAGAAATGATGCTGGAAGGATTGAGACGGTGGCATGGAGGAATATCAGCAACAGAGTTGCTCCAGAACACCAAAGACAGAGATATGTGGAGAGACATGAACGCCTACGCCAGCTGAACATGACACTTGATGATGATTATAAGTATCGTCTAAACTGACAATGTTAACTAAATGTTTTATAGTGTACAGATTATTAGGGCTGCCAACCGACCGAATTTTCCGTATCGGGCTCTTGCGTAGACGACATAGACGTGTACACAATGTTGGAGTCAAGTGTGCAAGCATGCAGCTTTATGCAAATAACTTACATTGAGCAAAGTAAAAGTCGTTCTTTATCTTATAAAAAGTATATCTTTTATGTGTATCTTTATTTGTTTATATATATAACACACAGGAGACATTAAATGCATTAGAATCTAGATAGTTTAGGTACAGACGATGTACACAAATATATGTGAAGTCGATACAAATACTTTTATTGGAGCGCTCAGCAAATCGCTGAATCGCACACGGACAGAGACAACAAATGCCAATATTAATAAACAGTTTACAAGAAAGAAAAAACGGATGCAAGAAATAAAGACAAACAAACAGGCAGGCATACGGATAGACAAAACAAAACAAAAAGACAGACAGACGGACAGACAGGTAGGCAGGCAGGCAGGCAGGCAGGCAGGCAGGCAGGCAGACAGGCAGGCAGAAAGAAAGAAAGAAAGAAAGAAAGAAAGAAAGAAAGAAAGAAAGAAAGAAAGAAAGAAAGAAAGAAAGAAATTTTGATTAAATTGAAATACATTTGAACCGAAGCACCCTCTTTCCATGGGTATGTCGAGTGACAGAACCATCATATGTTGAAAGCCTTAAAAACTGAGGAATTTGGTTGCTGATCCTTCCCTCATTTGGCAGGTATCGAAGCCGGGTCCTACTGGGCTCATGTTTTATCAGTGCAATCGTGTCTGCTTGTGGGACTATTGTTTTCCACATCTGTACAGAGGCATGAGAGGATCTAACCAGACTATAATGTAGCATATCATGGCTAGTTCATGTTGGCTCCTCTATGTTTAGTAATTTCATTGTCAAAACAGCCCAACTCAATACCGGTAGATGATATGATAGCCACTAGTTAATAGTTTCTTTCTTAGAGGTAAGGGGGGAAAGTGTGGTTTGAGTGAGAGAGAGAGAGAGAGAGAGAGAGAGAGACAGACAGAGAGAGAGAGAGAGAGAGAGAGAGAGAGAGAGAGAGAGAGAGAGAGAGAGAGAGAGAGATTACGGAATGGCTTTTTAAGATATACGCGATTAAGGTTTCTGCAATTTAAAATAGTATATGTGTCTGGCACTATACATATTTGATTCGAAAAGTTAATATATTAATTTTTAGACATAATATTCAATTGTTTCATACTTGCATGTTTCATTCAACATCATCATTCGCTGATACATGTGGGCAGTCATTTTTCACCATCTCAAACGATCACCATTCTTGTATAATGCCATCTCAAACGATCACCATTCTAAGATCATATATATTCTTGGCACGATTTGTTCATGTGGTAAAGCCCTCCATATATGTATCTCTGCCTTCTTATTGCTTTATTTTGTCCGTCGGTTGTTCGTTCGTTATGCCTGTCTTATAACATATGCGTTGTTTCTGTCCATAGCATTAGTTCATGTATCTAATTTCATTTTATCGTTATTATCTATGATTAATTAAGGATTATATAAATGAAAGTAGAAATGCAACGAATAAATAAAACATCAAAGGACGTTAACCTTTAAAGGGAACGTTATACTCAGACATCTTTCCAGAGTAATCAATGCTGTGATAGAACTGCTGACTCTGCTGAAAGCAAAATGCGGTATGGCACAAATCAAGTAGATGATGTCGTAGCGCTCAAAAGGAAGATCTAGTGTTGCAAATGCAGGATTGACTAAGATGCATGTCAGTACTGATGACATCAGGCTAGCTAAATCAGACAGCGATAAACCTGTATAGAGGAAACAAAATGTGGTAAGTGGCATCTTCACTTTAAAATCTGTAAAGTAAAAAGGTAAAACGATAGTCTGAGAGCCTGGTGGCAGATGACAGTGAAACTATTTTCAGAAATGTAAACGATATGAGAGGAATCATCATTGGCGATGTAACATCAATAACATTATATATGCGGATGACACACTATTGACTGAAGACAATGAGCAGGATTTGCAACATTTATTTGATGCCGTTTGTTCCACACAGTGCACAACTTGGGTTAGAATTAAATTGTAAGGAGACAGATTATGGTCGTCACTAAGAAGAAGGAAATATCATAATGTAAAATGCTAGTTAAAGGAAATACACTTAACCATGTGAATTGGTATAATTGTCTCAGAACCGTTATAACATCTGATGGGAAATGCCTTGAAGAGACTACAACAAGAATCGCCATGGTGAAGGTACTCTTTTGCAAGATGAAATACATTCTGACCTAAACAATGTCATTTGCAACTAGAAAAATAGAGTCGGGCTACTATGTAGAAACTGTACTTTTGTATGGATGTGATGCGTGGTCAATGAGCAGACAAGCTGAAAAACATCTAATGGCTGTGGAAATTTGGTTTCTCTGAAAAATGCAGACACCCCGGACAGACAGAAAAACCAATAAACAAGTCTTACCAGAAACAAATGAAACCCGTAAACACTTTAGAGAAAATTGACGTAGACAGTAACACTTTTTTTTTGGTCACAGTATGAGAAGAAATATATTAGAGAACTTGGTTACAACTGGCAAGAATGAGAGGAAAAGAACAAGCGGAAAGCAGAGAAGTAGATACCTTGATGGCTTGATCACGTGTTATGGTCTAGATATAAATACAAAACTGATCTGACTGTGCTTATCGGCACGGTAGACGATGATGAAAATGATGATGATGATTCTAGTGGCAAGTTGATTACTAGTCAGTGTGGCATTTCCTCAACGATTTGAGCATTGTCCAGACCAGTCTAATCATGCCATTCTAAACCAGCCTCTCAAAATTCATCCATATACATCGGTATCATCACTGTTTAAAAGCAGAAGAAACAGGAAGATGTGGACAGATGTGATCACTAATGTCAAACGGCATTGTCATGGAACTAACTTTAAGGCTGTTGCTTAATCTCGCTGCTGCTTGTTGTCATTCTATTAGCAAGTTCGATCCACGACTGACATTTACTCATGGCGATGCGTTTGTGCTCCTTATTTAAATATATAAAGTTCTATGCGCCATGAGTTGCTCTCTTCTAAACACTACCATCCTGATTTTGACTACCTGTCCAAGTTTATAAGTTACCCATTCTCTCCGATTCACGCATCGACGTCACAAGTCTGAATGAAGTACATAACAAAAGCCCACGCTGGTTTCCATCTTTTATTCCGCGGCTTCACATTTACAATTACGTGTTCATTTGCATTTAGCCACACAGTTATTCTTACCTAACATAACCACCACAACTATCACTCGCAATTAACATCTATTGTACATAAGGCACTAGACGGATGCCATTCTCGCACTTGTAAAACACATCCAACCTGAACCGTGTCTTAACCTGTACTCCCAGTTCAAACCCGAGTTCTCTCCCCCTGACACTCACAAACCGTGTTTCACATACTAACAAACACACGTGCAAGTGTGAGTTCCATTCATACCAAATCCGCACCCTGACAGCCATGGAGTATAATAATAATAATAATAATAATAATAATAATATTTAGACGAAGAAGAAGTTTGCCAGTGTGAGTATGTGTGTGTGTATACGTGTATGTGTGTGTATGTGTGTATACGTGTATGTGTGTGTGCGTGTGCGTGTGTGTGTTTCATTAAACACAACACATTGTTGTTCAGCTGTTATGACAGAACATGAAGTGTATAATTATATGGGTGTGAGTTGTTTTCGTATGAGAGTTGCACATACACGAGGGATGTTTTCTATCTGCTGTGAGTATAAGGTACATCTTGGTCGTGTTTCTTCATATATTAATGGCAGTGTCAGTGTGTGCTGCATACGTGTAATAGGCGCATCTCATATACAGCATCAAATATATGACATCATGTTGTATACGTTATATTCGCTCAAGCTGACTATGAGATCAGGTTGTGGGGTACAATAAACTTGGTTCTAGATCACTCGTTGCCATATCTTTCAGAGTTCTGTGACCTGTCTTCGGTCTTTTCCACTACCTTCCGCGCATGCGCTTTGATGAACGTGATTATGTCAAAGATTATTCCTGGTACTTGGGTTCTCTCTGTGCATATCACTGCCATTCATTGTGATATGCGGCATCTTTTCTATGAAAATTATTTTGTTCAATGAGTACCACAGTAAGGATGAGTTACGCTAATGTCAATGGCAGAGTCTTTGATCACCCATCACTTAACCACTTCTCCGACAGCCGTCTGCTGTCATAGAGATATGTCTGCCCGAGCATGCCTGCATGCAAATAATAAATACACACTATGAGATAGCAAGATCTGAAGTAAATAATTAATTCAAGTTTTCAAATGACAGACATAAGTAAATCTCCTTCACAATCATTGTAAAAATATTTACCAAACAAACTGATATTGACAGATTCATTGAAACCTTGCTTTAGAAAACATGCAATGTTGATAATGTTTGTGACGATACCAAAAATGCTCATTACTTGACATAAGCCGATATGAAGAATCCATATGTGTATTTGTAAAGCTGCTTCGCTTAATGTGATATTCTCTAAGCTATAACCGTTATCAGAAATGTTTCTTGCGGTCGCCATGGTATCTCTTAGTGATTTCTCACCTCTGCTGCTTTACATAAAATAATGGATATTGTAACTGACGATATTTATGTCCGTCTGGATTACTGTGTAGCAGTGGAATTCGTAAGGCTGGAACGATTGACTGGCACAACCATTTTCATGTGTTTGGGATCTCTACGAGGAGTAGATTATAGTTTCACTTACCCGTGTTCCATGTCAATACATCATTAACAAATTACGAAGAATATTACTTGGGAAGTAAATAATTGATAATATTGACCGCGAACACAAAGAAACGCCATGAGGTGAAAAAAAAATATTACACTCTCCACCCTCCCTTTCTGAATTACCGAGAAATAATTATTATGTTGACTATACCTTTTAAACCACGTATTTGAAAATTGCTAAGCTCTGTCTGTGTGTATGCACGTCTTGTGTTCCTGCGAATAATTGCATAGAAAGACAAAGATAATAATGTATAGTGACATATTATCAGTGTTAATTATAATGAAAGTGTAGGTGCCTTGCTAATCTGTCGGAAAGGAAATAACAGTAAACCATACACCAACAACGTAATTACAGAGCACATACCCGAGCACATAATAATGGTAGAACTGGTGACATTAATATGTGGTCAGTCACTATTCAACGATATACTTAATTGAATAAAATATACATTTAATATGTCGAAATATAATGCTAGTCTCCGGTCGGCCGACACAACCCCAAAATTCATGGACCCTTCTGCGTCTCCACTCTCAGAGATCGTGGTGCATATAATCCTCATGAAATGTAAGACCTACATTAGTTAATGTGGGGTAAGATCTATGTTTCTTTGTGAATCAGGAAAATAGTGTAGGCAGAACACGCAAAGATCATATGGACTCACCAAACATCCACTAGAGAACCGAGAGGGAGGTGAATATTCGCCCTATGAATATGAAGCTTGTTTATGCTAGCAAATGTAGGTTGTAATGCTATTTATTTTGGCAAATGTAAGGCGTAATGTTGTGTAATTATGGCAAGAGTATGGGGTAATGAACATTTATGTTGACAAGTATAGGTGGTAATTTAGTTTAGTATTGGCTAATGCTAGGTGGCAATGTTGTGTATGTTAGCAAGTGTAGATCCTAATGTCGTTTCTAGTTGGCATGTGTAGGGGTAACGTTGTTTATGTTGGATGTGTATGTGGTAATGTTATTTATGCTAGTAAGTGTAGGGGGCAATGTTGTTTATGTTGGGATGTGTATTTGGTAATGATGATTATGATGACAAGTGTAGGTGGTAATGTTGTTTATAAAGCATGTGTAGGGGGTAATGGTGTTACTGTTGGTAAGTTTAGGTGGTAATGTTGTTTATTTGAATAACGAAGACACAAACAATAGATTGCACGATTTATTGCCTGGCATATTTCGCTGCATCTCGTCAGGTACATACTGCAGAAATCCCACAACTTACGTGAATTAATTAGATAAATCCTTCACACTGAAATATACACATGTTCGCACAGTAATGTCGATTGTCTACCACGGTAATTTTAAACTGACTAACATGTCTTTCTGCTTACACAAGGACGGTTTACGAAGGTTGATTAGTATAGCTTCAGCAAACTTTAACAATCGACTACTTTGTGTGTTGAACAACACACGGAAGGCACTGTCTCTTTAAACCACGTGGCCACTCTCGAGCACATGTCTCCCGACGGGAGTGGTCACGTGGTTGAAAGAGACAGTGCCTTCCGTGTGTTGTTCATCACACAAAGTAGTCGATTGTTAAAGTTTGCTGAAGCTATAATAATCAACCTTCGTAAACCGTCCTTGTGTAAGCAGAAAGACATGTTAGTCAGTTTAAAATTACCGTGGTAGACAATCGACATTACTGTGCGAACATGTGTATATTTCAGTTTGAAGGATTTATCTAATTAATTCACGTAAGTTGTGTGATTTCTGCAGTATGTACCTGACGAGATGCAGCGAAATATGCCAGGCAATAAATCGTGCAATCTATTGTTTGTGTCTTCGTTATTCAAATTCATCACGGGAAAACATTGTTTTGAATGTTGTTTATGTTGGCAACTGTAGGTTGCAATATATTTCGACGTCTAACCTCCGTAATATAGCGAAAATCGACCTTAGGTCCCACCCAGCCAGCTGCAGAGGGACCATGTTTATGTTGGTATGTCCGGCTTCCTAGTAGGGTGCGGCGCCGTGAACTTGCAACGGGGAAGGAACACGGCAACGGAGACGTATGGAGGCGACAGAGGCCGTGGCGTGGATGAGGCTGGCATCCCACGACCACAAGTGCCAAGGGGCAGGCACAGTCTGCACGGGCTCTCCCCACCGAGGGAGGGAAGGCTTGAGAGTGGACAAGGTAACAGCAAAGGGACAAGCGTAACATCAGGGATAACAAGTGTGACCGAATATCTCCACGGCAGGGTCAGACGTCCGGACTCATGACCCGACCCGGACGGGACCGCCCTCAGAGAGTATTAAGAACTTAATGGTCCGAAATGTGTGGGGAAGGGGTTGGCTTCGGACGATCAGAAGCCCCTTGCCGTGCTTGCTGTGCGTCGGAGTTCTTACGATTAACGTGGTGGCTGGACCACCAGACATGCCCGGAGAGACGGAATGCTGCTGCGGCTGCTAAGCACAATAGTAAACTTCCCCACCGGTGAGCGTTTCACCGTTGAGGTCGACAGCGGACGGGGCTGATTACCCCAAGCACTGTATAAACCTCATTATCAATCAAATATGGAAGGACAACGTAATGATAGATACCCCCAGCATCTTGCGAAAGCGGAGACAATGAAGGATCCATTGGCGACCACACGGAGACGTCACGGACCATCCAATCAGCCATGAGCTTAGACCAACGGCCGTTGGGCTATCCATGCGTTTGTGGTAGGAGCTTCGAATCCTTCCGTGGAATGAGAATTCACGCTTGACGGAAGAAGTGCGAGAGTGCGTCACAGGAGGTACAACAGCGCAGTCCTGAAAGGGATGATAAGACGAAAGAGCATGTCAGTCAGGGCGAACCCCACAGACCTGATAATACTCAAGTCGTCTGTGACGTACCCGAGCAACCTTCCGAAAGGGTGAAGATCAAGTTCCCTGATGCCACCAGGAAGGATGAGTGGGTGTCATTAGGCGCAACGTTGTCCCGTGTTTTAGAAGAGGAGCTAAAACACATATCCCTTGAAGAGAAATTGATAAAGTTCGGAGAAATTGTCTACCTCCACTCGCTGATTCAGTTTGGTTGCAGTGAGAGGAGGGAAGCAGGTCTGCCGCAGAAGACCAGGCGGCAGAGACTGCTGGAGGAGGTGAGGAAACAGAAGAATACCGCTCGGAGACGGTGGAAAGCTGCAGAAGAGCATGAGAAAGAGGGCATGCATCAGGTATGGCAACATCTAAAAGCCAGGCACAATGCCCTGTCCCGAGGGGAAAGGTTTTGCAGAAACAGGCGGAAAATCCGGAAGGAACGTGAGAGGTTCTTCCGGGAACCATACGAGTTTGCACGAGGCTTGTTCGAGCAGCCGCGATCCGGCGTCCTCGATGTCAGCAAAGAGGAATTGGAGAACCACCTCGTGACAACGTAATCCGATGCCCAACGGAACGTCCAACTCGGAGCGATAGAGTGGCTCAAAAGCCCGGCAGAATCAATGGTGGAGTTCAATGCCAGGCCCTCTGATGTGGAGCTAGGTGGTTGCGGTAGTGAAGAAAGCGAGAGGCAAATCAGCACCGGGGCCCAACGGTGTGCCTTATACAGATATAAAAGATGCCCGAATGTCCTTATGAAGCATCACCGGATACTGAATTCCGCGTGGAAGCAGAAGCATGTCAGCACGGAGTGTAAGACGGCCAACGGAATCTACATTCCAAAAAAAAACTCTGCCGGCATTACCCAATTCACGCCGATCTCTCTTCTGAACGTTGAGGGGAAGATATTCTTCTCGATCATGGCCAATCGGATCACGAGGTACTTGACGGGGAACAAGTACATCGAGACAGCGGTTTAAACAGGGGGGCTACCCGGAGTCCCGAGCTGTCTCGAGCACAGTACCATGATCTTTGATGCTATCCAGAGTGCGAACTTTACAACGTCTCGTGTCAGTGCTTTAGCCCTTCCTCCGAACGTGGGTGGCAAGTCCCAATGCAGTCAATCACGCAAATGTCGGCCGATGTCCAACCTCCGTAATATAGCGATAATCGACGGGACCTCCCCCAGAGAGTATTAAGAAATTAATGGTCCAAAATGCTTGCGGAAGGGGGTTTCTTCTGACTATCAGAAGCCTCCTGCTCCGCGTCGGAGATCTTACGATTATGTTAGCAATGTAGGTGGTATTGGTGTTTGCTTTAGCATGTTTAAGTGGTAATGTTGTTTATGTTCGCAAACAAAAAGTCGCTTAAAGGTCGACAGGGTCGACTTCATTGCACCGGGTTTTTATCCCATTTGGCTCGGTTTCTTTCCGCAGCGCGGAAAGCGTCGCACAAAGCACTAACTCCGTAGCTCTAGCGACGACCCACAGAAGTCTTCGAAATATTTCACTCGTGAACCGAAATTGTGAAGCTCCAAGTAACATTTTCCCACAGGAAGAGGTTCTAACATGCGAACCACAAATTGAAGAACCTACATTTGAAGAAATCCTATATGTAATCACACGACTTAAAAACAATAAGGCAACTGGGACTGATGGAATTGCTGCTGAATTTATAAAGGCAGGTGGCCATGCATTACATCTAAAGCTATACGAACTAATAATAAAAATCTGGAGGACAGAAGAATTACCCCATGACTGGAAAGAGTCATTATTGATACCTATCTTTAAGAAAGGAGACAAGTTCCAAAGTGGAAATTATAGAGGAATATCACTACTGTCCACAAGCTATAAGATACTATCCGCAGTATTACTAAATAGACTAAAACCATATTCAGAAGACATATTAGGTGACTACCAGGCGGGTTTTTAGACAAAACAGATCAACAATAGATCAGATATTTATCTTACGACAAATAGCCGAGAAACATTGGGAATATAAAAGAGATCTCCATAACATTTTTGTGGATTTTAAAAAGGCTTATGATAGTGTCCATAGGAATAGTCTATGGAATGCTATGCAGGAATTTGGAATACCAAGGAAGTTAATCAACATGACCAGACTATGCATAAAAGATACTTATAATATAGTAACATATAAAGGCAGGAAATCAGACCCCTTCCAAATAACATCTGGCTTGAAACAGGGTGATGCACTATCGCCGCTACTCTTCAATCTGGCTCTAGAGAAAGTTGTAAGGAAGGTAAAGGAGGAATGTGATATTGGAGGAACATCCAAGCTGCTTGGTAATGCAGATGATATAGATATTATAGGGCAAAGTGAACAAAAGACATTGGAAATATTGACTCACTTAAAGGGAAAAGCCCAACAGATGGGGCTGGTTATCAACCAAGATAAAACAGAATATATGGTAATTTCAAGAGACGGAATGGCTAGAAACTCTGGCCACATACAAATAGATAATATGACCATTAAAAGAACGGAAACATACAAATACCTGGGTACAATCTTCAACTGCTCCAACATCATAAGGGAAGAAATACAAACTAGAATCAACTCTGGAAATAAGATATACTATGCACTACAACATCTACTAAAATCAAAGGCGCTATCTCGTAACACCAAAATCACAATATACAAAACACTGATCAGACCAGTTGTGCTGTATGGCTCTGAAACCTGGAGTACAACGAAAGGAGACGAAGCCTTGTTACAAACCTTTGAGAACAAAATTTTAAGACGCATCTTTGGACCCATTAGGGATACACAAAGTGGAGAGTGGAAAAGAAGAAGTAACAAAGACATTTATGATCTGTTTAAGTCCCCGCTAATCACTGGTATCATGAAGGCTAATAGACTACAATGGCTGGGGCATATAGAAAGAATGGAAGATAATAGGGAAACAAAACTCGCTTACACTCAGGAAATAAATGACCGTAGACCCCGAGGTAGACCAAGAAGGCGGTGGAGAGATAATACATGTACAGACCTACAAGCACTTGGAATCAACGACTGGCAAGAGAAGGTCCACCAGAGAGACGAATGGAGACGGATTGTATTTGCAGCAAAGAACCTCAATGGCTCGGAACGCTGAAGAAGAAGAAGAAGAAGAAGAAGTGAACCGAAGGACGCGACTAGGAACCGAACCCACAACCTTCGGAGCCCGAGTCAAACAGCTTGACCACTTCGCCACGGAGACCTCCCTATGTGGCAAATGTAGGGTTAATATTATTTATGTTGGCAAATGTAGGGTTAATATTATTTATGTTGGCAAATGTAGGGTTAATATTATTTATGTTGGCAAATGTAGGTGGTAATGTTGTTTATTTTTTGAATTAAAGTTGGCAATGTCGTTTATGTTGGCAAGTGTATGGGGTTAATGTTATCCAGGTAGGCAATTGTAGGGGGTAATGTTAATAATAATGGTAAGTGTAGGAGTAATGATGTTTATGTTGGTATGTGTATGTGGTAATGTTGGTAAGTGTAGGAGTAATGATGTTTATGTTGGTATGTGTATGCGGTAATGTTGGTAAGTGTAGGAGTAATGATGTTTATGTTGGTATGTGTATGTGGTAATGCTGTGTATGTTGGCAAGTGTAGGTATTAATGTTGTTTATAAAGCAAGTGTGTAGGGTAATGTTGTTAATGCATCACTTTCTAAATGTAACAGCTTGATTGAGTGAGGCAGCTGATAGAGTGAGGCCAAATACTAGTCACAAGAAACTTGCTACTGGGCAACAGCTGGTTCTCAGATTTACATTGCCCAGGCTTGTGTCCTGAAGAAGTCACTTCAGCACCGCGTAAAACGGTGACACAACACGGGAAGCAGTATTTACCGATTATAAGTCTTAATGCTCGATTTGCGTAGAGCAAGGCGCCAGGGGCTACTTCTGACGCTGGGAGAGATCATCGTATCTCACTAGACAGCTAACGCCCGCCTAAGATGGGCAGTCCCCAGTCAATAAGGTGCTGTCTACCCACGGTTCATCTGCTTCTGAGGGTGTGTGGAGCTTAGGGGAAAAAATCCTGACACATGGACCACAATATATACACTGTCACATAATATTCAGATCATTCACACCAGTTGCGACAGAGACGCAAAATTAAAACTCACATGCACTGCTTTACACTGAATTGTACCATGCGGCATAAAAATATACCTACAATTAGATATGTTAAAACAAATGACACATAAGGCCAGCGTGTCTGAGCTTGTGTTTCTTTGGTTGAAGAGGGAGAAAATGAGTCGTAGACAGGCTTTCTGGGATAGCCCAAAACCTAGGTACCGCATATTAAGTCGTAAACCTTCACGAGAACAAGATGTGTTTTCTATGGATATGAAAACGTACTGTGCCAATCTCTGTTAATCAGCCATATATGGCCCTGTATTATATATATATATATATATATATATATATATATATATATATATATATATATATATATATATATATATATATTATATATATATATATATATATATATATATTCAGATGTTCACGTAAAGTTAAAGCTTTGTGTCTGTGGTTTATGTATGTTTCTGTGGTGTTCCTACACAAAGAAATGATATCTTTAAATTTGAAGACAGCCGCCGGTTTCTATATCTGCCTGACTTCATGTTGCAATTATTGCATTCGCTCTGCTGAAAGGTCAGTCTAGTCTGTAATCTTCAGGTTCTTGATAAATGCATTTTCGTACACTGAAATCAAATGCTGTAAGAGGAAGCTGTCTAGATATTTCCATGCTTTCCTTAACATGGAAACTCCTATCGTCTTTTGTCTTCTAAGAGCCTAGTTGGAAAGACCAAACCTTGCTGTCTGGAAGCAGACAATTGCTTTATTTCTGATAAACAGCAAATCTTGCACACACACACACACACACACACATACACACACACACACTCACACACACGGAGTGAGAGCAGGAGAGAATGTTTCATTCTCCTTATATATCTCTATTTGTGCGTGGAGTTGGATGGGATATATTTTGCATGACTGGCAGAATTGGTGTGCAGGCCCAGCTGAGATTATCATGCTGTCGTAATATTTCGTTCAGAGTTGACTTGGTGACTGAATACAATCTATTGCACTCATGACGAACTGACGTCAGTTTATCTGACCACACAAATCCTTGTCCCAAGCTTAAGCTAAAAGGGACTAAACACATATTCATTCAAGCCAATGAAGAAGAAGATTGATTTAGTATGAGTGAGAGAGAACTATGTGCTCTGTCATTCTCATATCTATTATATTTTGTGATTCATAATGAAGCCATGTGAATTTCCTTGTTGAACATTTCACCTGCATTCTTTAAAGTATTTGTGTCATGAACAAACAACTGTTATTGCAAATGAAGATACTCATTATAGATTTTTAATGAAATGTAAGTCTAACCATTATGGGGAAAATCGGTTTAGAAAACATACCCCAAATTAAAGAAAAGAAAGGATGAGAATGAGAGGAAACAAAGCACTCGAGAATCGCCATCAAATGTATCATTAACAAACAAAAACTGGTACAGCTCTGATTAGTAAAATGAACGTTCGTTGATCATGCTCATTTTCTGTCCTTGTAACATCACTATCTAGGGTTTCCCGCCCTTTTATATGTACCTGCTCATTATTCTCTATCAGCTTTTGAAAACTTGTCCCCTTTTCTGATGATTGTGTCTTATAGAGATCTCAGCCATTCAGACCACTAGCAAAAAAAAGGGCAAAATATGGCATACAAAAATTTTTGCCTTTTATCAGTCGAGTTGATCCGTACAGAGAAGGGCCAGAACAGTGGGTCTCACCTCTGACACTGCCTTGCTTTTCTTCTTTCTCAGACCTTCTATCTGTAGCCCTTTTCATTCTTGTCCATTTCACAGAAATTCAGTTTGCTATATATTAAAATAATATTAATATTAATTTATATTATTTAATATATATATAATATTATGTGTTGGTTGTGTGTTGGTGTGTGTGTGTGTGTGTTTGTTTTTGTGTGTGGGGTAAAGTAAAATGGAACTAAAGGGGAATTTTTTATATCTCTATTAATAATATATACATAGCTCCCGGGGGCTTCACCCCGGCCCTGGGGGGAATCTTCTTCTTCTTTTTCTTCGTTCATCCGGAGTTGTTTTTTTCGGACGTGATTGCGTTGTGCCTGTTTACAGCAGAGCTGCGTTCTTGCGCCGTTAGGCCGACACATCCGACTTCGCGGGCATTTGTTGACCGGGTTTTCCTTTCCCGGGGGGGGAATCTATCTATCTTCATCTGTCTTCTGTCTGTCGCTTGTCTGTCGCCCTGTCTGTCTGACTGCCCGCCCCGGGCCCCGGCTTCCCCCCAGCTCCTGGTGGGAGCATCTATTTATTCTAAAATAGCCCTATAAGCTCCCGTTCCCGACTATCGCCCTTCTGTCTGTCTATCTGTCTGTCTTCTGCCCCGGGCCCCGGCTTCACCCACCCCCTGGTGGGGCCTCTCATTTATTTAATTCATATAAGTAGTTTTATAAGCTCCCTTCCCGACTTTTGTCTTCTGTTTTCTTCTTCCGCCGACCCGCTTTGCCCAATCCCGCGGGATCTATCTATCTATCTGTCTGTCTGTCTGTCTGTCTGTCTATCTGTCTTCTTCTGCCCCCCGGCTTCACCCAACCCCTGGTGGGGAGCATCCCCATTTATTTAATTCATATAAGTATTTATAAGCTCCCTTTCCCGACTATCTGTCTGCTGTCTATCGTTTTTTCCGACCCGCCCGGTTTGCCCAGATCCTCGGGGGGGATCTATCATCTATCTATCTATCTATCTGTCTGTCTTTCTGTCTGTCTGTCTGTCTGACCCGGCCGGCTTCCCCCAGTCCCTGGGGGAGCATCTCATTTAATCATATAATATAATATAACCCCCGTTCCCGACTATCTGTCATCTATCTACTGACCGGCGCGGCTTCCCCCAGCTCCTGGCGGGAGCGCCCTCATTAAATTCATGAAACCAAAAAAAAATTAACTTAAAAATTCCCTTTCCCAACACACCATCCATTATTTTTAATGAAAACTGTTTTCAATCACCTACATGACTGTAGATAAATTCTTGAGTCGAAAAGATGAATTTTCACTATTTAAATAAATGCATTATTTTTATGAAACCTATGAAAAAGGCTTAAAGTTTATATCATTATTTATGAAAAACTCATATGCCTGTAAATAACTGTAAAAAAAAATTTTTAAATCTTTGAAAACTATGCAACAATCTATATATAAAAAAATTTTGTTTTTGTTTTTAAAAATTCGGGCCCCTTTGAAAAAACTTTTTTTTTTTTAAAGGGTCCCCTTGCTATAGGAAATGATAATGAAATTTAAATGAAAATTTAAATATTATTTTTTTTAGTAAGTAAATAGCTGAAACAAAACAAAAACCTATCACAGTTGCCTGCACGGAAATAAAAAGAATATATATATATATATATATTTTATATATAAAATATATATATATATTATATAATATATTATATATAAAATATTATATATATATATTATAATATTATATAATAATATATATATATATATAGATAGTGTAGTTGAGAGGTGGCGGATATTGGGTGGGTGAGTGGTGAAGGGTTGGCTGATGTGTGTGTGGGTGGGTGGGGGAAAATTGTGAGTGTGAAGGTGCGGGATGTATGTGTGGATAGGTGCTGGAATGTGGTGGGTTGACGGGTTATGTGTGTGTGGTTTTGTGATGTGTGTTTTGGGTGGGGGGTTGCGGGTGTGTGGGGGGTGTTGGGGGAGAAAAATGTTTGGGGGGGTTTTGCGGTGTAGGGTTTTGTATGGGTGGGGAATTTTTATGTGTGGGTGGGGAAAATGTGTGTGGGTTTGGGGGGTCATTGGGGGGGTGGCGGGATGTTTTGTTTTTGCCTGAGTCCTGTGTGGGGGCGTGGAAAAAAAATGTGTGGGTGGGTGGTGGTGGTTTTGGGGGGGGGGGAAAGTGGGAAAGTCCCGAAAGGGGGTGGGTGGGTGGCTGCGGGGGGGTGAAAGGGTTTTGGGTGGGGGATGTGTCTCACAAAAATTGCAATATGGGCCCCGTTTATTTTTACAACTTTCAAAAATAAAATATTTTAGAAAAATTATATATATATATATATATATATATATTATATATAATATATATATATATATAATATATAATGCAATGTCTGTCTGTCTGTCTGTCTGTCTGTCTGTTATTTGTGTGTTCGCGAACGGTCCTATCCGATTGAGATGAAATATTCTACACGTCTTCTTCTCATTCCGGTGCTGCCAACTGGCATAGTTTGTTAGTTTACAGACATTTATTTACGTAATAAATTTAATTTTGTAATTACATGACTTAACATAAGGAAAGTTATATCAAGGGACACAACTATTAGTAGCATTGCTATATCTTATGTTAAGTCTCCATGCTATATGTAAGCCGAACATAGACAGACAGACAGACAGACAGACAGAACAAACTTTATTTTAAACCAGTAACAAATTGGGCACGCAGGCCCGCCTTACATTCGGCCCTTTTGATCACTCATCTTTTATTCATCAAATGTGCATGTTAAATTTACATAGGGAGAGAAAAAAACATTGTCAAATGAATTTTGAAAGCATAAACAATGCATATTACGCATGGTACATTCACATGAGAGGAAAAAACATTGTCAAATGAAAGTTGTAAACATAAACAGTGCATATTGCAATGTTGTGAGACACATCCCCCATCCACCCTCACACCCCGCAGCCACCCACACATCGCTCAGCCACCCACACATCCCCCACCAACCACACACCACCCACCCACACATATTTCCACGCACATCACTACAGACTCAGGCAAACATACATGCCGCCACCCACCCTCTGATCCCCAACCCACACACATTTCCCCACCCACACATACATTTTCCCCCCCAAATTTCCCTTTAAACCCACCGCGCACCCCACCCACATATTCTCCACCCCCCACCCACCACACGCCAACCACCCAGCAAAACACAACCCTCACAAAACCCCCACAAAACATACCCCGTCCAAACCCACACTCCAGCCCTATCCACACCTACATCCCGCACCCTAAAACTCACAATTTTACCCACGCACCCAAAACACACATCGCCAACCTTCACCCACTCACACCACCCAATATCCGCCAAACCCTCAACTAAAACATCCCCCCCCTAATAAAACACAGCCCCAAAACCCCCAAACACTCTCCCCAAAAAAGCCCCCACATATCCCCCACAAAAATAAACCCAAAAAAAAAAACACACCTCCACCCCCCAAACCCCCCACTGCCCAATATACCCCCACCCCACAAAACATCCGCCGGGTTCCAACAACACCCTTTCCCCCCAAACAACCCCACCCTCCCTTAAACCCTAAAACTCATCTCTCACACAAAATCCACCCAAAATCATGTACTCATCCATCAACCAAATCCCCAAACCCCCAAAAATCACCCACCCCCCATAAATTAAAAAAACGACAACAAAAGGGCAACATACAAAACAAACAGGGAAACAGGCAAAGGGAGGCGAAAAGGGGCGACAGCAACAACGACAGACAGATCCCCCCCGGGGCTTTGGGGGAAGCCGGCCCGGGGCAGCTAGTATATTTATGAAAAAGGCTAAAAACTAGAACACCCATAAAACAACAATACGAAAGAGACAAAAAAGCTTTCTTTTGTCATGGAATGGGAAAAGGGGGGGCAAATTGGGGGAACATCTGACAACTGGAAAGATCGAAGGGAGAGAGGGCAGAGGGGCAGACCAAGGAGAAATATTGCCCGGCGAATTGGCGGTTTGGGATTTTGGGGGAAAAATCTTTAGGCAGAGTTGATCCAGAAAAACCAAAGACCGAGAAACTGTGGGGAGCCAACAACGCCTACGCCAGCCGGGCACGGCACTTGATGATGATGGGTGATGATATATTATATATATAAAATATAAAATAAAAGTTTTATTTTATAAAATATATATAAAATATATATATTAAAATATATAATTAAAAAAACCCCTTAGTTTTTCCCTGTTTTCTTAAAAATATTGAAATTTTTTTTGTGAAAAAAAAATGGCAAAGAATACGGGTTGGGAAAAGGGGTAAAAAAACGAAAGGTACTTTCTTCAAGTTAATAAAATAGTAAATAGAATAAAAAATTGCACGCAGACAGTCCGTCGTCGGCACTTTTTGATGGAAATAACGGAAAAAACTATGTAACCAGAAAACTTGATGGGACAAGCATTAAAAAAAAAACGAACAATACCTAGATCACTGCACAAGATGGGGACAAAAAGCTTGAAATGATCGAAGACTGGTAAAATTGTGTTTAATGGAAACCCTGAACGCCCACGGGTGTCGACTGGCACGTGATAAAAGTCCTAACCCAGGAAGCATGTGTTAAAGCAAATGTGGCCACTATCCCTTGGCATGAAACACATTGACTTAAATACATTGGAAATTGGGAGACGCCCTTTCCGACGTTGTAGGGAAAACCTCAAGATATTAACCAGGGGCTGACAACCTGTCCCCAACCATTTAATTTTTCCAACCATAAAAGGGGTCAAAAGTACTGTTACTGGGGGGCATTGAAACCTTGCTTTTCCAACAGTTCCATTAGGCTAAAATTTAAAACCATTAAAAAACTCTCTGGGATGCTTTCCCTCCGCAGGTATCAATACCGTTGGGACGCCACGTGTATAACTGTGCCATCTTCCCTCTATACAGTCAATCCAACTGTTCACACTCCTCCGTCTATAACAAATCCAACCTGTTTATCCTGTTTATTAACTATGATGGTACTCCCCTATATGTTTCATACCCTAACTGTCTATCTTCTGTCGGACTGTTCGCATTTTTTTGTTTTTGCGACATAAACCCTATCTGGCCTTCTGACAACCTAACTATACTTAAACTCTGTAGCCAAAGAGTGCCTTCTCAACCGGCACAAACCGCCATTTTTGCGAGTAGTTGTGTTATTTTGTTGTTTTGTTTTTCGTTGTTTTAACTATTCGTGTTGTCTTGTCCTTGACAAAGATTCTTAGAATCGAAATGTCGGCCGTCCTTTGTTGCCCTAGTGTAATTATTTATTTTATTATTTTATTTTATATATTTATTGATTACTTCTGATTTTTGGATAAGTCACGCTTTGTTTTTTCACCTGTGTATGATGTTTTTTTTTAACTTGTAAGGTATGTGAATGTGCATTGTGTCTGTGTTTAGTATGTCTCTTCTTTTCGCAAGAGCAAAATATACCTAATTGTTTCCAGTTCATATTATTATATCCTGCTGCAGCCACTGCTTTCTCTTTTGTTCCTTGGAGGATGTGAACATAAGACACGGGGTCCTCAGAGGATGGCCACAGGCACTGTTTCGTCTCCATTACATGTTTAAGAACATTTTATTTGTATGTCTTTTATAGGATGTCTCAGGCTGTTTCTGAGGCAAAGGCGTTATAGACGCAATTCTTAATACTGCATGCCAGGTTAGAAACAAAGCTGCGGTTAATGTGGCAGCAGGTCGCGTTGCATTGGTTTAATATGCAATGCTATGAGTGCCTTCCGTTCAGAGAGAATTGGCAAACTACTGAACGTAAACTTGCCATTAAATCAAAAACACCAAGCAACAAGCAATGATGGGATTGTTTGTTACGTCCTATGAAGGATATGCAGCTAACTTACAGGACGTTGCAATGACCCTCAGCATTTTTTTAATGTTTTTGATTTATTTATTTTTTTTTTGTTTCGCATATCCTTTACAGGACATCACTGTCAACATCAGCATCTTTCAGATGATTGCTGATTTCTTGGCAAGATTACACTCAGTAGTTTGCCATTGCTTTCTGAACGACCGGCTCACATATCCCTAAGTTACCGACGCGGAGAGAACCGCTAGCGATTCTCGCGCTTGTTATTTAATAAGCAATGTTATTTCAGTAATTTTCCATTACTTTCTAGATGTCTGGCGTCTGATACTATTGAAATTGAAATAGTCATTACCGGGTTAACACAATCGCCACACGCTGTGACAGAGTTAATTTATGTTCATGTTGTCCCCACAATAGGTATGTTTAAAAAAATAAGCTGTAGCTTTGCAAGTCTTTAAAACATTCAGAACATCCGACTTCGGAGGAATCGGCGATCCTACTTGACCTCAGCCAGGACCCCGAAAGGACCTGTTGCCCAGGACGATCGACGAGGACGCGTCAATAGGTCTTGGCCAGTATATAACCCGGCACTGGTGCCTTGGAAACACCTCTGCGTCCCATTCTACATAGCATTTCAGCACTCTCTTTCTTACACTCAGTGATAGTGACCTATTGCACAAGATACTCTTCATTTTCTTAAATGCGGCCTTTGCCTGCCCTATTCTGCTCTTAATCTCTGTTATACATCTTCCATCTGATGTTATAAATGTCCCTAGGTATCTAAAATTATCCACTTTGTTAAGAATTTATTTTTCTATTTCTATGTCACATTTTAGTGTCACCATTTTCTTTGATATCACCATTGTTACTGTTTTCTTGATATTCAAGGAGAGTCCTTTCCTTGCACTCTCTGTTACTACAGTGTCCAACAATTGTTGTAGGTCTGTTGATTTATCTGCCACCAATACTGTGTCATCTGCATTTTTGTTTTGCATATCATTTACAGGACATTTACAGGACACAGACAGACAGACAGACAGACAGACAGACAGACAGACAGACAGACAGATAGTCACGGGAACTTATATGACTACTTATATGAATTAAATTAGATGCTCCCCATCAGGGACTGGGCGAAGCCGGGCCGGGTCAGACAGACAGACAGACAGACAGACAGACAGATAGTCGGGAACGGTGACTACTTAAATGAATTAAATGAGATGCTCCCTGTCACATTAAAAACTTGAAGGTTTCGATCGATGACAGAAAGTCGCGCCAAACGTCTACAAACATGTCGGCATTTCATTAATATGTTGTTGCTCGAGGAGGGACTATAGCGCCATCCGTCTGCAAGGCGGCAGCCAGCCTTTGATGTGATAGACGGAATGTCTGGGCAGAAGTCGGCTAGATCTTGTGTTGTGGGGAAATTATTCTCTGGTTCACAGGCGGGCAAGACTTTTTATTGTACGGGAAACAGGTTCCCTGATGAAAGCAAAATAGACGGCGGGTTGTTTCCACCAAGTCTAAACAGGAGAGAGAAAAATAGATTCTAGACGGTCTAGCGTCTAGACAGTTTTGTGACGTCATTTATACCCAGAATAAAAACGGTTGAGATAAACAACTTTGGGTTAGTCGACCAAAAGTTGTGAAGCGCTACGGACCGGTGCAGTATTCCTAGTTGTTTCTATAGAGAGAGACTATAGTGTCTATTGGTGATGTATATCGGCGGACATCGATCCAGTCTGTGATTTCATAGTCTCCATCTACAACAGGAATAACTACATGGTATTATATTAAACATATCTAACTTAGATTATTCTTAGGAATAGAGTGCAGTACTGTGCGGTGATTGAACGTATTATAAGTGCGATGTTAGAACGTATTATAAGAGCGTCGGCAACAGTAGCCTATCGCGTAGCTTAAACTAGCTGGTGTGAGATATCATTTAACTCAGTGAGTTAAGGACAGTGTAGTGGGATAATATTTAGAGAGATTGGGGATGGTTGGGGGGAATTGAGGGAATGTGAAATGGTAGGATCTTCCAGTAGGGCATCTGCTGGGTTTCTACCCGTTTCTTTTAGTCTTTCCTTGTCTTACCATGACTCAGACCGAAGTGATGAGCTCCTCGGCCTTATGACAGAGTTTGGTTCTCTGTTATTTTTTCTGAGTGCGGCCGGTGGCCTTCACTCACCTATTAAAGGTCAGAATTGGGTTGCTCTCGCCAGGTGTGTTCTCTATTCAACAGGTTCCACTCAATTGTTCCACGTTATTCTACCAAGAAGCTAGCACCAAAGTCATAGAAAGTGATGGCTCAAGTATTGAAAGCAGAGTTTACTGAGAGGCTTTTGCACTGGGCCCATAACCCAGATGGTCTGCAGGAACCTGGCCTCTGCTGAGCAGAACATGATGATTATAAGTGTGTTTCTTAAGTGATAGTTTACATTACAGTACATTCAGGACACTGAAAATAACACTTGTACCAGGAACACTAGTAGATATAACTACCTGGAACAGTCACATTGTGTGTTAACATTAGGGAAAATCTTACAAGAAGTGACATACAAACATTTAGGTTCTCCAAAGTGACATTAATAATATTTGTAGGATTCTCTGATCACAGAACATTTAATGAACAGAGTAGTTACACTGTGTATTTAGATAGATGATCAATATTGGACTGTTTCCACTATTGAAGACCAAGCATCCGGAGTGTTCATGAGCTATCTGAAGAAGTCGACACTTGGCCTGAGAGACACATCACTTGGGTGAGGTTTTCTGTCCCTGATATGGTGTTGTGGTGTGGCCAGTACGATGATGAAGCAGACTGTGCTCCTTGGCTGTTCGGTCTGATTCTGCATACACACTAAATTATACGACAGATATTCTACTCATACACTTTGCACATACACGGCACTTTTCTCTATTAAACTAAATTGTTGTTTTGTTAGAGCCAGTGTTGTTTAGTGTGTTTTGGGAAAAGAATGAGAGGGGGCTTGATACAGTAGTAAAAGAGAGAGAGAGGGGAGGGATCCAGGGACCGACGGGGTTTTGTAGACAGAAATCAAGAAGATCCTCAAGATAGTGATATGGGGGTAAAAGGATGTCGATGTTGATTCCCCTCACCCCAGGGACGACATATACCATATAAAATAAAATAAGACACTCCCCACCAGGGACTGGGCGAAGCCAGGCCGGGTCAGCTAGTATAAATATAATTATACACAAACATATGCTGTTTAATTATGTTTGTGTGTTTGTTTTTCTGTTCTGAACATATATATGTGTTTTAATTGATTAGTGAATTAACATGAATCAGGTGTCTACTGTGAGCAGCGGTTGCATGGTGGCTAGACTCTCGACCGCAGGACCAAATGTCACGAGTTCCATCCCAATAGGAATAGATTTGACGTGTTATAATTGACCTGTGTTCCCAGTTTGACCCAGGCTAAAATGGATAATAGGAAATATCTGGGGACATAAAGGCGACCAATGAGATAATGACCACATCACTCACAGAGACCACATTGAATTAATGAAAATACGAGTCTAGCACCATTTGCCCTATACGTCGTAAGGCGTATAAAGGGATTCTTTACGTTTTGAACCGTCATATATATGGTGTATGTTTAATGTCTGTGCAGTGTTTGAAAATATTGCCGGTCCACGTTTTGTATTTATCTGCCATCCCACAGAACTGTGTGACTTACTTATTGACTCAACCTCGTAACTTTGTCTACCCAGCTATGCACCGCTTTACGGGATAAACATTTGTCAGCATAAACACTAAAAACCCACCTTGGTGGGAGACATTTCGCGAATAACGCCGAAGTTGAATGTGAAGTGGAAACGTGGTTTAGAAAATAGAGCGCACAGTTCTATGCAGTCGGTTTGGAAGGACTGATAAAACGATGGGATAAGTGCATCAATGTTGGTGGAAATTATATTGAGAAGTAAAGGGATAATGTATGTATAAAAATAAACTGGTTTCAAGGTGGTTATCATATTTAGTTATTTTTCTACAGTCATTTGTGACTTACCTATTAACTTACCCACGTATGCTGCATGAACTTTATAGAAGGTAAATACAAAACTTGGACCGGCAATATTTTCAAACACCTGCACAGTCATTAAAAATACACCCTTACATACGTTGACAGTCGCAATGAAGTAAACTAAACATTTGACAACACTGATGAGTAGGGTATTGTCAGAGTCTCACATGGAGTCGGTAAGAACATAAAGATAGAAGGGAACTAGAGAAGGGACATAACCCCAATACAAGGGAGACACACTCGAATGCTCGAACAATCTAGAGCCTTCGAGAAGGTCAGTTCGCCTACAGCTCCGTGGACACGCTGACCGCGTGCCAGGACCTGTTCCACGAGAAGCTCGGGGAGAGTTACAGCCCGTGTCCGAGACACGTTAGAGGGCAGACGCCGACTGGACATCGAACAAGCAACAGGGCTTAACTTAAGGGGGACTTGAGAGATTGAATACACAAGTGTATTTAGGAGTGTTACTCACTCGATAGATAGATGATAGAGTTTGTTGTAATGATTATGTATGATGGATTTGTTGTGAACTCCTATGATCATGTTTGCCACGTCGCTGGCTGCGAAAACCATTCTTCGCCAGCTTACTGTAAATAAATCATGTCAGATAGTATCAGAACAGAGTTTGTTGCCTGTATGAACCCAAGTTTCATTCCCCTAGGTATCTAGGACGTTGACAGGCTAACACTATGAGCCACAATGACGTATATTATACATTTAGTAACAACGCAAAGATGGATACTACTCGTACAATGGTCACATTAAAGAATATAAACATACTTTAACTGTCACAATAATGTAAACAAAATGTTTGGCAACTCCACTATAAGATTAGTCTCTAGATGTCCTCAGTGATGCATACGAAACTTTTCTAACTCCAAGAAAACTTTCAAACTCTGACAGTTACACTGAAGTAAATTGAAGTGTTGGTAACACCGTCACAATACACAATCTAATAAAAAAAGTTAGTTAGTGGCATATCCTTTACAGGACGTCGCAGTCAATACCAGCCTTTTTTGCTGTTATGATGTCTTGGCACGTTTAAGTTCAGTAATTTGCCATTGCTTTCTTAACCATCGGCACCCACGCCATTTCGTTAAAAAAAAAAAACGCGCAAGACGGTCTGCTGCCAAATCGCCCACAGCTGTGTTTCGAACGCGGGTACGAGAGATTACGAACTGCGCCTGTAATATCTTCGGACACACAATCTAATAGTCACCGAAAATACGCACGCTAATTTCGAACTAAAATGTCGACAGTATAAGCGTAGCCTGTACATTCTTTTATTGTCTTATCCTATTTAAAACAGCTCATCGTCATAGTCATATACGTGCTCTATCAACTGGAGTAAATGTTCATGTCTCTCCACAGACCTCGGGCCTTGATGTTCGAGATCAACGCTGTTTCTGATATCCCTCCATGCCACCGTCCTGTCCGTCCAGCGTTATTTCTCTTGGTCTGCCTCTGCCTCTTCTCCTGCTGATTGTTTCATTTGCTACGATGTTCTCCGATGTATTTCTTCTCATCATATGATCACAGAATGGTGTTTGTCTCTTCCAGGTAGTTGTATATACTGTCCTAGTTTCATTTGCCTCTTCTAGACATTTTACACAAATTCTGAAAGAGATCTAAAGATGATGATTTAACTTTCCATCTGTCTTTACCAACGCTGAAACCGCATTTTTGTTAGAGAAATTAACAAATAACTCGGTTTAAGAACACCTATCCCGTGTATAAGAGAGATATATATCAACACGTTGAGGCGTGTATTTTATGCTTAAGACAGTTAGCTGTATGTCGTTTACAAGACGTCGCAATCTACCCCAGCTTTCATTGGATTGTGTGATTTTCTTATGAATTTTACATTCTTTAGTTTGTCACCGCCTTCTGAACTGCTAACAATCATATCATTGCGAAAATCAATGTAAAGCAATCTGCTCTCAAATTTCTTGTGACTGACATTGAACGGAGTATGTCAGGATTGTGAAACTGCATTCACCACCGATATGTCACAGACGCCGACGGTACTAAGTGTATAGGATGTCACATGTTAATTAACAATATCCTGACCTGCGCACTGCCTGTCCAGGGGTACGTTTAGTGGCATTTATCAGACTAATCTAGATATCTCTGACATGACACCGATAATATTAATAAAGTCAGTATTGCGCGATTTGTGCTCAGATATTAACTACCGTAACAATGCACAGGTTATTTGTGATTTGTACCAATGTTCTTCTTCTACTTTCACCCTTTGTCCCCCATTGAGACATAGGCCCTCTAAATAACTCACTTCAAGCTCTTCAATTTTCGCTATCCTGTGCAGCTATGTCCATATCCTCCCCTTTTATTCTTTTCTGTTTCAACTTCTCGTCTACGTGTGTTTTAGTCATTCCTCTATTTCTTGTGCTCTATGGATTCAGAAAAAGACCTTTCTAATTATACTGTACTCTTGTTTTTTCTGAAAGCATGTCCCATCCATCGCCAGCGTCTTTCCTTCACCTTTTGGTTCACAGCAATCATTGTTCAGTAATGTAAGTCCACGTAATTCACTCACGTGACAACATTCTGTTGGTGGGTTCATGACATTGTGGTTCCAGAATGGAATCTGTGTCATCCGGTGCCACTCTGTGACCGAGTTATCCCCTCATGAAATGAGTCGCGAGATACCATCGAGTGACCACAAGTGACAGTATACTAATATCATGATTCCAAAATTAGTTACATAAAATAACTGCTACACAGAAACTAGTAATATACCTTAAGGTCATGCGAAGTAAGTTACTTTACATTGCAAAGTGATATCTATTGGGTGCATACTGTTTCATAATGTGCGTTTAAATGATAATACTTCATGGTTATGTCGTGTTTTCGTGTGAGCCCTGTAGTGCACAGTAGGACCTGTTTACCATATAGTAAAACTGCCTCATAACGTGGAATAGTGTCATTTACTTTCCCAGCCGTTTTCATGGACATATTCCTTTGTTTAGTTTAAACAGTGTTCGAAACGAATCTCTGTATTTACTACTCATATTGTGATATATAAATATATTCATAGACGAACTGATGCTTTCAAATACATTAGTTGTACTACCCAATGCTAACCCAATTTTCACACTATTACCGAATACAGGACTCATCTGGTTCAAAGGCTGCTAATGTCATGACGACGTTAATGGGTAAATAACACGCAATGTAAACAGTTGATAACGCGATCACCATTTTTGTAATCCTTTGGTTGCGGTGTGTCATTTTTCTAGATTGTGCTTTTGTAGAAGTGGTTTGTATCCATAAAGTGCTAGTATGAATTTTCTCTGAAAGAATTACAGTACAGATAACTATGATGGCGCAAGCACTTAGTGGAACAGAAATGTCGTTAACTAGCAGAGCAATCTTTTCATCACGTTTCTGAACCCCACTGAAGACGATCCCTATGGTTCTGTTCCGTGAAAGCGACCATGTGACCCCCAGTCTGGTAGCGATGTATGCCGGGGTTGTGTTGGTCAGAATGATAACGAACATGAAGACTATGATCACAGCAGCCCTTGTTGGGGTCATAATATGTTTTATCTAAAGAAACAGGAAAAAAAAACGTAAAGTCATTAATATATCCTCTAAATTGATTTAATGCCAGAGAATAATTTAATAAGCCAACAATGACATAGCATAACAAATAGATTTGCAAGCATTGGAGGCACTCGAAGATGTAAAATAACAGAGCAGAGTTTACAGGACACGCATGAGGAGAAGATAACGCCTTTATGAAGTAACAAGTTAATTTTGCCACACGGTCAACACGTCAATAGCATAATGTACCTTGCCAAGTGGATGCCATTCATCTCTTCCATCATCTTTGACAACCACGTATCATTGATCTATGTTTTCTCCTGTCCCTACTACAAATGATCATCGAGTTGTAATGATGTTCTGCATTCTCTTCTCAATATATCACTAAAGAATATTGTCTGTTACTTTCTTATAGTCTTATGTTCTACTTTCGGTGAGTTACTAAGGCAGACTTGGAGATTAACAGCAGAAACCACATCTCCAAGACTCCAAGATTTTATTAGTTCGTACATTTTAAAGTTCATTGTCATTTAGTGAAATACATTCGACATGACATGTCATAATTATCTTCCTAAAGATCAATGGAATTATTAACTGCATAAATTGCTTCTATTCTTCTAAAATCAGCGTTCTGGTAAACTGTACGGTCAGCTAGTTAGTTGCAGGTCCTTTACAGGACGTCCTAGTCAATCTCATACTAGTTGGTCGTTTGCATTTAACTAGGTAATTTTAGTGTTCAGTAATTTGCTATTGCTTTCTGAACGACCGATAGCCATAGGCCTACCACGGAAATCAACACAAGACGGTCTCTTCTATATTGTCTGCAGCTTATTTCGAACCTTTGATTCGGTGTGTCGGAGAATTATGACACCAGGTCAATGCCCCTAGGCCACAGGGCCGACAGGATCAACTAGACAACCTTGACATAGTTGTCATTAGACAGGTCGATCATCCACCTGAGCCCACAAGTAAAGAGTATGGAAACCATTCGTATCCAACCATTGATAAAGCTTCACAGATCTCAGGAAGTTACATTTATCAAATTGAGGCCAAATAACAAACACACAAACACATCGCACCGTAGTTTCTGGTGTAGCATATTGCGATCAGTTAGAGCTTAACTGTTCTCCCTCCAATGTGTATTACGTGTCCTTTGCCAGTCATCAGTGCTCCCACCTGCATATTACACCGTCTATTGCCGCGTCTACTTCATGATCATATCCATTTAGTCCTTTAAGAGATGCTAGCTCCATATAACTAAACATTGTCTACTATAGCCACCGGCGGTGTACCTTTTGAAGCACAACTGAGAACGAGACACAATGATACGTCATGTGTAGAAGCCTTGAAATAACGACCCAAGAGATTGCCTTCCAATCTCAAACTCGATGTGATTGGTATATAGGCAGCAGTGATTTCTGAAAGTGTTGTCTTTATCTGGCTGAGAATCCCCATCCAGACCTCTTTCCGCGAAGTTAGGGCTGGCCTTGTAGTTATTTGTTCGAATCCCATCGAAGTGGAATATTTATATTCATTATCTACATGAAGAAATCAGGACTAAAGTTGGGGTTATAGCAGCGCTAGATTTTATCAGAAAACAGCATGTTAAATGGTTTGGCCATATAACCAGCATACCTCAACAATCAACGATGTGCAGACCGGATGGAAGCAGAGAAAGAGGCCGGCCACGTAACCGATGGATATAGGGAATTACAGAGATCATAGGAACCTCGATATATCAAGCCCATACAAGGGCACTATCCCGTTGTTTGTGCTTCACCTCGACACCACAAGGTACAAGAGGAACCTGATGAGATGAGATGATGAGATTAACTAGAGATCTGGATGGATTCAACGTGAATCGGTGTCAGGAAATTGCCTGTAAGATAAAGGCGATGGTGTGCTATTAACCTCATCACTCATGGTGTTTCGCTTGTACACAAATGCTAACACAATCAATATACTCGGGAGTCGCAGTACCACAGTGGCTAACAGTCTTGCCTTCGCATTAACGGTGATGTGTTTTAATGCTCATCTAGAGCGTTTGTTAAAATTGACCTGCATATTCCAGGTCGACAAAACCTAAAACGCGTATCAAGAAATGTCCTGGGAAGTAAAGGCTATGTTGTTAACACTGGCCACGTCATCATTCGAGTACTGATTGGTTTATAAACAAATAGAGCTAGCACTGTATTTTCAATACGCCCGAGGGCTTGTAAAGAAGTTCTTCACTTTACTTGCTTACTTATTTATTACATACTTATTACCTACTTATTATGTACGCATTACTTATTACGTACCCATTACCACTTAGTTACTAATTGCTAACTTACTTATTACTTAATTGCTTGTTACTTACTTATTAAGTACCTATTACTAGCTTATTACTTATTGTGTATTACTTACTTGCTTAAACCTTACTTAACACGTACCTATAACTTACTTTCTTATTACTTACTTATTACTTACTTACTTATTACTTACTTACTTATTACTTACTTGCTTGTTACTTACTTATTAAGTACCTATTACTTATTTATTACTTATTTAGTATTACTTACTTACTTATTACTTACTTAACACGTACCTATAACTTACTTACTTATTACTTACATACTTATTACTTACTTACTTATTACGTACCTATTACTTACTTTATTATTACGTACTTATTATTTACTTACTTACTAACTTACTTACTATACCCTATGCTCCCTTATGGCTTGACGATGTTTCTTTACAGTTCTTTTGTACTTACATGGTTTTACTTGAACAAATCAAATATAATAAGAAATAACAAACAGGGTATATTAGTATTATCGTCACCTTTAGAGGAACAGCGACACTCAAACATCGTTCTAGAGTGATCATGGCTGTGATACAGCTGCTGGTACGAGTGAAGGCCAAGTGCGGCATTCCAGAAACCAGATACGTGAATTCAAGACTCTCGAACGGTAGATCTGTCACACACACTGCCAGGGTAGTACACATGCATGTTAATAGCATCGTCATCAGATTGCCTAAATCCGACAATGACAGACCTGAAGACAAGAACAAAACAAATGTATTTATTATCTGAAAGCACTAGATTGGCTGGACATTTGGCGTAGTGCAGTGACTAGCATGTTTGTCTGCCAGCTAGTGCACACGTGTTTATTATTACGTAAAGCGGTCGGTATAATATAGACCACATCACCCATCATGTGCTGAATGGACTCGGTGTACTAGGATAACAACATGTACCCATTACACTTCATAGCGAGGCAAAAATGCCTTTACTTTCTCGACTGTCTCTATCGGTGCTTCAAAACACAGCTGTCCTTTCTACTTTCGTTTCCCCTTTGCCACAATGTCGGATAAAACAAACAGTCAGATAAACTGCTGTTCATATTACACGAATCATCATCATCATAATCACGTGCCATGTTGATAGGCCTATGAGTTCACGTTTCGCCATTTCACTCGCTCACAAGCGATAAGTTCTACTGTCAGTGCACCTACAGCTTTCAGAATGTCAATTGCCTAGTGCATGCACTGATTTTATTCTTCATCCCTCTTCCTTCGACATGTGCCTATCTTGTGGCATTTTTATCGCTACAGTTCGGGGTACTATCGTATGATACAGAATGATAATATAAAGTATATCTTAAAACTACAAGATACCACGTTATGAATTTACATTCATGTGACTTAATCTTCTATTCATATATTACCCAGAACTTCTTCGTTTAGTTCCTTAGGAGCCCTTACTTCTTATAATATAAAGCTTGGCCATATTACATCCACAAATAATAATGATTTTTTTCCATTACCTGCACCAACACTGCATCAATTGTGTCCTGTACTGTCTACGTTATTCAATAGATGGTGATTCCTTTCGTGACTTTCTGTCGAATGTTTTGGGAAAATCTCAAAGAGATAGAGGAAAGCTAACGTTCATCTCTCCCTGTGTGATCTTGCCCGTTATAATTTTAATAGCCTTCAATGGCTCAATTGCTTGAGTGCATAAATAGAGTCCAGGAGAACCAAGAAAGTCCTCAAGGTGAACAAGGAAAAGATTTCTTTGAATAATAATAATATTCTTGTGGAGGTCCCTTGCCCCTCTGCTCTCAGCTAAATAATTAATATCTAGGGTATATTAATTAATAACAACGATAACGTAAACACTTAATGAATTCATGTAACACTCAAGTATGTAAATGACATATCTATACCATTTTATTAATCAATAAGCTGGGGTTGGGGTTTGGCCATTTTAATCAAAATATTATCATCTAGTCCAAAGGTATTATGTATACTCATTGATCTCACAATCATCCACTTGGTTTTGAAATAAACACAAACATACACCCCAATTCCCCAGATGAACAAATAATATACATCTGTCAGTGGAGTTATAATAATAATGAATCTTGATCATCAACTCGAGCTTCTACACTCCAGGGTTTTTGGAACCCACTTTAAAAAAAAAGTTCTGTAAAATTAAATACAGTGAGTCCACTGAGTGAGTTTTAGGCTGGATCAGGAATTATGATAGTTATGTTGTCTCTCCAATTCCAGGTACAAGCTAAAATTCCCCTGATTTCCCCAAGGTGATACAGGCTTTTTTCTGTGGTTGGATGACACTCTTGCCTGTAAGTTCTTTCAAAAAGAGGCTTCATCATCACTCAATTCAGGAGCTTCCCTCAAGAGGCATGTCTGGATGTGAATGGATCTAACCAGTACCTTCAACATAGTTGAATGCCTTCTTCAAGCATAACATCATCAGGTTTCAGGCTCCAGACTAGGTTTTTAGCTTTCCTCGTTCACAGGCTGCTTAGTAGGCCGGCACTTCTCTCTCTCTCTCTCTCTCTCTCTCTCTCTCTCTCTCTCTCTCTCTCTCTCTCTCTCTCTCTCTCTATCTCTCTCTCTCTCTCTCTCTCTCTCTCTCTCTCTCTCTCTCTCTCTCTCTCACTTCCTCTCTTGGAGTTGGGTAAACTTCAGAAAGCAATGACAAACTACTGAGCGTAATCTTGTCAAGAAATCAACAACAGCGGTAAAAGTCTGGTGTTGACACTGATGTCATGTAAAGGATATGCGCAAAAATTAAAAAACCAAAAACAACTGCAGATGGATTGTTGAGTAGCGGACACCAGGCTATCGGTTCCAGTGGCCCTTCTCCTGTCGAGCGTTTGCTGAAGGATTTTCGTTTTACACACATTGCAGGTCTTTATTCCATTTTAAAGCCTCTCGATTGTTGCTTATTCCTGCCCTTCCTCGACTGGGCTCTGACGTCATACAGGGTCGTGGCCAATGGTGAACTCCTTTTCGGCTATATTTAGAATAGTGTCGTTCCCTTTTCAAATCAGCGCTCCTTTTCAAAGTAAGATCGTGTAATTTTCATCTTTATTCTTAAATTATAGGCCATAATTCCTTCATTTTTTTTTTTAAATTTGAATTTAATTCCAATGGTTGTGGTCGTTGACGCTGTTGCTAACTGGTGGGTAGTGCAGGGAAATTCAAACAACGACGTGTGGCGGTTTGCAAGATGTTTACTACACTTTCTAATTTGCAACAGCATTTTCAAAGTATTGTGGAAATCAATACGTATATATAAATCATCCAGATATTAAACTTCAAACGATGTGTTGATATTGACCTAACTGGCAATTAATTGTTATGACAGCACATTGTTCTTGATATATTATTATTATTAGTATCATCGTGTATACTGCTAAGTGGCGTTTGCGTTCGTATCTCTCGCTAGATCTCGGTTGTTGTTTGTTTGTTGTTTTTGTTTTTTTTTGGGTTTCTTTTTTCAGGGTCAACTCCAGTGATGATATTACTTTCTGTCGTCTTCTCAGTTCATTCAGCATCGTTTCTTGTGGCTGTTTCTGCCTCATTCCGTCTGTTTCCAGTCGTCACGATCTTTTACAATGCCTCTCGTCTCATCACATGACCAAAGAATGACGTTTGTCTCTTTATTAAAGCTGTATAAAGTGTTTTACTTTCATCAGCATCTTCCAGACAATCGTTGTTAGTTATTCTGGCGGTTCAAGGTATTCGCTACATTCGTCTCATTTTGATATATGGTTTTATAATCCCAAAACTATTCCTCGTCAATTTTAAGTTCTGCAAACATTATCATCATGTCGAGTGACTTTAATGAAAGTCTCCGTTTAGTTAATTGCGTGTATACACAGAAAGAAAGAAAGAAAGAAAGAAAGAAAGAAAGAAAGAAAGAATGAAAGAAAGAAAGAAAGAAAGAATTCACATAGTATTTCTACAAGTTATAAGTGAGTTAAAAACTTACCCAAAAGACTTACGTTGACAGAATCCTTCAACCCTTGCTTTACAAAACAAACTATATTTATGCCGTTTGTGAGGATACCAAAGACGTTTATTATATGACACAGCATTGTGTACAATAGCCAGGTGTATGTCTGGAATGCTGAATTCAGTATGTCAACATCTCCTATGTCGAAATTATCTAACACTCTACGGGCAACCGACATGTTACTCATCTTGGCCTAACAAATCTTACAATAAACTCGTATAAATTAATAGCGTTAACAACTTGTTTACTAACAGTAAATCTCTTTTTTATATATGTGTGTGCGCTTGATTTAATTCGCATGGCCGATAAGTAATGGTGTCCTCCTGAAATATATTTGGCTGAGTAATTTGTTCCTCGTTAAGGATCAGAGATCTATCGGGGCAGAAATACAAATTTTCGCCTGTGCTCTCCACTCTACTTGACTACACTTTGGCAAATCTCCTTTGTTCTCCAGGCCTCTACGCAGACACTAGCAATGATGCCATTATACACCTGCAGTAATTATATGTTCAATGAAATATGTGTATTCATATGGTTTTCACAACCAGAGTCTGCTGATAGTATCATGCTTCAGTTCCAGCCCAGGGTTCTTGGCTTCGATATCTCAACATCCCTTATTTGTCACAGTTATCTGGACATCCAGGTCAATCCAGTCTAAATATGTACCAGGCAATGTCTTAGGAAGTAACAGTAGCCGGTGTCACGTTGACCACCCGTTGACCACTCGTTGACCACACGTTGACCACTCGTGTGTCGATTGGTCTATAAATGATTGTGCTAGCCCCATATATCAAACACGCGTCAGTGAGTCTAAAAAGATTTGTTTCTACTTGCAGAAACTGCTATCGACAGAAAATTTGCCTAGCATTACGATTGCCAGTCATAATATACATAATTTAAGCAATGCTTTTTGATAGCCCAAAAAATGTCAGTCTTATTTTTTTTTTTATTTAAACCCCAACGTCTAAGGGGACTTTAACGCGTGACGACTAGTCCGACAGTTACGTATAGTGGCACTACTCCGGTTCCCATTTCTCATTGTATGTTTGTCCACTGTATCATGGAGAAAGATCAGAACAAAAACTTCCTTGACTACATTGTTCTTTCGTCAATGAAATGTTCCTAAATGGTTGCTATTTGCTACCAGTATTTTATTAATTTTATTCTAACTTCGTTGTCAACTGGGTTTAGTTGCTCTACTAGCGTGACTATGTCTTCGTGGTTCACATTGTCAAACGATTCTGCACTCTATAAAGCATAAATACATATATGTTCATTGCGCACATTTACTATTATCTCCGATCAAACATGAAAGCAAATAGCTCGCTGCCTGCCATCACCATGCAGTTTTGTCTTCTGATTGCTTGAAATTTCTTTTGAAAGTACATCATAATTACAGTATACAACAGCAACGAATAATCGACTTCCATTAAATAATTGTTAGATGTCCCGTTTACAACAAAGGACATCATAGATTTTCAAATAATACGTGTCTGCTTTGATCTTCCGATTAGACTACTATTGGCATTTACAATCGTAGGTAATTCATTGCAGCGGTTAGTTCTACGCATTTACCGTTGTTCTTTAGAAGTATCCGTCCATTAGATCATGTAATAAAATGACATTGTTTTAAAGTAAAATTGTGTACTGTTTATCTCTGACAGTTTATGGCTGCTGTTACTATAACTCTTCCTAGCATTTGTCAAGCATTTGTTTCTTAGACGAATACCTCTGTGAATATTATGCAATTGATATCATTTACACACGTAATCCACAAACAATATGTTTCACAATTTTGCAACGTATAGTGTGTTGCTTCTGTGTTTAAATTCACTATGGGAATATATTGTTCTTGAATTTATATAATAACAAGAAACTTGGAAATAATGTAGCGGGGTGGCCATTTCACTGGGGTTCACCGGGCAGACGAACTGGCGGGAGATCTATGGCACATGGAGAGGAGAACTTGAGACAGAGATGAATAAATTGGTGAGGACATGGAGAAAATTATTGTGTGTGTTGATTTAACGGTTTTCACGTTACGCTTGCACTGGCAGGAGCCCTAAGGGACAAGAGGTCGATGGCAGCATTCCGTGTTTGATACTAGTGGGAAACACTGACCACCTATTTCCTCCGTGGACTCGAACCAATTAATATGTGATGGTTTTAACCCTTCACGCATCCACAGCACGTTCCTGCTAGTGGGCATATGTCGTGTTTGTTATGGAGGAAACTACAGGGATTAGAAAATAGAGCAGTTTGACATTAGTTGCTTGAAGGCCTAAGCTCAAATATGGGATACACGGCATAAGAATATATAAATTATAGCATTAACTCGATTCTGATTATAGTCATGCTGATTAAATCGTGCCTCCTGATCAAGCCGGGTCAGATTGCCTACATGCCCCTGATTATGTTTAAATCTCTCTTAGTTAAATCCAATTGACGAACCCGTCATATGGGAATCTCATGTGATATGGTTGGGTTACTGCAAATTGAACATAGTCAACATCTATCCATCTATATCAGGGGGAGAACAGAGACCCAGTTAAACAACTGGGTGGTCGATATATACCCAACTGGATTACAGACTACTACACAAAGACGATGAGAACCTTGCTAAGCCGACACACCACAAACCTCCTACGTCATCGATTGCACGAAACATTTTGGAAACCGGTGGCATGGTTGTTAGGGACAGTGAGACTGATGTGTTGTTTAACACACAAAATCGTCTTATGTTAAAGGTGGTGGAGGCGATCACGATGAATCTGCATAAGCCAGTTTTGTGCAAACAGAAGAAAAACATGATAGTCATTTAAAATTACCTTGGTAGACAATTGAAATTACTGTGTGAATATGTGTATATTTCAGCTTGAAGAATACATCTAATTCCATTAGTTAATGTTGTGTGATTTATGTAGTATGTACATGACGAGCTGCAGCGAACTATTCCAGGCAGTGCATTCTATTGTTTATGTCTTCTTTATTCAAATTCACTACGGAAAAACATTGTTTTAATTAATAAGTGCCCAGGTCTCACATGTGTATTTTCCAATGGTAAAGATGCATGTTAGTACACCTCTGTTTTTTTTTAGTTCTATCTGTCCCCCTAAACAATTTATTCAGTTGTTTTACTTTTTGAAAAGTAATAGCTACTCGCCTTTTAATTTTATCCATCGAGTCATCATTGTTGGAAATTAATAGTTAGTTAGTTAGTTAGTTACTTACTTACTTACTTACTTAGTTAGTTAGTTAGTTAGTTAGTTAGCTAGCTAGTTAGTTAATTAGTTAGTTAGTTAGTTAGTTAGTTAGTTAGTTAGTTAGTTAGTTAGTTAGTTAGTTAGTTAGTTAGTTAGTTAGTTATTAGCAGTTCAAACTTCACAGCAACGGGTTTTCCCCATTATGCTCCATTCCTGTGCCAGTGAATATCACCCAAAATGCTCCTCACTGCCTAATGTGAAAAGTGGAAAAGACAGGAGTCTCGGCACGCCAACAGCCCGCACAAAAGTACACTGTGCATAATGCCGCCGCCAGAAAGCCAACACAAAAGTCCTCCACGAAAATTACAGTTCTTCGTCGGTGGAAACGGCAGTCACCAGAAAGACTTCATTGACCCGGGTTTTATCCCATATGGTTCGATCTCTTTCCGCAGGGTGACCAGCCGAAAGTGCCGCACACAACACGAATTCGGTAGCTCCAGTAAAAACCCCAGGAGTCTCCGAGAAAAAAAATGCACTCGTGAACCGAAAAGGCAAACCAGTCAATTCATTAACAGACGGCCGCCATCGAACATGCATTTCACGCTACAAACAACCGCGGACAGATGTAAAAGCATTCCACACGAAATTTACAGCTGACAGCGCCACGCCCTCAGTAGCAGGGCGACGGAACCATACACTACCAGTGTAACATGAGAAAAATACAAATACAAGCCGTTGTCACAAGCGTAAACACACCAGAGGTCTTAACGGTTGAAATGCTTATCCGTGATTATGGGGACCGAAAGTCCTTTTCTGTTTGAAATTAACGACCCAAGATATTCGAAATTGTCCACCGGCTCCAGTGTTTTCTTTTTAGCATATATTTCTTTCTTCATGTTAGTTGTATCTGTATGCTCTAGCATTGGTTTTGCTATGTTAAGATAGAAGTTGTGATTTTCACTATTCTGTTGAGTTGAGGTTATTAGCTTTTCGATACCACTCTGTGATGTGGATAGTAGTACTGTATCATCAGCATATCGAATATCTGGTATTTCATGACGACCGGTATTTAGGGCATAGTATTGTTCTTTGGTTATATCATCTCTGCTATTACTCAGTATACCTTTCGCGTATAGGTAAAACAAATAAGGAGACAGCACTTAGCCCGTACGGACTCCTTGCTTCATGTCAAACCATTCTGATGTCTCGCCATCTATTCTAACCGCTGCATGTTGGTTTAGATAGAGCATTTTTATGCGTTGTACTGAACGTGGTGAAAAGCCTATTTTCCTCATGCTTTCCTAAAGTGTCTGATGTTGTACATAGTCAAATGTTTTTGAATAATCCACAAAACATGAGAATAGGTTTACATTAAATTCTCTACACTTCTCTTTTATTAAACGCTTATTGAGTATGTGGTCTCTTATTCCTCTTCTTTGTCTAAATCCGGCTCGAACCACCTGAATCTCTTCGTCCATTTTCTTACAATGTCTTCCCATTATACTTGTTAATATAATTTAACTTGCATGATTGATCAGGGCAACAATTTCATAGTTCGTGCATAATTTCAAGTTGCCCTTTTTTTGGTATTGAAATTATGATAGTTCTCTTCGAACCTTTTGGCATATATCATATTTCCCTATCGTTTTACATAATGAGTGATAGATTTGTATGCTTTCCTCTCCTTTCGATTTACTTAGTCCTGATGTTATCTCATCACATCCAGGTGAATCACCATTCTTCAGGTTCTTTATTGCCCATACAGTTTCATCTAAATGGGTCCATGTTCTGTCTCTCCTGTCATTTTTTTCTTGTATCTCATGCATATCCTCATAGTCATTGTCAGATCATACATTCCGCTGCAGTATTCTTGCCATCGTTCTAGAATGTTTCTAGATTATGTTAGGGTATTTCCCAACTTGTCACAAATAACATTTAATTCAGGTTGAACTTTTCTAATCAATAATGTCATGTCTTTGAAAGTTTGGTAATCGCTTTCCATTCTTATGATATTGCTCTATTCTAGCACAGAACGACGTATTATTCTTAAATGTACAAGAAATACATAATGCAAGCGATACGCTGCTACCTTCTTGACTTTCCAACCATGGGGGACAAAATAAAATTTGCCGAGCTCGTGCCTACCTCAGAGTCAACGCAAACACACAACATCCACCGCATTAGTTAGTTAGTTAGTTAGTCTTTCCTCTTGAGCCTAAGGCGGCGCATAGGGCAGAAGTCCTGTCTCTCCATGCCTGGCGGTTCGCTGCTACCTGTTGTAGATCTTGGATATTTACTTGGCCATTGAATGAGCCTTCTCTAATGATGGTTCTACGCAGGGTCTCTCTTGGTCTTCCCCGTTTTCTTTTCCCTACTGGTGACCATATGAGGGCTTGATAGGGGAGTCTTGACTTGTCCATTCTGAGTACATGGCCGATGTAGTTCCAACGGCGTCTTCTTATGAAATTGGATACTGTATCTTGCTTAGTCTCTTGTCTTATTTGCGAATTGGTTCTGAAGTCTGTCCAGTGGATGTTTAGAAGTCTTCTAAGACATTTGTTCTCAAAATTGTCTAATTTTTTATCTAAAGCTACCGTTGATTTCCAACTTTCACATCCATACGTTAACACTGGAATCACACAAGAGTTGAAGATTTTAAGTTTTGTGTGTTTGCTGAGTGTCTTTGACTTCCAGATGTTTGACAGTTTATTGAAGGCACTAGATGCCAGTGCGATTCTAGATGATATTTCTGGTGTTGAGTCCCCTGTAGATGTCATTTTGCTTCCTAAGTATGTAAAGCTCCACCGCATAGTGAAATTAAAAAGGAAAAGGACAGAAGATTAAAAAGATTGAAGTCATGGATGGGTCAACCCGAAGACTTTCTTCAATAGGTGTGTTCTCTTAGAATCGGGAGAGGAGTGGGCACAAGTGCCCGCAAAGTAATGTACACACGTTTTTCAGATACCGGCAATTACATTCCCCCGAGACAAATTCTCCTTGAAAGATTCTTTCACTTGCACATCCCGAAATCTTATATATGTTATCATCTGCAAAAGATGTGACATTAAATATATTGGTCAAATTGGCAGACGCTTTGCCGACCGCTTTAGGGAACACCTTAGAGACATTAATCAAGGCGCTGACAAACCTATCCCCAACCACTTTAATTCTTCTAACCACAATAGAGTCGACGTTGTATGGGTCACTGCATTGAAACCTTGCTTCTCTAACAACTCCATTAGACTTGAAATTGAAAGCCAATTAATAAACTCTCTGTGCTGCATTCACCCAGCAGGAATCAATACTGTTGTTGATGCCACAGTATAACTATACTATCTTCCCTGTATTTTATTAATATCGGACAGTTTACACACCATTTGGCAACACAAACTGTTGTAGCCCAAAAGCACCATTCTGCACTGGTGTAAACCACCATTCCTGTTTGCCTCCTATCAACAAGAAGCTGTGTTGAAGTTTATTTTATTTTGTATGCTTTATTTCGCTTTGTATCTGTTTGTGTTGTTCTGTCCTTGACAAAGATTCTAGAACCGAAACGTGGGCAGAGTTTTGTTGTTCTATAATATTATTGTTTTATTTTTAAAAGGCATAATAACTTTTACCTATGGCGGTAGTGAATGTGACTGATAAGGCAATTCGCGCTGAAAACGTCCGTTCACAGTGGGTGCATGTGAATATGTGGTCATTTCCACCATCATGCACCATCTTACGTCTCACACGCTCGGTATGTGATTTATCTCCTTTGTCTTTATTCCATTTCTGATCTTTGCCCTCCATGCAACACGTTCAGCGGCGACTTGCTCCCACTGTGCATTATCAATGCCTGTATCAATCATGTCCCGCTTACACACATCTTTGTATCGTAGTAGAAGCCGACCCTGAGATCTTCTACCCGTCTGTAATTCACCAAAAAAGATGTCCTTTGGTATTCTACCATCATCCATCCTCCTAAGATGTCCATCTAAGTCTACGAAAAATGAGCATGGAATAAACCGTCACACAAGCTGATCTTTCCAATACTTCAGTATTTGTGATTTTGTCTTGCCACTTAATACCAAGAATTCTTCGCAGACACCGCATATGAAAGCTGTTTAAACGTTTCTCTTGGTGTTAGTAAGTTGTCCAGGTTTCACTGCCATAAAGAAGAGTACTAAGGGCACAGACTTGATAGTCAAGGACTTTTGTTTTAGCAGTAAGCTTCCTGTTCTCCCAGACTCTTTTTCTTAACCTGTTCATTGTTGTTGCTGCCTTACCAATTTGGATGTTGATTTCCTGATCTAGGGATAATTTGCTATTTACCACTGATCCTAGATATGTAAAATGGTCTATCATCTCTAGTTCGGCGTCGTCAATAAAGATTGATGGTACCCCATGTGCACCTTGTGACATAATCTGTGTCTTCATTTTGCTAATTGTTAAACCAAATTCAGAACAAGCATTGGAGAATGCAGATACCATAGCACAAAACCTGGGCTAAAATATAGAGATCATGTGTTGCCCATGCAGCATGATCCCTCTCTCGACCTGCCTAGTTCACTCCAGAGGAAAGTTAACACCTATAATCTGGAACAAGACAAGCTGCAGAAGCTGCCGGATCAGCAAAGCAATGCTCTAACTGTCCGCCCGTCGGAGCTTCGATCCTAGACCAGCCGCCAACCAATGCTTAGGGCCTGGTCTGCCCTGCCATGACATTTGTCTTTAGTTTGCATTTCAAAAACAGAGAAAAAAAAAGAAAACACACAATAGTCAGTTACCTTTCATAATAAGAAAGTATATTAGAAAACTCAACCAATTACTTGGCAACTAGTACTATCTTGATCGAGCAAATCGATCAGAAGATTACTCAGCTAACTGAACAGTTGTCTGATAAGTTGACTGAATCTTCAAAAAGTCTGAATATTAACTCTTAAATCTAATGTATTGGTGGGAAGTTTACGTTAGGTGATCACCATCATCATCATCATCATCATCATCATCATCATCATCATCATCATCATCATCATCATCATCATCATCATCATCATGTTCATCATCATCCACTTCTACCTTCAATCGTCGTGGGGATGGATAATTTACGTTCCAGAGCCCGGCGGGCGGCACTGGATATTGTCATTCCGTGTCGAAAAAAGTCGTGTCGTATTCCGTGTGATTGTACAATGTCTTTGATGTCGTAAATCGATTTTCTTCTTGGATGTCCTCTTCGTCTCGTCGCGGATGAGCTTTGATGTAAGGCCAGTGATGGTAGTTGCTGGTGTTGCATTCTAACGATATGTCCAAACCACTTGATCTGTCTTTCAATAAATGTGGCACAATGTGTTGATCCCACTGTCTGTCTGATAACTGCATTTCTTACGCGGTCTCGGATTGTTAAGCTGGCAACTCTCTTCGGGCATCTCATCTCGCAGGTGTTGATTTTGCGAAAGTGTGATTTGCATAAAGTCCAAGTTTGAGATTGGTAGCATAGGGTAGGTTTGAATATGCTGTTTATTATCTGTCGTTTTGCGGACATGGGTATATTTGGATGTTTCAGTAAGGGTGATTGTTGATATTAAGTGCACTAGCTTTTTGACATCTGATTTCGATTTCTCTGTCCACTCTGCCATCTTCTGTGATCATACTTCCAAGGTATTTGAATTCTTTAACTCGTTTCAGAGTTTTTCTATTTATCTGTATACTTAGTGGGCCCGGCGATCTGTTAACTTGCATTACTTCGGTTTTGGCTGTATTTATACTCATATTGTAATGTTAGGTCAAGCTCAAGAAAAGTGCTAGCATCATCGTAATGACGTTATTTTGTTGTTGTTTGTTTGCGCTGACTCTCTTTCAACTCAAACGTAGTCCATACACATTACTTCTAGTTGTGCTGGACTGAATTTTGGGTGTGGATTTGCTTTCCCTATTAACAGTGTCCCGCGCCACCAGGCGAACCCACTCAGACTTCAGAGGTATTTGTATTTTACATGTCAACGGCAAGGACGATAGGTCAACATTTTAGTTCAACTGTCCCGTGTACGGGTTGAAACTCTTACCTTTCGGTCACGAACATGGAGGAGGCATTGATACGGTTAAGGCCTCTGGGGTGCTTATGCTTGTGGCCACCGTTTGCATTCGCATTTTCCTCATGTTGGACTGGTAGGTTTTGATTCCGTCGCCCTGCTACTGAGTTGAGTGCGTGGCGTGACGCTGTGAGCTGTGAATTTCGTGTGAAATGTTTTTAAATCTACCCGAGTTTGTGGAGCGTGAACTGCATGTTCAGAGCAATGGCGGCTGGCTATGTCCCAGAAATGACCGGTGTTTGTGTCTTATGCAGAAATGTGTGGCTGCTGGTCTTCTGGTTGACTGCCGCTCCCTTTGACGATGAACTGTGTTTCGTGGAGGACTGTTGTTTTGGCATTCAGTAGACGGCATTATGTGTAGTGAAATGTTGTTTTTACTGCTGTCCGAGCTGTTGGGGCGTAAACAGCGTGCTCGGAAAATGGCGTAGCTGGCTACAAAACATCTTGAAATGGAACAATAACATGTAGAAATATCTGCATGCACGGTGGCTGTTTGTTACGCAGAAGTGACCCTTTTTTGCCATGTTTTGTAATGACTGTTGTTTCCATCGATAATGAACTGTATTTTCGTAGATGACTTTTGTGTTGGCATTCTGGCAACGGCATTATGTACAGTAAAATGTTTTATTTTACATCTGTTCGAGGTTATTTTGTTGCGTGAACTACATTACATCTAGAAACGGAACAACAACATCTAGAAATATCGAGACATTGTAGGCTAACATCTGGTTGGGATAGTGACTGCTGCTTCCATCAAGGATGAACTGGATGTTTCGTAGTGGGCTTTTGTATTGGCATTCTGGCAACAGCATTATGTACAGTGAAAGTGTGTACGTCTGTCTGAGGTTATTTTGCTGCGTGAACTGCATTTCGGAGATAAAATGGCCTGGCGGGCTAGAAAACATCTAGAAACGGAACACCAACATCTAGAAACATCGAGACTTTGTAGGTGAACATCTGGTTAGGAAAGTGACTGCCACTTTCATCAAGGATGAACGGTATGTTTCGTGGAGGAATTGTGCGGTTACATTCTGGTGGCAGCATTATGCACAGTGAGCCTGAGCGGGCTGTGTTTGTCGAGACTCCTGTCTTTTCCACTTTTCACATGGGGCAGTGAGAAACATATTATGTGATATTCACTGGCACAGGAACGGAGCATAATAGGGACGACCCGTTGCTGTGATGTTGGAACCTCGACTGAACTGAACAGAACTCTTACCTTGGCATCAGCACACCGGATGTTTAAGAAGTAATCAATCAATCAAGCAGGTGCTGTCTCCGCAATGAAGGTTGGCTGCCATGGATCTCCAACACTGTATGTCTCTCGCCTTGACTGTACATTCTGTCAGGTTGATGTTCGTCCATCTCTTGATGTTATTCTCCCACTTGTATCGTTATCTACCTCTTGCTCGCTTGCTCTCAACCTTGCCTTCCAGTATGGTTTATATAAGAGTATCATGTCTTTTAACGTGGCCAAAATATTCCGCTTGTCTCCTCTTTATTTCTTTCATCAACTCTTTCTTCACTTCCAGTTTTTCTAGGACCTAGGCATTTGATTGTTTTTGTTTCCTTGAAATACGACCTATTCGTCTGTATATCCACATCTTCAGGGCTTCTATGCGACTTTCTAATTGCTTGTTCAATGTCCAGGCTTCTGCGCCATACAGTAGCCTTGAATATATGTAGCATTTGACTATTCTCATTTTTAATACGTTATTAATCTCCCTAGATGTTAATACTGATTTCATGCCGTTGAAAGCATTTTTGGCCATTCCTATTCTCTTTTTTATTTCAATTTCACTTCTGCCATCATTTGTTATTATATGTCCAAGATAAGAGAAACGTGTTACTTTTTTTAGTATCTGCCTGTTTACTGTGATGTTCATTGATGACCTTTCCATTTCACTGCTAATTATCATAGTTTTTATTTTTTGGGTGTTAATATCTAAGCCACATTCTGCATTGTGCCTATTTACTTCTTCCACTAGGTCTTGGAGTTCTTGCTCACTTTCTGCTAGTAACACGGTATCGTCAGCATATCTAAGATTGTTTATGATTCTTCCATTGATGTTGAGTCCAGGCATTTCAACTTGTTTAAAAATTCTTTCTGTGTATAGGTTAAAGAGGCTTGAGGACAGTACACATCCCTGCCGTACTCCTCTTTTTATCTCTATAGGCGACGAATAGTTATTACCGCATCTAATAGACGCCACTTGTTCCCAGTACAAGTTACTAAAAAGTCTGATGTCCTTTCCGTCTACTCCTATATCTTGAAGGCACGTAATTAGTCGTTCATGTTGTACTCTATCAAAAGCTTTCTTGTTGTCTATAAAACAAACATATATACTTTTTTGAACTTCTATATATTTTACAATTAACATCCACAAACAGATAATTGCTTCTCTGGTGCCACTGTTTTTTCGGAACCCAAATTGTTCTTCGGCTGCTTCCTCATCTATTTTATGTTAAATTCTTTCTTGTATGACCTTGAGTAGTATCTTAGTTACGTGGCTCATTAAGCTAATAGTTCTGTAATCCTCACACTCATCAGCTCTTGGCTTCTTCGGTGGTGTGATTAAAATGGATGTTTTCAAATCCTTGGGGATGTACCCAGTATTATATATATCATTACATAATTCTGTGATAGTTTCAATACCAAAGCTGGATAAGCATTTTATCGTCTCTGTTGTTATCTTGTCAGGACCTGCAGCCTTTCCTTCTTTCATCTTTTTAATACCCTTTTCTACTTCAGCCGTTAGTATTTTTGCTCCATCTTGAGTATTATACAATGTTCGTCTATTTACCCTGTTGTCCATCTTTTTTATTATGTCTGTGTTATTAATTATAATTTCTCCATTTTTTCCTCTGTTACAACCGCTTCCTGTTATATTATTTTTCTTCTTTGTAAATCTTTTTATATGTTCATGTAATTCTTTCGAGTTGTGTTTTATTTCCAGATGCTCTATTTCTTTGCATGTTTCTGCAGCCACTCTTCTTTGGCAACTCTGCACATGTGATGTATTTCTCTATCTATTACTATATACTCTGGAGTGTTCTTTGCTTTCTTTCTTTGATACATTTTAATCAAGATTTCATCGATTATAGTAATACGGTTGAATTAAAGTCTTTTCTTTCGGCAAAGTGCCATCTCAACCAGGATTGTGTTTCATAGATATGCTTTCCCTCTCCAAAAGAAAAGACTAAGGGTGTCATCATCTTACTCTTATCTAAATAATGGTTCGGGTTCATACAGGCAACAATACACTGTTCGCTAGGATATAGAATATTTATTGTATACAGTGTACAGTTGGCGCAGTGGGTAAACAGACCCGCGCCTTCTTATCATACATATCACAGATAGTTAATCATCAAACATATAGTTGTCATACAACAATCTAGCACACTATCTAGCCTAAGTATATCTATGAATATCTATGAGTCCCTCTCAGGCAGGCCCTGTTGTCTCTCTCCAGTCCGTTTGTCCTCTGCCGGTCTCCGCGTGTCCTAACTCGACACGGGCGGTAACTCTGTCCGAGTTCCTCGTGGACCCCGCATTAGGCGGGCCACATCAGTGTCCACGGAATCATGGACTAGGTGACCAACTCTATCGAGAAGGTTCTAGATTACTCGGGTCCTGTGCGACTCATTGGTATCCCTTGGGCTGGAGTTGCAGCCCTTTACTCTATGGGAAAGTGAGGCGGGTGACAGGATCCCCCCCTCCCCCTGATATGATTGGTTGTTGGGTAATTAGATCTGTTCTAATTCTGTCACCGAATCACATAAAGTTGGTTGTTTGTAGTTTGGTGGATAGTAACCTGGTAACATACCTACTAGCACTAAAAACTCATGTATTCTACCATACAACACTTCTCTGATTTGGTGCAGAGATCCCTGTCTCTCGTGTGCTTAAATATGCTTATTCAGACCGAAGTTCCGTGGCGTTTTTAGTAGTTGTATTTGCAACCCCGCCCTTCTCATAGTACCCGAAATGGTACCCAGACAAATAACCCCTATATAAAAGAGGGTTAACAAGACCGAAGTCTTGGCTAAATAAGTACACCTTCAAATCTTGATCTGTGTGTGTATTTCTATACACTTTTACTCCCGTATGTTATATAATGCTAAATATGTAGTTACCTTGTTCTTTTATCCCCCTCAGACTACATGTGTCCCTGTTGGTTTGTTAGTGTGTTAACTAATAAATTGATTTTTATAATAAAGTGACTGTATTTTAAATTGATAGTGTTGAGTTTTGAGGTTTGTGTAACGTGCGTGCTGAATGTGTGGTGTATTTCCAAGCGTCACGAGTTGGGATAACCTCAATCATGAAATACTGCACTGTGTGCAATACATGATCAGGCATTCCAAGTAGTGGTGCTTAGATGTACCCTAACTGCTAAACTAAGTCTATTCCACTAACTACTTAATTAAACTCACTAATAAACTAAGTTCTACACATGTACTGACAAATTAGACAAGTCATGCACTTTTACATGGAAGACGCAGACAAATTACAATGAATACGTTTTGCGTACAATTTGTCCGCCAAGTGTATCGTTCTCTCATTTAATCCTTTCACGCAGTCATTCACTCATCTGACATTCCAAATAGTAATTGGTTAAAATATATATTTAAAGTTGAGGTAAGCGTTATTGCCCTTGGAAAAAATGGGCTAGGCGATATTTGCCCTTTAAGAAAATACGTACTTCTTGTACGATGAATGAAAAATAGGTTATAATTTAACTAGAGACACTTGTATAGGACGGTTATTTAGGCTATGAATGGTACCGTCTGTAATATTAAAGTAGAATATGTACAAGTTACAGGTTAACACAATTTATATACATCATTAATGGAAATATAATACATATTTAATAGTAAACTAATTAATTAAATAACTCCAACGATGATGTGCGCGTTGACGTTCCTTCGTTCGTGTGTTATGCCATGAATGTTAAAGTTAGTATGGCTGTCTCTTAAGTGTTGTCGTCGATGTTGTTCTGTTTCGGCTGTTTGCACAGTTTTGTAGTAACAGCAAGTATGGATTGCTCTCACCGTCCCGTATGAAATATTACAGTGTTCAGAGTCAGTTCACTGGTTGATATCATTGGTTAAACTGAACACAGTTATTGTTTCTTGCTGGAATCGTTCTAGAGCTTAGGCCTTTGATGGTATAGTTCTTACAATCTGGCTCTTCAAGTATGTTTATAGGTGTCGTAATTAAACTAATCACTGAGAGTACTCAAGCAGGTGTAGAGTCACACTGATATATGTAACGAACTAAAAGTATCACAGTTTATAGTGTGGCTACTGGCCAATGTGATCAGAGTCATTCTACTGGCGCATTTGTCTGCCGTGATAAAAGGTCAGCCACTAAGTTATCGGTGCCCTTAATATGGCGAATTTCGAAGTCAAAGTCCTGAAGTAGAAGACACCATCTTCGTAACCTGTTGTTTTTTGGGCGACCCATGGTTAAGGACTAATAATGGCGAACTGTCTGTGAGGACCACAAAATGGCTTCCCAAGAGGTACTTAGATAATCTCAATATACAGAACAAAAGGCTCAAACACTCCAATTCAACTGTGGCATAACGAGTCTCAGCCTTCTTCAGTTTGCGGCTTACGTAGAGGATCGGGTGTCGTACGCCATTAACTTCCTGCATTAAACATCCTCCTATTGCGATAGCGCTCGCATCTGTGGTCAAAATAAAGGGTAAATTTATATTGGGTAATCGTAAGACTGGTGGATTAGAAAAAATATGTTTCAACTTACACATTGCATCATCTAAGCTGGTACTTTTACAAATTTTTGATGGATGATCTTTAGTTAACATATCAGAAAAGACTGAGGTGAGTTCTGCCCAATGTGGAATGAATTTAGAATAATAGTTAATCAGACCTAGTAAACTTCTAATCTGCTTCTTTGTGGTAGGAACTTCTAGATTAAGGATCTTGGAAACAATTTTATCATCAGTCAACAATTTTCCTTCAGAAATTCTATGACCAAGGAAGTCTATTTGTGTATAGCCTATTTCAACCTTGGAAGGTTTGATAGTAAGTCCAAAAAGAGAGATTTGGTTGAAGACTTGTTTTAGGGTGAGTAAGTGAGAAGTCATATCAGAAGAATGAACACATATATCATCAATATAAGAAACTACATCATTAATTCCGTGTAATAACAATCTTGTTAGTCTCACAAATGTGGCCGGTGCGTTCTTTAGGCCAAAAGGAAGATATAGCCATTCATATAACCCGAGAGGTGTTGCGAATGCTGTTATATGTCTACAAGAAGGGTGTAGAGGAACTTGCCAATATCCTTTCGCTAAATCTGTCTTAGAAAATAAGGATGATTGAGCCATGTCTAAAATAAGATCTTCACAACTGTTCATAGGCTCTGCATCTGTTGTTGTTCTGGTATTCAATATTCTATAGTCGATGCACAAGCGGATTGTCTGGTCTTTCTTTTTCACCAAGACAATCGGTGAAGAATATTGAGACATAGATTTTTGAATAATGCCATTCTTCTCTAAATCTAAAATTTCTTTATCTAAATTAGATCTGTAATGGAGAGGAATAGAATATGGTCTACATTTGACCGGTCTCAGATCTGTTAGCACAATTGAATGTGTTATCCTGTCAGTGCGTCCAGGTTTGTTAGAAAAGATCGTCTTATAGTCGTCCAGGAGCGTAAAAATGTCCTGTCGCTGTTGTTGTGTCAAAGTGTCAGAGATATGTATGTCCTTTATACTCCCGTCGTCAGTCATGATTGGCAGAGGGATTTCAGTATTGTCCATGTCTGTCTGATTTATCACAGATGTTACAGTTTGTAAATTGTCTTCAATGTTATTGTCGTCGTCGTCGTCGTCGAGATCAATCGTCAATATGTCGTCAAATTTGTCGTCATTGTCAATATCACAGATTGTCGGTAATGTACATATGTCTTCGTCGTTTTCGTTGTCGTAAGCGTGTGTCGTTAACGATGCTTCGTTTGTCGAGGTGTCATTCCGTTGGGAAATTGTCGTTTTGTCTCCGTCAACAGTTTGTTGCGTCTGTTCACTTGTCTCATTGTCCTGTCTAGCATAGTATGGTTTAAACATATTTACATGCAATAATTTCAATTTTTCATTTACAGAGAATGTAGTAGGATTATTTCCCTTGACCAGTTTATGACATATATCACAAGATGTACAAAATGTTTTAATGTCTTGGTCGAACTTTGGCCAATAAAAATGGGTCAGGACAATTGCCCTGGTCAATTCGTATCCCATATGACCTCCAAAAGGGGAGTCATGGGCTATTTTTAGCACTTTGTCTCGATGTGCTTGTGTAAAACAATTTGCTGTGTCGTGGCCTGCTTTGTTGTGTAAAATCTAGTTAAGATGTTATTCTGTAGCCTAAATATCCACGATGCGTTCTTAGTGACTTTTGGTTTAAGTCCAACTAATTTGAAGTATGGTGCAAGTGTTGTATCTGCTTTCTGTTCCTTACCAAAAGTGATGTTAGTTGAGTTTGGCGCTACTATTTCTAATGATTCCTGCAGTTGGTCGGTGTTGGTTTTGTGGGTTGTCTGTCGTGTTATTGCGTTTGTGTGTTGTGTGTTTTGTGGCACATTTACAGGTTCGGTACTTGGTAGTTTGGTAGCATCCTCAATTCGAGGTTTTAATTCGGTCGTATCGTTTCTAGATTCGACCGCCCCTGCGTTGTACACATTGGTAAATTCTTTCTGAATTACCTCAGTGGTTGTCTCCCTTGGTATTTTGGCAGAATGAGACAAGTAAGAATGGTGTTTCTCTTTTGCGTCGCTGTTTCTGTGGTGGATACCGTGTTTTTGCTCCCACCTTTTGATTTCTCTTTCAGAGCATGGATGTATGTTGGGTAAATTACCAAGAATAATATCCGCGACTGGATTTTCAAGGACAGCAGCCAATACCTGTCCTGATATGAACGGTGTTTGAATTTCGACCAAAGCAAGGGGGTATTTCTCTATCCTACCTGAGAATGTGCGACACGTCACCTGTTTGTCTGTGTAGTCTTTAGCGTCTATTAATGTTTTCTTCACCCCACAGAGAGTTGCGCCGGAATCACGAATTAATGTGCACTTTTTGTTGTTAAGAAACCCTGTAAAAAAAACTAGCTTGCCTGTAGATGACAAAGCAGCGTTAGCTGTTTCATTTGCAATAGGTATCGTGTGGCCACATAATAATGTTGTGTCCAGTTGGAACTTAGTACAGGTGTTGCAATTACTGTCTGTTATGGTGTTTATGATGTGTACAGCATTCCCAAGCTCGCTTTCATTGTCGTGTAGATTGTCACATTCATTCAGTGACTCAAGCTCTTCGTCAGACGACGTTTCTACTAATGCAGCATTGGCCTGTTTCAATAACTTTCGGCCTTGACAGTCCTTATTATAGTGACCCCAGCTCTTGCAGAAATAACATTTAATAGCTCTGTGGTAAGCCATGCGTTTAGCTGTTTGCATATCTACCATCTTCTGGAGGTGTTGAGGGTAGGTGGGTGCTTTGTCGCACATACCGTAACTGTCGTGATGGTAATTGCAATATTGGCATTTTACTACTTTACCGAACTTGGATCGTGGTTTAAATCTACTCTCTGGTTGTTTGGAGTATTTGGTGTTCACTACTGCAGCTGCTGTCTCATTGTGACCTATGTTATGTTGAAAAATATCCCTATTTGCTGTTAAAAAAGCATTCCCCTTTGCTTCGATTTCCTGAATGCTCTTACAGTCCATTTGTTTTAAGAACTTGGCAAAAGGTGTGGGGATGGTACTGACTATTTTATCTATTATAATAAGCTCCTTAAGTTTATCATGGCTATTGTTGGTTTTAGCCGAGTTAATCCATTTTGTGCATATATCTTGGACTGTACTGACATAATCTATAAAGGTTTGGTTTGGTTGACGAGATAATTTGGCAAATTGTTGTTGGTAACCTGCAGTGTCTAAAGAAAAATGTTGGAGAATGCGTTGTTTTAGGTACTCATAGTCTTTTCGCATTTCCTGTGGTATTGTCTCTATTACTTTCAGTGGTTCAAGAGCTAGGTTCCTCATTAGAATAAATGCCCAATCTGATTTACTGATTTTATGATGAGACATGAGACACTCAAAATTTTCTAAGTAGGCGGAGATGGAATCTCCAGAACAGAAAGCCTTCACGAGACCTTTATATTTATTATATTTTTGTTCTTCTTCTTTGCTTCTTAACTTATTTATTGATATTTCTGTGTTGGACTCCATTTCCATCTGTTTTAGTTTAATTTGTGTCTCGGCATTCAACTGGGCCTGTTTGGCGGCGGCCTCAAGCTCCATCTGTTTCTCCTGAGCCTGCAATTGCATTTTCTTCTCTTCTGCATCAATTTGCATTTGCAATTTCTTTTCTTCGGCTTGCATTTGAATTTTCTTTTCTTCGGCCTCCATTTGCAATTTCTTTTCTTCTCGTTCCATCGCTCTTTCTTCACGGGCAATATTTTCTGCGTGTGTTTTCTGTGCCCATTCTGACAGTTTCTCTTCTTTATAACCTAACTTTATTCCTTGCTCAATGCACTTATCTAAGCTAGACATTTTGTGTTTTACTTGTTTGTTAAGTTTATAGAGTTAAATCCCTTAGAAAAATATGTTGTGTGGTCAAAAATTTGGTTAACTCCCCGAATTCTTAATGTATAAATCAAAATGCAAGGTTATGTTGGTGACAAGGTTATGAATATGCAAAGAAATCAATATGATACAAAATAATACAATGATGAACCATGAGAAGTACAGCTTAGAATTTACAATGGGTATGAGGTGAAACTTAGCTCTTAATTGAAGAACTCCTCGATGTTGTCTTGTACTCTCGTCAATGTTGGAAAGCTTTCATAGGTTGGACGCGGCACTTGTTGCGGAACAATCTGCTCGTGGAGCGAGAAAACATTAGTCACTGTCACAAAAAAAAATGTCAAAATAGTAACATGTCAACAAAAAATGGTTAACAGAATCACAGTAATGAGGCGCTGCATGGGCAATGGTGAGACATTGCCGAGGGACTCAGATTATTTATATTTTATCGCTAGATAGCTACTAGTTTTATGTAAATTTGTAACGTTAACAATTTCTTTGATTTAAGCAAATCAATGTGTTACCAGAATCAATGTTTTATCAAAATTCAATGTGATATGATTAAACAATTAATTTTACATGGCATTTAACAGGTCCTTAAGAAAACATTCTATGCCACAACCGGAAAACTAGCCCCCATAAAGCCTGTCATCATCTTACTCTTATCTAAATAATGGTTCGGGTTCATACAGGCAACAATACACTGTTCGCTAGGATATAGAATATTTATTGTATACAGTGTACAGTTGGCGCAGTGGGTAAACAGACCCGCGCCTTCTTATCATACATATCACAGATAGTTAATCATCAAACATATAGTTGTCATACAACAATCTAGCACACTATCTAGCCTAAGTATATCTATGAATATCTATGAGTCCCTCTCAGGCAGGCCCTGTTGTCTCTCTCCAGTCCGTTTGTCCTCTGCCGGTCTCCGCGTGTCCTAACTCGACACGGGCGGTAACTCTGTCCGAGTTCCTCGTGGACCCCGCATTAGGCGGGCCACATCAGTGTCCACGGAATCATGGACTAGGTGACCAACTCTATCGAGAAGGTTCTAGATTACTCGGGTCCTGTGCGACTCATTGGTATCCCTTGGGCTGGAGTTGCAGCCCTTTACTCTATGGGAAAGTGAGGCGGTGACAAAGGGACAATGGGGATATGTGTCAGAGTGTTGAGGGGTAGCTACAGGACCAATATATAGAGGACAAGGGACAGAACAGAGTTAGGACAACTAAGATAACGACATAGAAGATATAGATAAGGACATCTAGAGTAGAGTTAGTAGAGTATAGACAGGACATGGGTCAGGACAGCAGAGGGTCATAAGACAGGACATAAGTCAGGACACCAGAGGGTCATAAGACAGGACATCTGCAAGACAGTAGATGAAGTGGAGACAGGACGTAGTAAAGGACACTATCGTGCATTAGACAAAGTAACGATAGGACCAGACCGGGTAATACAAGGGGACCACCGGTCACGGGACACTGCCCTGAACGGACTAGATGTCAGTGACCTATACTAGCACGGACAGTTTGAAGTACAGCGAGACTGTTGAGACCACACGAGGTTCACACAACGGCATGGGGCCTGGTATGACCAGCCCAGCGGTTGAGTTGAGAATCGTCAGACCGGACTTGGGACAGTTTCAATGAGGACCTGTTTTCTTTTGAGCTAAATCTTACTGTTTTGCGAGAGTATTAGTTTTGAGTAGAGCGAATATTGAAGTGTGAAACTATCGTGTGTTAATAGATTATGAAAGGCAGCATATGTATGTATGAAACTTACCGCCTGTATTTATTGTGTGATGATATCAGGTTCGCCTGTAAATAAATGATGAAGTTTACCATACGCTTTCTTTGAGTGCGTATGAAGGAGCTGAGTGCCTGTATGTGTGAAGCGAGACGCTGACAGGCAGCTTTATTGGTGTCAGAAGCGTGCAGTCGATTGACTGAATGAGTCCATCGCCTACGTGAATGTGTAAGACCGTTATTGGCAGAATCGTAGCGATTGAAGCCATTGCCTGCGGGCAAGAAAGTGTGTAAAATTGAACGGTCCGTACGAGTGAAGTTATTGGTGATTGTATAGACCTTATTAAGAAGCTTGATTGATGCCATCGGCTACGTGCGGTAAAGTGTGTAAAAGCTGTATTGGTGCAATAGCTTTACTGTAAAAGTTACTGAGTATGGAAAGGCATAACACGAACGAAAGAAAGTGTGCGAATCAACAGAAAGTAAACAGTGTATCACATGTCATAAATTGTTTGAAGATGACGTTTCAGCTGATGTTCAAGATCCTGTAAAGACTACATCACACTACTATGTACAGAAGACAAGACGACCGACAATACCTATAACATAAATACCGCATTCTGTCCTCATCGGAAAATTTGACTTGACAGACACATTTTTATTTTATTTTGCAAATTATAATTTCTTCGTTGTCATTGATCAAATGCCATATTAATTGTTGCTCCTCTACATATCAGGATTGTAGAAGTAGAGGGTAGAAGTGATGCCATCGACCCAGATCTAGAGTAAACCTGGGCACAAAAATCATCCACTATTCAGGGCGAAAGAAATTAATTCGGCCATAAATCAGATAAGTAACCCATTGTTATTGACATTGAATTAAAATAGCATCTAATTTTCTTTTTCAAAACTGCTGTAAATTATATATATTATCGCATTGTGTGTTAAGCATTGCATTGTAATTTGACATTGTAAAGTGTGGATATAACTGGTAACAATGTAAACGTTGAAAGAATTATCGAAGCAGGTAAAGACAGGGATTTACAGGAGAGAAGTTAGAACAATGGGCAGACAAAAAATAAAAAGAGCATATCGAGAGGGTCACAGCTATTGAGAGGGAAGAAAGAGAGAGAAAAGCATCGAATGAGAGGGAAGAAAGAGAGAGAAAGATAGCGGATGAAAGGGAAGAAAGAGAGAGAAAGGCAGCGAGTGAAAGGGAAGAAAGATCGCAAGAACGATTACACAAGAAAGAAATAGCAGAATTAGCTGAAGCCACCAAACTTAAACAGCAAGAATTAGCTGAAGCTACCAAACTACAAGAGTTGGCAGAAATGACGAAATTGAAAGAAATTGAGGCACAAACCCATATAAACATGAAAGAACTTGAAGTCGAGTCACATGTACACACTGCAACTACGAAATTGAAAAACAAGGAAGAAGAGAATAAGTACAATAAGTACAAGGGGATAGTGAAAGCATTCTGTCAAATTGATCCATAAGTGCATGGTCTGATAACTTTGAGTTCCAGTTAAAGTACCAAGAAATAGTAAAGGAAAATTGGGCCATGATTTATATAAAGAACATGTCAGGGGAGCCTTTGAAAGTTATAGAGTCCATCCCATAAGAGTTAAGAAATGATTATGACTATATACACCAACGTATTATGCAGCATTTTTTATTAGATTCGCCAGGGTATCAGGTGCAGTATTCCAAACTAAAACTAAAGTCCAACCACACGTTTATTGATTACGTCTCTCACGTGCAAGACGTGTATAATAAGTGCGTTAACGCTGCAAAAGTAAACAAAAACTATGAGAAATTAAGAGATCTTATGATCATGGATAAAATTCATTTCCTCCAGTCCCAGAACCTTTTGCCAAATTTCTTCAACAAGCTGATGTTGACTCAATTGCAAGAGCTAGAGAAAAAAGGGTCCGCCTATTTTTCCTCTAACAGAAATATCTTCGATTCTTGTATTGATGAGAACAATATAGTGGCAGCTGCAAATACTAAGCCACAGAAACCTTTTTAAATTTATAGAGAAAGCAAGTACTAATCAATCCAGTACCCGTATTGCAAATTTTCGCACCACCAATTTCAGATGTGTGATTCTAATCCTGGCTATGCAGCCCTATTTAGACATGATGGTAAAAAAGCTACTAGGGAAAAAGAGAAACGTATCGGCGGGCGGTCAGGTGCTTCTTTTGCAAATCTTTTGGGCACTATAGCAGACATTGTGAAGGATGTAAAAGATTGAGAAGTGTGAATGCTGTGCTGAGTGATTCATCGTCAGAAAGTGAGTACGAAGCAAGAGGAAGAAACGAATGTGGCGGAAGAAAATGCGCTGGCAGCAATCGATATTTTAAATTACGACAGATGCCTAAACATGTCATAAGTTCCATGCAGATGGGGTACTGAAATGCAGGCATAAAATACCAATTGCCAATGAGAATGCCAATGCAGTAATTTCCGACATGGGAAAATTAACCTTCCACCAGGGGATGGTTAACAGTAGACAGTGTAAAATTTTGCTTGATTCCGGATGTACATTAATTGGTCTAAGAAAGGAGTTTGCTAACCCGAAAGACTACACTGGCGAGTTTGTGAACTGCCGTACCTTTTCTGGGAATGTAGAAAAATACCCGTTGGCTACAGCTCAAATATGTACACCTTTTCTTACAGGCACTTTTAAGTGCGCAATTTTGCATGACCCGTGTACAGACCTAATTATAGGGTGTCTACCGGACCTAAAGCATTGTACAAGAAATGAGATTAATGCATGGGAGAAAACGCACCTGAAAAGAAAATTACGAAGAAAACTAACCTTCACTAATAAATAATTAATTGATAAGGAACAGCAACCAAAATGTACAAAGACAAGGGACACAACTGGTCAGAACACAGTAAAACATCATCAAAGGGTACATAACACAAATGTTGGCTATGTAAACTATTGCGACGATATAAACAAAATTGCTAGAAACCAAACTACCAAACTGACAGAATGTTACACCACTAGTATGACAACATCACAGGACAATACTGACACAAACGCACAGAATATACAACAGACAACCCACACACCATACCCATCACTAAATTTACTTACCCATCAGTCTGATGCTAACAGAAAACACAAGCCGAAACACGTGTGTACTAACACATTACACAGCAACATACCTTTCAGGGGACATAATGAAAGTAAGGAAAATCACAACACAAACCAGGTCACATGGCGCTTATTCAGTTCCATTGCTATTATAGTGCTAGCGTTACCAATAGTTATATGGACAGCATGGTGTGCTTACCAACTGCAACCAACATCAGTCATGTTGCCATTAATTATCATGTTAACTCTGAGCATTAATGTTGAAATATGTTTAATTATCCACCACTTTCGAATTACATTTTGAATGAAAGGAAAATTCTTGTTTCATTTGGCATTAAGTTAACATCTGTATTTTCACCTGTATACAAAATGTAAAATATATTTTGAACATAAAATTGTTTGGGCTCACTGTGAAGCCAACGAAAGTAGAATTTGCACTGGAAGAAATTGAGTTTTTTTGGCCATAAAATATCTAAAGGCCACTTGAGTACTGATGATAAGATCGTGACGAAGATCCTAAATCTCACTATAGCAACAAGGAAGAAGCAAGTGAGAAACCTACTTGGTTTAGTGAACTATTACAACAAGTTCATACCAAATTTGGCACAAATTACGAATGTGTTTTCAGATTTGTTGAAATTGAATGCAAAGATCAATGTACAAGATGCTACTTTAATTAAAGCAATGTCACAATTAAAGTATTATTTCAGTAATATTCCCATTCTGAGGTTACCTAACAAAGACCTACCTTATACCCTCAGATCTGAAGCGAGTACTACAACCATATCAGGGGTACTCCTCCAAACCTACGATGGGATTTTGCATCCAATTGTGTATGTAAGTCGAAAGCTGAGTACTGCTGAATCGAAGTATGGGGTCTCTCAACTGGAGGCTCTTGCGATTGTATTTTGTATTACGAAATTAGATAGGTATCTTGCTGGAACACATTTCGTTGTTGAAACTGACAATTCCCCATTGCTGGTCATCGAGAAAGGTCTGCCCAAAAATAACAGGATTTACCAATCGGCCATGATTCTCCAGAACTATTCATTTACTGTGAGGCATATTACTGGTTCAAAGAACATTCTGGCTGATTTGTTAACCAGACCTTCCGAATTCGCAGTCGAGCAGAGGAATGACGCGACATCATCACCGTCACCTGGGACGACGTCATAGTTAGCTCATATATATACTTAGATTTCACTAATGTCATTATGTTAGATATTATATGTACTAAGCCATTGAATTTTATGTAAGTTGCACTATTATCCACATTTCCCTGTTAGAGATTAGTTAAAATCGATTATAAGAAATTGATTAATCACTGCTAGAAAGACCAACTTTATTAGTGCAGCAAATATAGTTAAAATTAGGCAAACTTATCATAGGAATCGTTAATTACTCAACACCAACCGAATATTATTTACATATTTATATTCCTTTAGAACAGCTTAAATTGATAAATGCAGTTAGTTTAGTAAATATTAGTAAGTTCTCGAACACATGCAAGAAATGGCATGCATTTTGAAATGTTCTAAATTCCGTAAGTAATTAAATAATCACATGTTAATTTAAGGGAGTTAACACATTTTTCCTAAAATTAGTTACTTTAGTTAAATTATGCTTCCCTAGTAGTAACATCCATTACATCCAATTACACCAATGTAATAGCAGTTTCTTCCCTTAGGGTTGCTCAAGGCAATATAACATGCCTGTAAATAGAGCGTGTATTATACAATGCGCTAAATAGCGAGGAGATGTTAACCAGTTCGTTAAACGTTTTAAAACGAGCCTATTTTATTGTATTGACATAAATATTTTTAATAACGCTTTGTGCAACTAATACAGGAAAGCGAAAGGTGCGTAAATGGGTGAATAAATGAATTAAAAATGAGACGTATGAAAAGTAGTGCACTTTTTTGCACACATGTTTTTTTCTGATCTTCTTCTTTCGTTCGCCTAAACTATGTCTATAACTGCAATGTTGTCTCTTGTATGAATCTAACAGTCTTTTTCAGTTCACTCAGCGGTCCATAGAGTTTATCTTCCACTGATGTCTCTCTAGGCCAGAAGGTTCGCCTGGATATTTTGTAGTTTGGGCAATCCTGGAGTATGTGCTCTGCTGTCTGCGACGCCAAACCACATGTGCATATGGCTGAGTCACCAATCTTGAATTTTGTATACATGTGGTTGCGTAATCTATTGTGTCCTGTTCTGAGGCGCAGAAGAATGACCTGTTCTGGTCTGTCCATAACGTGATGATTTGTTTGCGTCTTCTGTGTAACACATGTGATCGTGTATTGATTTTATGTGTGTTGAATTAAAAATTTACATTGCAACTATGGTGATGTTTTCATGCATCGCAGTTCGGCAACTGATCTCAGAAATTAAGCATAAATCGTTAATTTCGAGATACAGAAACCCACCTGTGACACTTGGAAACGTAAATTACACAGATTAGAAACATACACGTATAGGGCTAAGTAAATCATACACATATAGTAATAGAACACGCAAACAAGCAGAATACAAACATAAAACATGCAAACAGCAAGTTTGAAGTAAGGGAGATCACATTTTCACAAGGGGACACAACAGATTAATGGGGCTTATGATTACACAGATGGGAAATCTATCAACAAGCGTAAGCTAGATAGGCGGAAATCAGCAGACACAGAACTTGTAGAAGATGTTGAAGTAACATTTCACGGGAGCCATGAATATAAATATTCATGATTTGTATCTGTAAAAGGAGCAAATTGTTGCGGGACATCAGTTCGGATGTTTTGAGAGGCGTTGCACGTTATGATTTAATCGTAACTATAAGACAAGATTACCTTGGTTCGGAACAGCTTCCATTAGTGAAGTGTAAGAGAGTAGTGACTCTTGGCAACATGACAAGTATGTTACACTGATTAGAAACCAGTGGATAGATAGTTCAACAGTGTGGCATACCCTTATGGATCAGAAGTGTTACCTAATGTGACGGTTGAAGCTATCCCACAACACACTGACAAATTAGTTCCAACTAATTTTTTATATGTGCATAGACGACATTGTGTCGCACCTTATGGAATAAATTTGGCGACGCAATACCAGGGGGGCATGGGAGAATGTCAGCGTGTTGAGGGGTAGCCACAGGACCAATATATAGAGGACAAGGGACAGAACAGAGTTAGGACAACTAAGATAACGACATAGAAGATATAGATAAGGACATCTAGAGTAGAGTCAGTAGAGTATAGACAGGACATGGGTCAGGACAGCAGAGGGTCATAAGACAGGACATAAGTCAGGACACCAGAGGGTCATAAGACAGGACATCTACAAGACAGTAGATGAAGTGGAGACAGGACATAGTAAGGGACACTATCGTGTATTAGACAGAGTAACGATAGGACCAGACCGGGTAATACAAGGGGACCACCGGTCACGGGACACTGCCCTGAACGGACTAGATGTCAGTGACCTATACTAGCACGGACAGTTTGAAGTACAACGAGAATGTTGAGACAACACGAGGTTCACACAACTGGCACGGGGCCTGGTACGACCAGCCCAGCGGTTGAGTTGAGAATCGTCAGACCGGACTTGGGACAGTTTCAATGAGGACCTGTTTTCTTTTGAGCTAAATCTTACTGTTTTGCGAGAGTATTAGTTTTGAGTAGAGCGAATATTGAAGTGTGAAACTATCGTGTGTTAATAGATTATGAAAGGCAGCATATGTATGTATGAAACTTACCGCCTGTATTTATTGTGTGATGATATCAGGTTCGCCTGTAAATAAATGATGAAGTTTACCATACGCTTTCTTTGAGTGCGTATGAAGGAGCTGAGTGCCTGTATGTGTGAAGCGAGACGCTGACATTATGCAACATAGATACCGGTTCTCCAAATCTGATGAGAGCCTTATTGTGATGTAGCGTGGTCGTCATTCAGCCCAACACATACGGACTTCGTTGAATTACGTCCAGTTGTATTATGTTTCCTCCACCAGTGTTAGGTATTTCTCTTACAAGAGGCTCCAAACCAATGCCTAGAGGGAAACCGAACGAACGAACAAACGAACGACTGAACCATCGAACGACGGACCTTTATTTTTAAAGGGTCACAAATTGGGCACTCTTAGCAATCTTAGCACATTGACCTTGTTCCCGTCAACACTGTGCACATATGGATTGGCAGAAAAGACAACCGAACATGCCCTTCAAGACTGTCACATGTTTCAAGTGCAGTCTAGGGTGACAAATACACACGCATAGCTATTTGAAGTTTCACTGAGCTCTTAACTACATACAGACCATATACCAACGGACTTCTCGTGTAGATATTACTACTTGCAGAACAACAGATTGGTGAAGATTAGTGCCTTGTACATAATGGCAAAATTGTCATAAATGAAAAGAATTTCCAGCCGAAACGTAAATGCAGCAGACAAATGAAGAACATTGTTTGAAGTTGAGGGATGTTGTGTCTCTGCAAAATCGCAACCTACTCTACAGGTTGTATGTAATATCATTGTTGAATATGTTCAGTCCAGGTTATGATTATAACGGAAATGAATATCACAGATGGACATACCATTTAGCCTAATTAGTCAGTAAGTTGCATTTATGATGTAAGCATTGGCAAATATAGCTGGTTCAGTTTTGAATTGTGAATTTAAAGGAGGCGGTCGTACCGGTTGGTTTGGGTCGTCGTCCTAAAGACTGGGGCCAGAGTTTACTTGTGACACCAGAATGGGAAAGTCGCCTTCTGAATTAGCGTGGTGCCCCAGGATTTAAAGAGCAGCCACTGGTGTACAAGAGCACCCGGAAGAAATTGCTGACTACCCTCGATGTGGGGACCATGCTAGACAAGATCTGAATGAGGAAACTGTAGCTCGTAGTATAATTATTTTGTTGCTGGAGACAACATGATTCCACAAAGAGCTATTTGTCAATGGCATGAAAGTCAGGTTGAGAAGTAATATGGGATATCGTGCTTTTGCAGCTGGGTTAAGTGAACAATGCACAGAACAGAAAATAATTGTAGACTGTTAACGCTAAATTCAGTATCCATTTCACTGCTGGCAATCGTATATTAAACAATGGGAAGCGTGTAAGCCGTCTGACTTCACTAACAAAGGTTAACTGAAGTTGATAAGTCGCGTTACGGTTTTGGATTGCCTATTACTGTCAAAAGATTTGACATGTCCTTTTTAATTGATATCCTTATACATTTTGGGAAAACACAGCTAGGATAACAACTTTTCTCACTAACTGAATGGCAGAAAACGCCACAGTCACAATACCCATCTGCAGTTTCTGATTACCCTGGTCATTGGGTGATGAACCACTTTTGCCAATGTTTATCTTCATGCTGATTATCATGGCCTCGTTCTTAACTGTATACGCGCACGTAATCTACTGCGTCATCTATTCTATTCGTTGTACACTATGTCTCAATTTTTAAGTAGCGTTTCATTCAGGAAATATGAATGTTGGTATTATATTAATTATCCACATTATTCTAAAAATGTTGGCTTCCGGTCAAAATGGCTGCGGACATGTGTGTTGTTTTGTAACCGTGCATTTTTTTCACGTAGAAGATGGATAATTTCATCTCACGCATGTAATTTCTACGCCGGGATGTAAACCAGGAGTTTTCTTGTTTTTCTCAAAATTTTCACCTGTGCTTCGGAGTTCGTGCATCTGAGCGAACCCATCTTTGAGTGTTTTTGCAGCATTAGGGTTACTGTGTTGTATTTTTCAATCATTGTGGAACAGTTTTTGTTCCCCTTAAATAAACCTTGATGTCGATGGGATCGGCGTAGTGACAAGGCAGACGTGCTGGAGCCAGATGATTCAAGCGTCCCTCTGGGCCTCAAGAATACTCGTATTCTATATTGGAATCGTGCAAACGCCAAACAACGAGGTCCCATTCTAGAAATCCTGGCGTACAGGAAAGATGTAAATCAAATCAAATCAAATCAACTTTATTAGGGTCACAAATTGGGCGCGCAGGCCCCTCTTACATTTGGCCCTTCCAATCACTCGTCTTTCGTTCATCATGAGCAATATACATTTACATAGGAAGAAAAATAAACATTGTGAAATGAATGTTGTAAACATAAACAAGGCTAATTACCATGTTATGAGGCCCATCTCCCACCTATCCATACATCACCCCACCCACACAACACCCCCACCTACCCACACACACGCACACCAAGGGACACATACATACCCCACCAACCGACCCATCCCCCTCCCGCACATCCCTCACCCACACACACACTGCCCTCACCTGATCCCCCAACCAAACCACACTCGCCACCCACAAACATTCCCCCACCAACCCACACATCCCACGCCCATCCACATACACATCCTAACCCACACATCCTCTCCCCACCCACACCTCAAACCACCCATCCCCCAGCCACATCTCCATCGACAACATATTCCCCACCCATGCACACAATCCCCCACCAACCCACACATCGCACATCCACTCACACATCCCCAAACCATGCACACACATCCCCACCAACTGACATGTCCCTACCCCCCCCCCCCCACACACACACACACATCTCCCTAACCACCCATACATCCCCAATCCACTCACACACACCCCACCACCCACACATACAACTTCCACCCACCCACACATGCCATAACCTAATCCTCCACCACACAATACCCCACCCGCACATCACATACACCCCCTACCACGCACTATTCCCAACCCACGCACCACACACACACATATCCCTCACCAACACATCCCCACTTATACACCACACACATATCCCCCACCCAGATACCACACAGTGTTATTTATGTATATATGTACGATATTGTAGCGTTTCAGGAGACGAGATTGGCTGTTAATTCACTCCATATAGCCGGCTTAAAATGTTTTTTTACACCAGGCGACACCTGGGAATGTCGATTCTTATTCGAGACAGCATAGTGGCTTCAGACGTCAGACACAAATAAAGGATATCAGAGTTTAATCCTGTAAACCTTTCGTGTTGTTTATTGTCTATGCTTGCAACGCGAGTGTGGATTCCCAGAGGTGGCAGTGTTTGAATGACACATTATTCATTATGTTACGAGAGGAATGTCATTTTCTGTGGCGATTACAACGCTAACGGCAGATCATAGGGAAACATTTCTTCCCACACACAAGGGGAGGAGCTCGAGGCCACACTTGAAACCATAGACCTTGTGTGTATCAACAGTGGCTGTGTAACCAGAACAGCAAATCGACCAGATGATGAGGACAGTGTTGTTGGCATGGCGCTGGTTTCTCCTTCACTTATCATAGTGAGTAGATGGGGTGTCCACGAGAACCACAACAGAGACCACCACCCTTGCAACATATTGGTAGACACTGGCAGAACCGGGCAGCTCAAGTCAAAGGTCAAGGCGTTCAAGTATGCCTGTACAGGGAAGATGTGAGTAAAATAAGGCGTGACAAACGCAGAAATCATCTCGGCAGGAAAAAATGCTAGGAGCGACCCCTGTGGGGGAATTTCGAGGTGGAATAGGCCTGGGTGGATAAGCGTGGAGCTGTAAGGAAATCGCATAACGGCAAAAGGAACAGAGCTGCTCATCCTGGTCTTATCATGCGCTTGGAGAGAGACATGTACGCAAACGTTAGCTGTTTCAAAACAAAAATAAACAACAATAAATCACAACAACAACAACAACAACAGCAACAACAACAACAACAACAAAACTGGTTACAGTGGTAACAAGTGAAATATGGGCAGAAGAAGAATAAGCACAGACAAGTTACTGAAATTGTTCTGGCGACTATATAAAAGTATGAATGTCAAGACTTAGTCAAGACCTCATCTGGCAGAGGACTGGCAAGAATAATGGCAAAGCCCTTTTAGAAAGCTATTTAGAACAGAGCAGCCAGACAGAAATGAGAGGCCTAAATTATGCCAAGATGGTTACCTCAAACAGGTAGATGTAAGTCCCAGAAAATTTCAGCAAAGACAGTGACAGTGAAAGAGATCAAGGCTGTGCCTCGACGAACAATAAACAGCGCCTACGGGTCAGATGACATAAGGTATGATGACATCAACATGTGTACCGACAACGAGTTAGAGGAACTAGCAGCTATGTACAAAAACAGTATAGTGAGTGCTAGCATCAAGGAGGAGTGATTACACATATATCTGATTCCTTTGCCAAAGTCTGGCAAAGACCACACAAATATTCATTGATATCGGGTAATTACCATGCAAAATATAATAGTTGTTGTTAATTGCCAGAAAAAATATCAAGCCAGTTAGAGAAGCAGTGTCTTCTTCCACCTATCCTTGGGGGTGCCGTCTAAACAGAGAAACCTGGACCAACGCAGCAGTTTTTGTCTATGATGTGCATGTAAGTTTCTCAACTTGGGCATTGAAACATTTGCTGCAGCGAATGATCTTGAGGAAGCGTACAACAGAGTACCGTTGGATTTCTTAATGTGTCAGCTCCTTCAACTCAAGATAAGTCCATTCCTCCTTAATTGGATCGATGCAACCCTTTTTCCAACAGAAAGTAGATATTTGATGTGGCAGTTAGACTTCTGAACCAACAACAATATATCCTGGCATGCCACAGGTATCGTCATTATATCCGGCGCCTACACTGAGAATCACCGGTGAGCAGATCACAGGACCGTAGAGGCCATTGTCGTATGCCGACGATGTGTTAGTGTATCCTCAGGGTAAGGACAGGGGTCGGATTGCTGTGGAACTACAAACAAAACTCAATCGCATAAGCACTTGATGTGCTGAACCTGGTGCAATGGTCAACCCAAAGAAGGCAGCATTGACATTGTTCTCTTTGAATAACCATATTGTCAACACTCCAACACCAACTGTCAGTCTGTGTTCTGGGACTGTGGAAAGAACGCAGAAAATAAATATTTGAGGACACGATTTGGTTGAAATCCTGCTTATATTGAGCACATTGTCCATGTGATAATAATGGCCAAGCGGGGTTTGGCTGCGATGCGGGTGATGGCGGCGGCAAATTGAGCAGCGCCATCTATGTCTTCTATACGGGGGTCAGGTCCTTTCTGTTTTTGAGTATGCGATGGCGATCCTGACTCTCAGCCATAAGAAGTCAGAACGGATGGAAAGGATACAGAATGAAGCTATGCGTATTATACTTGGATGTACAAGAGATACAGCAAGCAAGTCGATGCGCTACCTTCTTGATATTCCTACCATGGAGGAAAGAATAAACATTTGCCGAGCATGTTCCTATTTCAGAGTGAACGCAAAGACACAACATCCATTGCATAGTGAAATTAAGAAGGTAAAGGGCAGCAGGTTAAAAAGAGGAATGTCTTGGGTGAATAAGCCGAAGGCATTCTTCGACAGGTGTGTTCACTTGAGGACTTAAAACTGCATAGGAGTGGATACAGTTGTCCAAATGAGAGATGTACGTCCTTTTCAGTTTGCATCCCGCTAGCCAGAAAATGCAGACAGGAAAATCCGGCTGCTGTGGAGGATGTAAAGGCTTTGTCCTTCGAGACTTCTTTAGAGGGTGATGTTGTCATTTACACTCATGTATCAGCCGTTTGAAGCGTGAAAAGAGTATGGGCCTTTGCCGCTCAGGCTGGAGGGAGAATTGTTGAGGAAGATTCTGCTGCTTTTGCCTTTACTACAAGCAATCTGACTATGGAAATCATGGCAGTAAGTAAAGCAATGATATGAATCGGGCATGTTTCCTTAGTGACTCAATGAGCATACTCAGTAAGATAGAGAAGGGATGGGTCCGAAGAGAGTGGTTGTCATCTCTGGAGCGGTCACGGCTGGCAAATATTAGTTTAATTTTCGTGCCAGGGCTTGCGGGTGTACCAGGAAATGAGCAGGCTGACAGGCTTGTAAGTAAGGCTACTGCCGAGGACGGACGAGATATGGACCAGGCAGATATACTGATTACTCTACGAGAAGTAAGTCGTCTGCGAGAACTAAGTGATGACTGTGAATCTATAACCATGGTCAGTTTGCGAGAATAGCAAGTTAAAAGAGGGGTGGCCAAACAAGAGACTATACACAAAGAAGATTAATAAATCAACTCAGAAATGGTGTCGTTGGCCGCTACACACCTCGGGATTTACTGAAGAGGGGATCAGTGCAATGAGGATGATCTGTAGACTGACTATTTTGGGAACACACGGTAACGTAAGAATTTTTCCCACTGACTGAATGGCAGAAACACTACAATCACAATACCATCCAGCAGTTTCTGATTAACCTGGTAATTGGGTGTTGAACCACGTTTGTCAATGTTTATCATTATGGTGATTATGGTGATGATGATGGCCGCTTTCTTTACTTTATACGCTGCACATAGTCTACTGTGTCATTCTTTCTCACAATCCTCATTCACCATGTCCGAGTTTTCATGTAGCGTTTCATTCTTAAAGGAAATATGAATGTTGATATTATATTAATGTTTTGATTTCTTTACTCGACCCTGTAAGTCACGTGTAATTTTAACTCTATTTTAATTGCGACGCTTGTCAATGTCAAGAAAGAAGAAATGTCAAAAACATATATTAATAATTTACTATGTTAAGTCTAGACACACGCAATTAATACCAGGGTTTACATTTCTACAAATATTTACTTTCAAACCTGTAATTTTATATAATTCTGCATTGTGTATACTGAATGCCAAGATTCATGCATGTTGTTATTATTGACACGTCGCCGGAATGTATCCAACTACGCCTGGTCTATGTATTAATTAGTGGCATACAGGTATGACATTCTCATGGTGATGTTTATTGTTTTTGTTTCAAACAAATACCACTTTCATCCAAATTATTCGTAATTTAAGGTCGGTACTTCTTTTTGTTTGAGTGTAATACGTGTGTATTATTAACAGTGAATGAAGAATCAAGCTAGCCATATATGTGTGTACAACAATCCGCACTCTAGGGAGGGTGATGTGGTCAGTCTTACGCCGGCCGCCACAACTTCCCAAGGCTTGGTAGACCTAGTAGGTCAAAGTTTAAACATTTCGCGTTGGTGGGAATCCCAACTCATGGCCAACGGGCGGATGATAGGCGTCTAGCTAATTCACTATCGCCACTCCCGTGTGTGCGTGTGTGTGTGTGTGTGTGTGTGTGTGTGTGCGTGTGACAGACAGACAGACAGACAGACAAGAAGGCAAGCAAGAGACAGACAGACAGACAGACAGACAGACAGTTAAGAAGGCAAGCAAGAGACAGACAGACAGACAGACAGACAGACAGACAGACAAGAAGGCAAGCAAGAGACAGACAGACAGACAGACAGACAGACAGACAGACAGACAGACAGACAGACAGACAGACAGACAGACAGACAGACAGACAGACAAGAAGGCAAGCAACAGATAGACAGACAGACAGACAAGAGACAGACAGACAAGAGACAGACAGACAGACAGACAGACAGACAGACAGACAGACAGACAGACAGACAGACAGACAGACAGACAGACAAGAAACATACAGACAGAGGTAATTATATTTATACACAGTATACACAAACTAACTAAAAATGATGGTAGGATAAAACATTGGCATATAGGTATACTATATATTTCTATTTCAGAAGAAATTAAATGATTCCCATAATGAAAGTTAACGATCCCGAAGTAATCATATGAAAGCTGTTAGTAGGAATAAACGTATTTTTGTTTAGAGGAGCCGCAATGGAATAGTGGTTTGCCTGCTAGGTAAGCGAGACTCTAATCTGAGTTCAATCCCTAAAGATTGCAGGAGTTTGTTTTCCAGACAAGCATGGCTCTGAGTACTTCACAATCTCATAAAAGTTAGTACTGAACAATGGGAAAACAGGCTGGAAAAAATATATGATGGCTGTGGAAATGTGGTTTCTGAGGAAAATGCAATGAATACCATGGACAGACAGAAAAACCAATGACACAGTCCTACTAGAAACAAATGAAAATCCTAAACTGATTAGAGAAATTAGACGTAAATCACAATTTTTTGGTCACGTTATGAGAAGAAATAAATTGGAGAACTTGGTGACAACTGGTAAGATCGAGGGGAAGAGAACAATGGGAAGACAGAGAATTAAAAACCTGGATAGCTTGGTCACATGGCATGGTCGAGGCAAAAACGCTGAGACTGATCCACGACTCTGGTGATCTAGTCAGATGGCGAAAAATTACCGCCCATGCTTATCGGCACGGCACATGAGATGATGAACAAGAAGAATCATTTTGCATGCTTTTAAGCGTATTGGCTTTATTATGCTATCCACTATTTTAATAGACCAATCGGCAGTCGATGGATGGTTAGATTAATATCAGGCTAGCCGCATTAACTCCCCATAACATTAAAAAGTACCAATTTCAGGATGGGTTGATATGGACGCTCAGATCAATGTATTATGTTGTTGTTTTTTTCCCTTTGAAGTGGATTCCAACAAATGACCGACGCGCGACAGTCAAGTATTCTTCTTCTTCAGCGTTCCGAGCCATTGAGGTTCTTTGCTGCAGATACAATCCGTCTCCATTCGTCTCTCTGGTTGACCCTCTCTTGCCAGTCGTTGATTCCAAGTTCTTGTAGGTCTGTATATATATTATCTCTCCACCGTCTTCTTGGTCTACCTCGGGGTCTACGGTCATTTATATATATATATATATATATATATATATATATATATATATATATATATATATATATATATATATATATATATATATATATATAGTCAAAGACACACACATACATATATTGTTATGAAATACGGAATCTGGATATAACTCAAGCAGCAATGAAGTTTAATCTCTCCGATACAATCCGATACAATCCCGGTGCCCACAGAACAGAATGTAACAGGCACAGTTGATGGTGTGGTAAGTGAGCAACTAATGCTGATCTTTCAATGGGTGAATTACGCCATCATATGCCAAATTATTGATATCGTTGGCACATTCACTAACATGGGCAACATTGTCTGCTTCTTGAAACAAGGATTCAGAGATTCGGTGAATGTCAGCCTGTTTGGTAAGAGTCTTTCTTTCTTTCTTTCTTTCTTTCTTTCTTTCTTTCTTTCTTTCTTTCTATATGTCTGTCTGTCTTTTGTTTTCTTTTTTTCTTTCTTTCTTTCTTGTTTCATTAACTTTTTGCTTTTCTTTCTATCCTTTTCTATCATTTTCTATCTTTCTTTCTTTCTTTCTATCTTTCTTTCTTTCTTTCTTTCTTTTTCTATCTTTCTCCCTTTCTTTCTTTCTTTCTTTCTTTCTTCCTTCTCTCTTTCTTTCTTCCTTTATTTTTCTATCTTTCTTTCTTTCTTTCGTTATTTCTTTCTTTCTTTCTTTCTTTCTTTCTTCCTTCTTGTCTTTATTTCTTTATTTCTTCCTTCTTCTTCCAATGGCCCTCAACAAACTCAAGCCAATCCATTTGTAGAATTGCTCCTGATTGTTTGATTTTGCATAAATGATCCCCGTGTGATGAATTACTCTTTCTTTCTTTCTTTCTTTCTTTCTTTCTTTTATTATCTCTTTCTTTCTTCTTAGTCTTGTTCCAGTGGAGCATCGGCCTTCAATCAGCTTATGCCAAGCTGTTCTTAGACTGGCTCATGTTTGTTTGCATTTTGCAGCAAATAGTTTTCACGAAATGTGGCACTTTCTTTCTTTCTTTCTTTCTTTCTTTCTTTCTTTCTTTCTTTCTTTCTTTCTTTCTTTCTTTCTTCTTTCTTTCTTTCTTTCTTTCTTTGGTGTCTTCTTCTTCCCCTTCTTCATCTTCCTCTTGTTCTTCTTATTTAGCACAGGTCTTAAACCAACTCACGCTAAGCTGTTTGTGGACTTGGTGATGATTGTGTGGATTGCCTAGCAAAAGATGTCCACTAGATGAGGCACTCCTTGCTGCAAATTTAGAGAGGGAATTAAAAACATTGACATCACTACCGCAGTTTACGGCATCATGGATACTGATTGCCACCTTTTTGTGGTTTATTTGAAAGATTATTATGATACACTTTATTTCATTATGGCGTTACTAGGGTAAGTTAATAAGTCATAAATGGCTGTAGAAAATTAACTACATATGATAACAACTTGAAACCAGTTTATTTTTGATACATACATTGTCCCTTTATTTCTCAACATAATTTCCACCAACATTGATGCACTTATCCCATCGTTTTATATGTCTTCCCAAACCGGCTGCATAGAACTGCGTGCTTTGTTTTCATTTACCCGCCATCCCACATATCTGTGTGACTTACTTATTGACTCGTCTTCGTAACTTTTCCTATCCAGCTATACACCGCTTTACGGGACAAACATTTGTCAGCAGATACACCGACACTCCACCTTGGCGGGAGACATTTCGCGACTGACGGCGAAATTGAATATGAAGTGAAAACTTGGTTTAGAAAACAGAGCACGCAGTTCCATTCAGCCGGTTTGGGAGGACTGATAAAACGATGGGATAAATACATCAATGTTGGTGGAAATTATGTTGAGAAATAAAGGAACAATGTATGTATAAAAATAAACTTGTTTCAAGTTGTTATTATATTTAGTTATTTTTCTACAGCGATTTGTGACTTTCATTAGACGTAGACAGTCACAATTTTTTGGGCATGTTATGAGAAGAAGTGACTTGGAGAACTTGGTGACAACTGGCAAGATCGAAGGGAAGAGACCAAGGGGAAGACCGAGAAGTAAATACCTGGATGAATTGGCCACATGGCATGGAACACGGAGCTGATCTACGACTCTGGTGATCGAGTGAGATGGCAGAACATGACCGCCCACGCTTACCGGCATGGCACATGATGGATGGATGTGTGACTTACTTATTAACTCCCCCTCGTTTTTATTATGACGAGGTAGAATCTGATGTGCATACAGGTTACATGTGATTATGTTATCTAGTGTATCCTTCAATGTCTGCTTCTGTCTAATGTCTCATTTGTTGCACTACCCTTGAAGTCGCGGGGGACACTGTTAATAGGGAAAGCTAATCCACGCGCAAAATTAAGTCCAGCACTTCTAGAAGTAGTGTGTATAGACTACGCTTGAGTTCAAAGCGAGCGAGCAAAGAAAAAAACAATGTTTCATAATTATTAACCGATTCAGTGCAAAACAAAATGTAGCTTTGGATGAAACAAAAATGGATGGCAGAAGATGGGAAGTGGGGGTGTGTCATAGTTATGACTTAAAAGTTATGAATATGGTAGCAGATACGTTGTATTATATATAAAATTAAAGGGTGTTGTATACGTAAGACTACTGTATATAAACGATTGGCAGATACAGTAAGTCGGTTAAGACGATTAATCACCCGATTGCACTGTATCAGGTAAGAATGATCACAACGGCTAATGAATAGATGCGCCCGGAGGCAAGTTCTTATCACTTAAATTCTTATCCACAAATCCGTTTTTGCTTTTGGCGCGCACTGAGTAGAGCAGAGCTAGTCAATGTTCGTCCAGCTGTAAGGTTTAAGAGTGTTAGATATAGAGGGAAAGAAAGTTATAAGATCCTGAATGGATTGTTAGAGCGGCACGAAGAATTAGCATGTTCATCATCATCGTGTGCCATACAGATTAGCGTGGGAGGTCATGTTTCGCTATTTTACTCGATCACCAAAGTCGTGGATCAGCTCAGTGTTCTTGTCTCGACCATACCACGTGGTCAAGCCATCCGGTTATTTACTTCTCTACCTTCTGCTTGTTCTTTCCCCCTCAATCTTGCCGGTTGTCACCAATTTCTCTTGTTTATTTCTTCTCATAACATTCCAATAGTATGTTGACTGTCCCCGTCTCATTTCTTTAATTAGCATGTTAGGTGATCACGAACATAAAGAATTAAAGTTTTTGTTGTTGTTGATTTTCCATCAAGAATGATGATGACTATTCATTTCATCCATTGGGGTTGAAAGTATGAAGCCGTGAGTTCTAAGATGGCTGATAAGATCTATTTGGCTCGATATGTTCTTTGACAATGTGGGCAAAGAATGTCTGACGTTCCGGGGCGGCTCTCTTTCAGTGGTTTTTCTGTCCAGCCTTTTCTTCACAGCTCTTGCAGTCCTGTTTCCTTCACAAGTGATTGCACCCTTGCAAAATGACGTACGCTACGAATTTCGGTCTTTGGCAGCAGTCAAGTGTCATGATGAATTCCAAAAGCAATAATACTGGAAGTAAATCTGGAAATAAAATCTTCGGGCGTTGAGCATCGTCTGCGTCGGCAGGCGAAGCAATTGGCACCAGAATTGCTTTACAATTAATCAAATAAATTGGCCCATAGCTCACTACCAATGAGCTGTCATTGTGGACATTACGTCATAAAACCTTTCTGTCTTATACATCATAATCAGGACGAGAGGAAAGAGAAAGTTGTGTAAATGTTACAGGTCATAGATCATTGCCTTACGTTACAAATTCTCCGAAGCCAGCGACCTAAGTTACTGTCTTCAATTTAACAAGTTATTAAGAGTGATGAGAAGTCAGAATGTGTCTGATAGCGCTGCAGCACATTACCGTTGATGTGGAGGTGTAACACTGACCTTGACCCAACCAAACAAGAGTATGTGTAGTTACGGTAGAGATTAGAGCAGTGGTTCTCAACCGGTGCGGAATTTTAGGGTTTCCAGGGGAGGGGGGAATTAAGATTGTTTCTAGATTGTGTTAATACAAGAACCGATTACTTGATATTGTTTTTCCCTTCATACTTTACTGTTCTGTACGTATCACCCTTCTGAAATTCATTGTATAACGTAAGTAGATCCGCAAATCACATTTTATGTAGATGTCTAGACTTGTTTTAGTATGTGCTATTCAATTTAGCTTCAATTATTGCGTGTACTGTGTAGGGGCAGGGGGGAATTTTTAGGGAGGAAATACACAGGGGAGAGTGACGTTCTAAAAATATGGTGAGGGGTAATGATGTCCTAAAAATATGGTGAAAAGGGGGGGGGGGGGAGGCACGGGCCAAAAAAGGTTGAGAACCACTGGGCTAGAGGGTAAAGATCGCCGCACATTCTGAATATTATAACTACTTAGGACACTGAGGGATTGCACATAGTAATAGAAATATCAGTAAACTTTAACATGCCTGGAGTAAAGATTCGTAGAGACACGTGACTAAATTGGGAGGGACATGAGAGTTACTGCTGAATTAATTAATGACCAACACAATGGCATACATAGTTTTGAATAAGATGGTAGACAGGCTAAGATTCGCTGCTGGCTAGAAGGGAGAAAAAGAAAGAAAGAAAGAAAGAAAGAAAGAAAGAAAGAAAGAAAGAAAGAAAGAAAGAAAGAAAGAAAGAAAGAAAGACAGACAGACAGACAGACAGACAGACAGACAGACAGACAGACAGACAGAAAGAAAGAAAGAAAGAAAGAAAGAAAGAAAGAAAGAAAGAAAGAAAGAAAGAAAGAAAGAAAGAAAGAAAGAAAGAAAGAAAGAAAGAAAGAAAAGACAGTTAGGAATAATGAAGTGACGGGGAACAAAGACGAGGCAAAATAATAAAGTAATGGCTATACTTGTTAATAGTCAGGAGTACACTATATTTACAATGTTGGTTGTTTTACTTTGGTATCCAGGTCTTGCCATATCCGATCTCGGTTGTCTCTTAACTAACATCTGGACCAACATATGTTGTACTCCGACGTTCAGCTCACTGGACCTGCCTTTCATTGCATTAGACTTTCAGTACCTGACCAGCGCCTGGCCCCATGTGACATTTACCAGGATCAGCAGTTTGGTCACTGCCTTCATCACAATCGAGCGATGTCTGTGTATAACTTCGCCATTGAAAGTAAGTGTGGAAAATACGTGTGCCAAATGCCTGAAGTTTGTATGAAGAGAATGTGTGTGGAACGTGTTTGCTGTCGTCTTTATATTGTGTTACTGCTGAGCTGTCTAATGCAGGTCTTTCTGGTGACTGCCGAGGCCATCGACGATGAACTGCGGTTTTCGAGGATGACATTTGTATTGGCATTCTGGTGGCGGCATTATGCACAGTGTACCTGCGCGTGCTGTTGAATTGCCGAGACTCCTATTCGACTTTTCACATTGGACAGTGGGGAGCATTTTGTGTGATATTCACTGGCACAGTAATGGAGCATAATGGGGACGACCCGTTGCCTTGAAGTTGGAACCTCGATTAACTAACTAACTAACTAACTAACTAACTAACTAACTAACTAACTAACTGTCTAATGTAACTAACTAACTGTCTAATGTAGACTCAAATATAAACTTTGCAATTATCCAACTACAGAAATTAAACAACGAATATATATTGCTCTTCAAAAACCAAAACAACTGAACAAACTGTGGCGTGGGACAGATAGACCTACACAAATTACATTTTTAAGAGCATGCATCTTTTCCATTGCAACATGCGCCTGTGAGACCTGGACACCTACTAAACAAGCTAAACAGCGCATAAATGTCCTTGAATATAAATATTATTGACGGGTTCTAAGAATATCTTAGATACAGAAAAGATCAAATGCATCCACACGACAAGATCTGAATATTGAAGAATATAGGCTACTTAAGAGGATACAACAAAGATAATTGAAATATTTAAGTCACTTGAAATGTCATGAAAGTTTGGAGAGAGCGATCATGGAGGGGTATATGTCCGGGAAGAGAGGAAGAGGAGGGCCAAAGAGAAGATGGGTGTAGGGTGTGGCAGATGATCTCTAGATGGGTGTATCGGACGCAGGACATCTTGCTTATGACCGAGAAGTTTTCTTGAAGGTTGTTATGGGAGCGACGTTCTGCAAAGGACATGCTACTGAATGAATGAATGAGACACTGTTACTATCGCTTGACAATTTCACTGAAGTAAATATGTAATTAAATCATATTTATGCCATCGATTTGGCTGAAGTAGCTCACGGGTGGGAAACCACTCAGCCAAAATCATTTTCTCCTACTGGTGTTTAGTTCCGGGTGCAGGTTGAGATCCCTTAACTCTGTCAGAAGGGACTAATTTTCACCCCAGATTCCAGAGAGAAAACGTGGGATAAATGTCTGTTACGCTGATTAAAGACACCGTCAATGGATACTCAATATAACAGCCACGAAGTGGCTCGTTGAAGAAGAAAAAATAGACTTTGTTGTTCTTGGTATCATCAGAAGTAAGAAAGGAGGAGTTAAAATATGCAGACTAATCTGGTTACTTATGGGCTGCATAGGCAAGGTACATCCCTGGCATAAATCTACTTCTGGAATATGTTTTCAAGCCCCCACTAAATGTTCTATCAATGTGTGCACTCGATTACGGTGTACAAACATTTATCGACATTTAGAATTTATACGGACAAACTGAGTTTAAAATACCACAACTGTGTTTATTATTGCTATTCTTGATGATAATATGATGATGATGATTATAATATGGTGTACGTAACTTAAGAGAGCACCTAGGTCATGCTTCCCCCGGTGAGAGGCAGTTCACTGTCAGCTTGAATAAGTCCATCGTTCATGTATACTTCTACATTGTATTCAACTATTCTTATCTTTCATAGGTGAAGAATATCTTCACGCCAAAACGAGTCTCCATCGTCATCATCAGCATTTACATTATTCTCATAGGTAGTGTTGCTCCTGTGTATGTCGTTAACAAACTGGGCATGATATACGTTCCGCATCTTAATAAAAGCTTGATAGGCCTGATTTTTGCTGAAAATAGAGAAGCTGTTGAGAAAGTTTCATTTGCAGTAAACAACATATTCGTTCATTTCGGTTCCTTTGTGATTATCATTGCCTGTACAGTTATACTGGTCATTAAGCTACGGGACAAAACAAAATGGCGGAACCAATCGTCTGCCCATGCTCAAGCGGAAATAATTTCAAAGCGCAACAGAAAAGCATGTCAAATGGTCGCAACGATTTCTACAGTCTTCATCATCTGCGTCATCCCAGTAACTATGACTTTTTTGGCTATGATTATAGAACCTGAAATTTCACCGGAAGGTAAGTATAGAAATATAGTAATCATAATCGGTGGACTTTCGTTTCTAATGGAATCCATAAATTCTTCAGTAAACATTATTGTGTATTATTACATGAGCAGCAAGTTTCGCAGCACGCTTCTTCAGATTTTCCATGGCGTGAAGGGAATTCCATAATAGACGGGTCCGTGAAATAGATCATTTTATAAGAAACTTCAGTTGGCTTTCATGAGAATGATTTCACAGGAATGCATTGCCTTCATATAAGATCAAGAAATAAATAGAAGTTATAGAATATTCTTTATGTGTGAGGAACCAAAACTATATGTAAGATGATTGTATCATTGCTGGAGTGGCGAGGGTGAGTGTGGGCAATCTTTAGAATGAATACAATAACAGAAAAATCCAACATCTATAAGTAAACTGTGGTTCGAATGTGTCATTTATAAATGATAAAAGATCCCTAGCGATTGATATTTGACTGGGCTTTGGAATATTTAAGGTAAAGAGCTTCAAGAATCTAGGAAGTATATCATCAAATGGCAAATCAGAAGACGAGATCAAAAATAGATGCAATAAGGTATGCCAAGTCATTGAACAGGTAGCACCAATACTAAAAGACAAACATGTGTCAATAGTTATTAAGAAAGCACTCCACAACACAATCTTCCTACCAACTCTATGCTGCCAATGCAAAACCTGGACAATGACAGAAAAAGAGACAAGAAAAATCACAACAGAAATGAGATTCCTGATAAGAATACTTAATGTATCAAGAAGAGAGAAAATCAGAAATTAGGAAATCAGGATTAAAGTGGAGATTACAGCAGGGCTAGGTGTTATTAGAAGGCAGCAAATCAAATGGTTTGGAAATGTAACTAGGTTACCAACTAACAGTATACCACAACAAGCAATGATGTACAGACCAAATGGAAGCAGAAGAAGAGGCCGAACATGTAAATGTGGACAGAGGGAACAGCAGCCTATGGGAATCTCGATACATGAAGTCCATAAACGGGCACTCTCCCACTACGTGTGCTTCACCTCGACACCGCAAGGTACAAGAGGAACAGGATAAGCTGGTTAGATTATAATATTTGCTCGATTGTGTGATAATTCAAGTGCAGGTTGCTATGCTAGCAGCTAATGGTTATATACGATGATTACGTTCACTGCTTTGACAGACCAAAATTCGTTAAGTTTTAATTTACCCGCCTATATAGAGTAAGCCGGTCTCCCTGGTCGAGGCGTTATGTAAAAATGTTTTGCATATCCTTTACATGACATCGCAGTCAACATCAGCATCTTTCAGTTGATTGTTGATTTCTTTGCAAGATTACGCTCATTAGTTTGCCATTGCTTTCTTTGCGACCGGCTCCAAACTCTCATAAGTCACTGGCGCGACTCGAACCGCTTCCAATTCTCGTGTGCTCACGTCAACCACGACAGCATTCGGGGTTACGGAGTGACACAAACTCTTTGCACCAGAATGAGATTGGTCGTTGTCTAGACTCTAATGCTTCTACTATGTCACTGCAGAGTGGAAGCTGAGCTTGCCACCTGTCTCACACCATAAGTCACCACTGCAACACACATCCACCAGTCAGTGAACAAGAGTAAGTTTGCGCACATAATATCCTTTTAATTGTGAATAAACAGCAAACATATATATCCAGTAATAGTATTTCCAGAATCTCTCTTCATCACAACCTAAAACTCAAATAACACTGCCTCTCAAGGCCTACTTAATCTCATCCAACACGACAATTAACCAGACTTTTCTCCCGGCCGGAACTCACTCGATCCACCCAACTCTGGGTCTAAACTTCACCTAACTATCCCTGAAAAAAACACAGTCCGGAGTTCTCTACCTAACTCCGTCACTATTCCAATTTCCCAGACCGCCGACCTCACTGTCCGGTCCCAAACTCAACTCTCCCCAGTCAATGTTTTTCACTGTCTTTTTAACCCTTCTTTGCAGCCCTCTGCCCCACAACCTTCCCCGTTTATCTTCTTATTTTTTTTTTTCTTTCCGGGGAATGCCCTTTCACTCCGTGAACTTGTTTATATTGTCGCATTGCTATCAAGGACACTCACCTTAATGTAGTGAACCCAGGCATGTATCACGGAGAAAGCTGCTAACTCTTAAGCCAGGGAGACCGGCGACGTCCTGTAAAGGATATGATATATATATATATATATATATATATATATATATATATATATATATATATATATGAATACGCGGAGTTTTCCAGGGAAGTAATTGCGAATAGTAGTCATCAAAGTTGTATGGTGAGTTATCTTCCTGGAATTTGATGGTCTCTATATTTTGAATGAAAATAAATACCACGATAACATGGATTCATTTTTGTGCAACTGAAAGTCATGTGATATAGTTTTCAAAACCATGCTTTGAGTATATCGCTAATGAATTAATCAAATACAGTATTTGTTCATATTAACATGCCATGTCATTAGGAGATTTATACTATTATAATATCAGTTTTGTGCATGTAATAGTGAGAATGCAGGGTGTTTTTTTAATGACTGTGCAGTGTTTGAAATTGCCGGTCCACGTTTTATATTCACACTCTGTGAAGATCATGCAACATAATAGGTAAATACAAAAAATAGACTGGCAATGTGTCCAACCTCTGCACTATCATTGGAAATACATCCTGTATCAATAAGTGCCTTGTAAACTGATGTGAGCATCGTGTCTAAACATTATCGATCTCCAAACGACTGTATCAACTTGTTTGCCGACATGCTTCCATACCATTCTTAAATAAAGGCTGTGAAGAATCTTCTTTGGTTGCCTTTGTTTATCTCTCGTTTTATCAATGTTTGCCGTCTTTTCAATACAATTTATTTTTTCCAGTCTTATGATGTGGGCAAATATGTCGACTGCCTCACTCTAATCTGTGTCGCTTGTTGTTGTTTTATTTTGTCTTGTTTTCTGGGCTACCCACCGTATTTTCTTGTCCCTTCTGTAAAATAACTCTTCTATGGCTTTAACACATCGTTCTTCTTGAAAACTATACTTTTATAATTTACTACCATTTGTTATAACTTGCTTCATGTAAAATATGAATTACCGCCGTGAAACACAATACAGTCAGTAAAACACAATACAATCAGTCAAACACAATACAGCCAGTAACACACAACACAATCAGTCAAACACAATACAGCCAGTAACACACAACACAATCAGTCAAACACAATACAGCCAGTAACACACAACACAATCAGTAAAACTCAATACAGCCAGTAACACACAACACAATCAGTAAAACTCAATACAGTCAGTAAATCACATGCTCTTCTATCGCCTTAAGGCGTATTGGGTACTTGATACCAGCCCTATATTATAAATACCCTATCGGGACTGGGCGGGAGATGTGGACAGCATCACACCAGCCGAAATTACGTCCCAGGGCATTCCGTGATTCCCATGTTAGCCCCAATCGTTTAGGGCGAGGTGGTCAAGCCGTATGCCTCGAGATCCGAAGGTTGTGGGTTCGATTCCGGGCTACGTCTTTCGGTTCACGAGTACATTTTTCTTAGAGACTCTTGGGTGTCGTCGCTGGAACTACGGAGTTCGTGCTTTGTGCGACACTTTCGGCAAGCCGCTTTGCGGAAAGAGGCAAAGCCATATGAGGTTATGTCCGATGCAATGAAGTCGATCCTCTCGACATTTAAGACTTTTTATGTGAATCTTAAGAATTTCGTCTAAATAGGGATTCGGACACATTATCATCAATGGATTGGCAGCAAGACTGCTAGCTACTGCGTTGCTGCAGCTCCCCAATGAAACACACACACACACACACACATACACACACACACACACACACATGTATATATATATATATATATATATATATATTATATATATATATATATAATATATATATATATATCGGTAATTATACCAGATAAAGTTTGTCCCATATCTCTGTTGCCTTTGGGGTCTGAAGTATTAGGCCATCATACATTGTAGGCGACAACATATGCAATCATGCGGCCACTTCCCTTTCTCGTCGCATTTTCTTCCCAGCTATTTCATAGAGCATTCTATATACTCCAGTACCGTACTTGTCGACAATAATTACTCTGCCTCTGCTAGGTATTGAACCTGGACCTAAGTCTAGGCACTGATCACTATGTTATCGAAGTTCCTAATATATATATATATATATATATATATATATATATATATATATATATATATATATATATATATATATATATATATATATATATATATATAAAGCCACACAGATGTCTGGTGTGTCATCAGATCTGTATTTCTTTCCCGTGCATTCTATAAGCGCCAGTTATAGCCTACGGATGTATTTCCTTTTACATTTCTTATACCTAGTATAGTTTAGTTTAGTTTAGTCGTTGGATCAACATCACGGCACACTGTTTAACCCATAAGTGCTCCGTTTTCCAGCTAACTCAAACCTGAGTCTGGAGAAACTCAGTCAATGCACGAACTCCGTTGCATCGGCGAGGATCCTGAAGTACTTTGGGTAGATTTTTAACTCAAAAGTTTGCCCGGGCAGCGCCATTAGGCTACTTTTTTTTCGATTTCCAACTGCCAAGGGATTTTTTACCTGCACAATAATACACACTGGCGTCCGATGTCAACCTCTAGTGCTGGAGGTCACGGGTTCATGCCCCGGTGAGTACCGGGATTTATTTAAAAAGTCCACTTGGACTTCCAGTAGTAAAATTTCCCCTGGTGTCTGGGCCTTTTACATTTCTTATACCTAGCATGGAATGACGCAAAAACAAGTGGGGCAAGCCTTTAAGAATTAGAAACCGCAAACTGATGACAGAAATAAAATGCAGTCAAGATATTGTTTGGTATATTATGAGGCGAATCTAACAAAATAAAACTGTATTGTAATGGTCATTGGCCTGTAGGCGGTATACTATGTGCTAGCTATATCGATGGGGTGTCTGTTGGTCATGCGTCGTAGTACACTTTTCCCTGCAGCGAGTTGCTGTCGTTATTTGATGATGACAAATTAGAATCCACTATTGCTTTCAGTCTTTTCCTTTTTTTGTTTTGTTTTATGCTCTCGCTCGCTTTGAACTTATGCGTAGTCCATTCGCACTACTTCTGGTAGCATTGGAATCAATTTTGCATGTTAATTAGCTTTCCCTATGTGGGAGACTGCTGCTAAAGACCGTAATTCATGGTGTACATCATTACGCAAGGGTATAGTGACCTGCGAAGTAAACAGGACCGCAAGAGCTGTGGAAAAAAAAGACTGCACAACAACAACAAAAACCCACCGCAGGAGATCCTCTTCCTGGAACGTCAAGCTTTCTTTACCCACATTGTCAAAGAACATGACGAGCCAAAGTAGGCCTTGTCAGCCATCTTAGAACTCACAGCTTAAAACTTTAAATCCTCACAGAATTAAATGAATGGTCATCATCATTTTTGATAGACAAATACCATTACCATTGTCCCTCGCCATCAGAGGAACCCACTCCGACTATTGAGGTACTATAGCTTTTAATTTTTATGTTGCCTAGTTCGTGTCATCTATTCTCTACGTCTTTCATCTACTTCTTTGAGGCTAAACAATACATTGCTACCACCACAAATCACCCCTTACACGCCTTGAGGCATACTGAGTATATATATATATATATATATATATATATATATATATATATATATATATATATATATATATATATATATATATATATATATATATATATATATATATTCCGCATATCCTTTACAGGGCATCGCTGTCAACACCAGCATTTTACAGTTGTCGTTGATTTCTTGGCAAGATTGCGCTCAGTAGTTTATTATCATTTATCCCGTAAGTTACCAACGCGGCGAGATCCGCTTCCAATTCGCGCGAGCTGCGTTATCGTACGTGGATAAACGGGATTACGGAAAAAGTCGTTAAACCTCCCTAGGCCAGGGAGACCGGCGAGTATATAATTTTTTTTCCCGCGTTTCCATCCTGTTTCATGATATTGCGGTCAACACCAGCATCTTTCAGCTGTATTTTGATTCCTAGATTAGATTACGCTCATCAGGACGCCAAGACTTTCTGAGCGACCGGCTCCATACTCTCATAAGTCACTGGCGCGACTCGAACCACTTCTAATTCTCGTGCGCTCACGTCAACCGCGAGAATATTCGGGATTAAAGGAGAAAGCTGCTAACCCCTCGGGAGTATATAATACCAGCCGTAAAATTGTATAGACAAATAAACCCTTGATCGGTGATGTGGTGAACACAAGCTGATGGCCTTAACATCCCTCGAAACTTCTTGTTTCACTTTCTAGTCTTAGCCAACCTCGGAGACCAGGTCAAAATAACAAATCGGTCCAGATGGGTATTGGAACACATACCACTGCATTCCAGAATGCAGTATTCATAGGTTTAATAATTCATGAACTGCCGAAGTATATTTTCTAAGCATCTGTAAAGAATGTAGTCATTCATTGCTTTCAATCTTAGCGGTGACCATAATCGTCAATGACGTAACCAATTTCTCCACAAACGTATCCCCTACCTACCGTCATGAAACTTTAGACCGTGACCAACAACAATCTATTGGCTGCTCTTCAGCTCCACCCACCACAAGCATGCTTGGTTTCACGTAATCCTGATCTGGGAGCTAAATTGGTACTCCATCTTGCATATTTTTTGTAAGGAAACAGAAATTATGGTTCTCTCTAAGAATAAAGATACACTACAATGCATGGTTGAGATTGGAACACAGAGCTGATCCACGACTCTGGTGATCGAGTGAGGTGGCAAAACATGACTGCCTACGCTTATCGGCATGGCACATGATGGATGATGGATGTGTGGACAATGTAATTTACGGGTAAATGTTAATATTCTTAAACCAGTAAATAGGTACAACTATCTAGGAACAGTCATAACGTCTTTGAGAGATCTTGAAGAAATTAAAACGAAAATCAATATGGCAAAGGCAACCTTTTGCATGATGAAAACAGTGCTGACAAATACAAAGATTGATTAATTTGGTTATTTCGGGATTTGAATTTTAAATATTGAGCACAACCCACTACTGGCAACGCTGATCGTATTCTGGTATGACCCTAAGGCCTATCCACGGCCTATACTCGAGTTTCGCCCTCGTTTGAGCTCGTCAGTAGTGCATATCCCTGACCGGATCCGGAAACAAGCCCCGGATCACTGGCGTGTGAAGCGGGTGTGTAACCACGCGGCACACGTTGGACACACAGCTAAATTATCATAACAGAACACCACAACGTCACCCATCGTAGGCTATGCTCAAGATTGCCCAATCGCCGCGACTGACGTCCGTCAATCGATGTGGACCCGAAATGATCAGGACTTCTCACTGGCAAGGAACACCAGGCCTCCTAAATCCAGTGAGCAATAATCAAATTGATTAATTTGGTTATTTCGGGATTTGAAAACAAGCCCCGGATCACTGGCGTGTGAAGCGGGTGTGTAACCACGCGGCACACGTTGGACACACATCCAAATTATCACAACAGAACACCACAACGTCACCCATCGTAGGCTATGCTCAAGATTCGGATCCGGATCCGGTCAGGGATATGCACTACTGACGAGCTCAAACGAGGGCGAAACTCGAGTATAGTGCTTCCATATTGACGTGGATAGGCCTTAGGGTCATACCAGAATACGATCAGCGTTGCCAGTAGTGGGTTGTGCTCAATATTTAAAATACAAAGATGTCAAGTGCAGCGAGAGAAAGAGTTCAGCGAGAAAAAGAATGTTGAAGTACTATATAGAATATGTACTGTTATATAGAAGTGAAACATAGACAATAAGCAGAGGAAAATTCAGAGAATATCTTGGACATTCATAAAAACCAATGGTCAAGTCCTGCAAGAAATAAATTAAACTGTAAACTGATTAGAAAAATTCGACGTAGACAGTCCAGAATTTGTGGTCACGTTACGAGAAGAAATAAATTAGAAAACTAAATGATAACTGGCAAGATTAAGGGGTAAAGAACAATGCGAAGGCAGAGAGATAAATATCTAGATAGCTTTGCCTTATGGCATAATAGAGACAAGAACACAAAGATGAACCACGACTCTGGTGATCGTGTGAAATGGCGAAACATGACAGCCCACGCTTATCAACATGGCACATGATGATGAACGAATTTTTTTTCCGGGGACCCCTGAGATTTATCGCTGGATTTACGGAGTTCGTGCTTTGTGTGATAATTACCTCGTGTCCCTTGCCATTCTACGGCGAGGGACCGAGACAGGAGATTAAAATATAGAGCGGTGACGTGGATCAGCCTGCTTGTAACCTATGCATTCCATGAGATATCAGTGAAATCCATTGAATGAGGATAAGTCGATCACATAGTCACTGATGCTTAGGACAGAATGGATTAACATAACATCTGTAAGGGAGAGAAGGCATTATTAGCCCTGGACAACTTTCCAGGAGAGAAGTAGTAAAGCCTGTCTCATTGTGTCAGTTGGGGAATGAACAGGCAGACAGATTGGCTGGCTCCGCAAAACTTGGTGGAGTATTGATGCATGATAAGGCAGACGTGGTTGCGGCCTTGTGGGAGCACATGTATACCTCGGAGGAGCAAATGGATCACCATGGTCTGGCAAGGATGCGACAGCGAGGAGTGACGAGAGGATCTGGCCGATGCTCGACGCTTAGAGGAAAGGCGAGATGCACATATAATCAGATTGCTACTGGTACTATTGGGATTGGAACTCTTCGCTGGCTTCTGAGGATGGGGACGGGGCACTTATGGGAATGCCCCGAATGCTGTGATATCAGTTTCTTAATCAATCAATCAATCAATCATTGTGTGAGTAAATGACCAAACTTGTCCCTATGGTACTACTACTCCATATAAGCGGAGGAAAGGCCAGAGTGACACATAATCAGCTTCAATAGGTACCATTAGAATTGAGATTCTTCGCTGGTTGTTGAAGATGAGGAAGGACCAAGTATGGAAACCTCCTGAGTGTTATGATGTCAAGTCTTTACTCAACTCAACTCAACTCAATAAACAGACGCGGCAGTTTAATGAGTTAATTATGGATAGGTTAAAGGATAGGTTGTGTTCTGTGTTTGAAACTATAAAACGGCACCATGAGATTTACTGCAGGCACTTGAGCTGACCACATGTAACGCTGGGTTGTTATGAGAATCAGTTCCTTACCAAACATGGGGGGGGGGGGAGAGGAGGGGGGGGGGGGGGGGGCTTGTAGAAATGTAAGAGTTAAAATGAGTTGAAACTGTTGGCTGAGCGTTTGTTTAAATGGTTGTTTGGTTGGCTGGTTGTTTGGTGGCTTGGTTTGTTGGTTGATGTTTTTTTTTTATTTGGCTTCTTAATGGATTGATTCTTTGTTTGATTGGGAGATTGACTGGGTGGTTGGTAAATAAGATGGTTGGTTGGTTGATTGCTTGGTTGGTTGGTTGATTGAATGGTTTACTGGACAGTAGATTGATCGATTGGTTTATTGGTGGTTTGGTATTTTAATTGCTTTCTTTATTGTTTCTTGGCTGACATGTATTTTAATGGTTGTTTGGTGGGTTAGGTGAGTGGTTAGTTAACTGATTCAGTGCTAAACAAAAACGTAGGTTTAGACCAAACATGGGACACGATCACATGTACCAGTATTATAATTTAAAATGTATATTCACTCAGCATTAAAATTTACCAAATCACAATACAAAACACTGATCAGACCAGTTGTGCTGTATGGTTCTGAAACCTGGAGTACAACGCAAGGAGAAGAAGCCTTGTTACAAAACTTTGAGAACAAAATTTTAAGACGCATCTTTGGACCCATTAGGGATACACAAAGCGGAGAGTGGAAAAGAAGAAGTAACAAAGACATTTATGATCTGTTTAAGTCCCCGCTAATCACTGGTATCATGAAGGCTAATATACTACAATGGCTGGGGCATATAGAAAGAATGGAAGATAATAGGGAAACAACACTCGCTTACACTCAGGAAATAAATGACCGTAGACCCCGATTTAGACCAAGAAGACGGTGGAGAGATAATACATGTACAGACCTACAAACACTTGGAATCAACGACTGGCAAGAGAAGGTCCACCAGAGAGACGAATGGAGACGGATTGTATCTGCAGCAAAGAACCTCAATGGCTCGGAACGCTGAAGAAGAAGATGAAGAAGAAGAAGAAGATTAAAATTGGAGAAGATACCGGGAAACGTAACAAATAACAAGATTACCCTAGTATGGCGATATATCGTACTTCGGTCACATGGGACGTCACATGTGGCGATATATTATCCTTCGGCACTGAAACAGTTAAGGTAATTAGTGTTGTGATCTGCTGATAATTTAGTTATTTGTTTTGTTAGTTCATTGCCTGATTGTTAGTTTACTGGCTGGTTGATTTATAATTTTATAACTGGTCAACTGTTTTGTTGGCTTTTTAAATTTTTTGGGGTGCTATGTTAGTTACCTGGTTTTCTTTTTTTTTTCTTCCTGTTTTTAATCAATTGTTCATTGTTAGGCTGCTTGGTTAATCGTGCTTTTGAGCCAATATTATATTGAAATGATTCAGAAAACGTTAACTTGTGGATGTCGAGCGTAACATAATTATATATTTCAAACAAATCACGTTGTTAACGCATCATAAATAACAAGTTAGCTTAATTTTCAAGATTGTAAAAGTCTTAGCTTAAACTACAGCCCTAACTTACTCCAACAATACTCGCTCACAACGTCAACACGTTATCAAAACGTTTGGTAGAAAATGGCACATCTTAGTTTAGTTAGTTAGTTTAGTTGCGGTTCCAAATTCACGGCAACGGGTCGTCCCCATATTGCTCCGTTCCTGTGCCAGAGAATATCACACAAAACGCTCCTCACTGCCCTATGTGAACAATGGAATAGACAGGAGTATCGGCAAGCCAACAGCCCGCACAGGTACACTGTGCATAATGCCGGCGCCAGAATGCCAACACAAAAGTCCTCCACGAAAAATACAGTTCATCGTCGATGGAAACGGCAGTCACCAGAAAGACTTCATTGACCCGGGTTTCATCCCATATGGCTCGGTCTCTTTCCGCAGGGCGACCCGCCGAAAGCGCCGCACAAAGCACGAACTCCGTAGCTGCAGCTCCTGAAAAATGAACTCGTGAACCGAAAAGGCAAACCAGTCAATCCAGTAACAGCCGGCCGCCATCATTCCGAACATGCAGTTCACGCTACAAACAACCGCGGACAGATGTAAAAGCATACCACGTGAAATTCACAGCTCACAGTGTCGCGCCACGCACTCACTCAGTAGCAGGGCGACGGAACCATAGCCTCCTTAGTCGCCTCTTACGACGTGCATGGTAGGCAACAGTGTTACTATTCTTTGCTCCCCCGTATGGGCCCCGGCAACACACGGGCTATGGCACATCTTAGTGACAAGAAACACCGAATGCACAATTTCGTCTCAATGAATTTCTTGTTGGCCTTCGCCCACTTTTAACTCAAGCGTACTCCATACATTGCTACTACTTCTAGTGCACTGGACTGATTTTTGTGAGTGGATTAGCTTTCCCTATTACCAGTGTCCTTCGCCATCAGGCGAACCCACCCCGACTTCAGAGGTGTCTTAAGGAATGGCATTTCCAAATGTTATTGAGAAACTTAACCGATTGTAGAGTGACTGCATTTCACAATCTCTGCAGACGCACTGAGCCGTAATAAATTAATTGATCAAGGTTTTCTATAATGGCTTTCTATACTTTGTTTCCATTTGCTTCACTAGTAATGCAATATGTTGCAATAGGAAAACAGGAAGTAAACAAACCACGCGACAAATTTAATCGTTATGCGTTACTGTTTGGGAAAGCCAATAAACAGCAAATCTTATTTGACTTTACACTGAAAGACCATTAAGTTTGTGATGTTTCCGCACGTGTTGTTTTAAAATGGTCACCGTCCTTTCCTCATAATTATTATATTCCCATTTTCTTGTCAGTATCGGATGGGGAAACATATCGACCAGTTTTAATATTCTTTCTGTGGGCCAGGTCAAGCTACACGCTGAAATAACATTTACGGTTGTGGCCTGCAGGGAGGTGTTTGTGTCATTATCAACACTCAACTTCATTGATTAAACGGAGATAAAATGGGGTTTTAGATCTAATGCCATTACCGTGTCAGATGAACAAACAAATGCTGGCTGCGTTTGCCGTATGAATGCAGCGGTAACCAAATTATTACATAGAATGGGAACAACCAGTAAAAGTAATCACGTTGTAGATGTTACCGTTGGGGTGTGAAATGATAGACTTACGTTCAAGGATTGGCCATTTTATGAGGTTGACTGACGAGTTGTGAAAATGAAAGAATATTTATATGACAGATGGAATCCTGGTGGTGGAGCAACGCTGTGGCTAGCATGTTCGTCTACCGGCGAGATGGTCTTGGGTTCGAATTCACAATGATCTTGATTTTAAACTTTTACCTCGGCTCTGTGGCGAAGGATTTACGGACGCAGTTCACATGCACCCACTGTGAACGAAAATTTACAGCGCGAATTGGTCTTATCAGCCACATTCGCTACCGCTATGGGTAATAGTTATTATGCCTTTTTGAAGCACAAACTATTGTCTGTCAAGACGGCAAGGTGCCAATGAATGAATGAAAATGAATGAATGTCTTAACAGGCAACTAAACCGGGTTAGTGTGAGAATGGCTACTTTACATCGTAGAAAAATGCAACCAAACATCTAGCTAACCATGAACTGACCTAAAAAGGGATAGTCGTTGGTTGTTGGGGGGAAAAGGGGGGGGGGGGGTGTCAGGGGACCCAAGAAATAGTTTTTATTATCAGAAATTCCTCAACGTACAATACATTATTGTTCTTCACAACAGGGGGGGGGGGGGGGGGGGGGGGTCAGGGGACCCAAGAAATAGTTCTTATTTTCAGGAATTCCTCAACGTACAATACATTATTGTTCTTCACAACGGGGGGGGGGGGGGGGGGGGGGGGGGGGGGGGGGCAGGGGACCCAAGAAATAGTTCTTATTATCAGAAATTCCTCAACGTACAATACATTATTGTTCGGGGGGGGGGGGGGGGGGGGGGGACCCAAGAAATAGTTCTTATTATCAGAAATTCCTCAACGTACAATACATTATTGTTCTTCACAACAGGGGGGGGGGGGGGGGGGGGGGGGGGGGGGGTCAGGGGACCCAAGAAATAGTTCTTATTTTCAGGAATTCCTCAACGTACAATACATTATTGTTCTTCACAACGGGGGGGGGGGGGGGGGGGGCAGGGGACCAAGAAATAGTTCTTATTATCAGAAATTCCTCAACGTACAATACATTATTGTTCGGGGGGGGGGGGGGGGGGGGGAATCAGGGGACCCAAGAAATAGTTCTTATTATCAGAAATTCCTCAACGTACAATACATTATTGTTCGGGGGGGGGGGGGGGGGGGGGTCAGGGGACCCAAGAAATAGTTCTTATTATCAGAAATTCCTCAACGTACAATACATTATTGTTCTTCACAACAGAAATTCGCCACATCCGAGATAGCGTAAAGAGATTTGCACTACTCTGGTTTATAGAGAGAAGACGAAGTAAAGCAGCAAAAGAAATGTAGTGGGAGGATTTCTCCGTAGCGAAGTGCTCCAGTCGTCTGCCTTGCCCTACGATGGTCGTGGGTTCGTTTTCGGACTCCCTCTTTCAGTTTACGAATGCCATTTGTTTCCGACGACTGTTGGAGGTCGTCGCTGGAGCTACAAAGTTTGTGCTGTTTGAGATCTTTCGCAGCCGTTCTGGGGAAAGGAGTTGAGGCCATACGGGACATAATCCCCTGGAATAAATCGGTTCTCTTGACTTTAACCGTTTCTTAGAAGACGAAGAAGAATGCATGTCCAAACTGCATTTTGCAATAAATAGTTTGCTGATTTAATTTCGACACCTTGAAGTATCTATTTACATAGACCTTGACCCATATTTTTAAAAGCCTTACTGGTTGATGTGGTCAGTATCATACCGGTGACCTTTTCTTTTAAGAATATTTCCTTCCACTAATTTAGGCTAGGTCGACCAGGGAGCAGAGGTCCCCCCTCCCCCTATGGGGATTCGAACAGATGACGACTAGGCCTGTAGGCACATATGCTATCCCCTTAGTTACTGCGGCTCCCAGTGCGGTTTTGTCTAGAGAGACTTATAGATTGTCAAAGTAGAAATAGAATTGCTAGTGTTGTCTAGAGAGAATTATAGACTATCAAGGTAGAAATACAACTGTCTGATGTTGTCTAGAGAGAATGATAGACAGTCAATGTGGAAATAAAAGTAAAAAATAAGGCGAGAGTACGGGGGAATAGTGGAGTGGAACAATCACATCAATCATGTAGTTGATCGAAGATTAATGGCGATGTGTTTAATTGTGACGCATATTGAATGTTACATAAACAAACACTTCATTTAACTGTTTTTGTTGACGTTTTCATATAAAAATGTTCGCTTATTGAACTAAATTAGATATCAAAACTAATATTTCCAAATTGCAGTTTCAAGTAACGGTAAATGAAGCTAATATATTTTTCGTTCTGGTATTTTGTTCAGGCTATTTATTTTTAAAATTGAAATAACTATTGTTTCATTATAGGGTTTCAACTTGGGATCTATTTTTGCTAAACGAAAATGTGTTTATTCAAACAAAAGGCTAAGTAAAGAAACATGTCACACGCAATTTTATTATTAAATAATCGATTTCCTTGTTCAGCCAAGAGATTAGTGGTTAGTGGCGAACTCCGGACGGGTGTATAGCTGCTCCGATCTCCCAATTAACATCTCCGCCTGTGTATATCGACAGACAGCGCCAGTTCTGTGTTGGTTAATCAAATGTCTTGTGCTCTTAACAACATGTTCATGTCTGGTGGCTACCCGCTTCACTTCCATATCCCTCACTCTGGACAAGGCAGGGGATTCCCAAATTTCCTTATTCATCTATTCGTTTAGTGTCTCAGTTAAACATTTGAAAAGGTTATGTTTACGGTAGTTAGTCAATAGCTGTATTATTGGAGGTTTTTTCTGGTGGTGGTTGTTCTAACGATTTATTTTTTATTTCGTTTGTCTTGTGCCACTCATTAAAAGAAAGTCCCTTAGAAGTGCCTATCTCAAGCTTGTCATTATAGATTTGGAATTCTGCATTTTGATTCTGATAGGTTATTATTTAAGTTCTGCTAATATATTGTTACACAAATCTATGTACCTTTCTTTAACTATGTGTAGTAATTAGGTTGATATTGTCTATTCATTCTTGTTTAGGAAATATTTAGTTAGCTCCTCTCTTTCTTTATTAAACTCTTGACAATTTACTTGGAAGTGGTTTAATGTTTTTCATTCCTAACATTCTGTCAAAATTAGTGCGTCCCATTGTAATGCAGTCTTTACTAGCCTCAGTAATGACATTTATTTTCTTTGTGTGCTTTGTTTAGTTGGCATTTATAATTTTCCCTAATTTGTGTCTTTCTGGATGGTTTGTTAACTAGAAATAGCTCTGGTTTTGTTATGTTCTCTCCATGTTTGCTTTCATTCTCTAATTGTTTCTTTTTTTATTAAACCTTTCTTTGCTGTTTTATCTAGTCCTACTCCTATTTATTTTTTACTGTTTGTTCCCATTTTCGTTATGCGGGATAAAGTAATCTAATTATGAGCTTCAACATAGATAATGGAACAATTCGTACAGATGGCAGAGTTCATCAACTAGACGTCATTTCTAAACGATTATTTAGCACTTCTAATTATCTTTATTAAATTTTAAACAGCGCTCTTTTCTTACGAACAACTGTTTCCATTTTTTGTTTAAACGGGCTAAAGAGTTAAAGATGATAGAATCGACTTCATTACACCGAGTTCATCCAATGTGATTTGCTCTTCTTTCCGCATAACTACCTGCTGGTTAGGGACAAGAGAATCGATATAATTACAACGCGTTTTATCCCACATGGCTTTGTCTTGTTTCCGCAAAGCAACCTACTGATAGCGTCCCACAGAGTACGAACTCAGGTAGCCCCAGCGAACATCTCCAGAAGTCTCTGAATTCAGAAGTCTCTGAATGACCTGAATGAAGGAGTCTTCGTGAAAAGAATGACAGAGTCGTCGTGAACCGAATGACAGGGTCTTTGTGAACCGAATGACGGAGTCGTTGTGGACCGAATGATACCGAATGACGGAGTCTTCGTGACAAGAATGGCGGAGCCTTCGTGAACCAAATGTCGGGGTCAGAATATGAACTCACATCTCTAGCACGACACAAGCGAATTGAAACACTTCAAGCAAAACACAAAAATCTCAATATATCGTTCGTTAAGACGTTTCACTAGGAAACCCCTAAAAACATGGCTGGTCCGCACAGAACGTTCAGATAGTGCAGCATTTGGTCTGGTTAACTATCATAAAAACTACTGAACTAACATTGCTTAGTAAATAAATAATCAACCAATACATGCTGCCAAGGGAGATGGGAAGATATGGGGGAGATAAATGGGGAGGACCGAGAAATAAATACCTGAATGGCTTGGCCACGTGGCATGGTCAAGACAGGAACATGGAGCTGATCCATGACTCTGGTGATCGAGTGAGATGGCAAAACATGACCTCCCACGGTTAACGGCATGGCACATGATAGATGTTGTTTTTTTTTAAAGATGGAACACATTAGATTTGCTCTGTCACGCGTGTCTCATTGCTGAAAAAGAAAACATAATGCAAATGCACGCATCCTGAAATATATTTCTTCGTCTGTTGTTGTACCTTCAAATAACAGCAATTCTTGAATAGACTTTGCTTAGCAGGCCCAAGCATCATCCAGCTATATGTGTTCAGCTATTATCCCTGTGCGTCACGCAACGCATGGTTTGTTATTATGTTGTACATTTAGCCTGATCATGCCCAAGATATCCGGCTAAATAGTGTTACATGCAACACAATATGTGTTCGCCCGTGTGTTACTGAGATCCTAAGGCGAAGCAAATAATAGAAGAACTGTAACCTACCATGCATGTCGTAAGAGTCGACTAAGGATGTGTTAGCGGGACCTTCATTGAAAGCACAGAACTGTAACACACTATAACCTGACACACATGTCATCAGATGCGATGAAGAAAGTTAGGGGTTGGGACTGGCTTCCCTATTCTGAAGGATATCTTCTCTGTAAATTTCAAATAATCATATAATGGTATAAATGTAAAGAAAAAAGTGTAATTCACGCCAACCGAGAAGAAAGGGGCTCTTCACGAAGTGGTATGGCGCGATGCGACAAAGCTGCAAGGAGTCCGGATAGCAAATGTTCTTAATTTCAACAGAAGTATAGACAAATGAATAATATGGGGCGAACATGAACAGAGATGCATAGCATAGCTAAGGACATGATGGCTTTGGGTGAGTTCGTAGAGGGCAATGTGCGAAAAAAGAAGAAAGAAGGAACTATATGTTGCCTCCTTGATAATAATAAACGCATACCATATTCACTGTGACTGCTGTTTTCCCTACCCAGTGGCAAGTGTAACAGCATATGAAAGAGGCGTGAAAGACATTAAGAGCATACTAAGTCAAGTAAAAGTTGCATTTCAGGAGAAGGAAAGTGAGTAACTAACAAAGATTGAATGGAAGAGACTAATGAAGGTAGAACATTATATAGAACTGTAAGAACAAGACAAACAGCATCATAGAGTTATGTGGTGAGAAGAGAAGCATCGGAAAACATTCTGACAACTGAAAAGATCAGTGGGGAAAGAAGCAGAGGCAGACCGAGAGGAATAATCCTAGATGGTCTGAGACTGTGGCACATTGGAATTATCAGCAGGGTTAATGCAGAACATCCAGGAGCGAGACCTATGGAGATTCATAATCGCCTACGCCTGTTGGCGAGGCTCATGAGAGTGATGATGACTGTTCTCCATGGGTATCAGCAGCGGAAGCTTCTGATACTGAATGAATGAACGATGGGTTCGCTGTTCAGCGTTATTATTTCTACTTCTTGTGTCAATATTCTGTACCCCAGCCTATAATTGGCAGCACGATACTGATTACAGCACCATTAAAGTGCTGATCGGTCTATACAAATATTGGTCTAGGGTTATAAACACATTAAGCCTTAAGGCGTGTAATCTGGTCTCATATTTTACGGAATGTATTAATTCGACTATAAAAAAATAGTGTATTGAAATTTATAATTCTTAATCTCGCATACCACGTTCGAAATACAGCTACGTGTTATTTGGAACCAGACCGCTTTGCGCTGATTTTCATACAATGTCGTGGAGAAAGTAATCTCCATCCACTGAATATGAACTTGCAAAGAAATCACAAACAGCAGAAAATGCTGGGATTGACTGAGATGTCCTGGAAAGGATGTGCAACTACATTTTTGTTAAATTATTGAAATGTATTATCATCATCCAGTGTCTTGCCGGCTGGCGTGGGCGATCCTGCATATTCACATATTACGATCCCGACGTCATGGATCAATTCATGTGTTGACTCCCTTCCGTCCCATGATGCAAGACTGTCAATAATATGCTCACGTTGTCTTCCTCTATCTCTCTTTCCGCAAATCTTTCCGGTTGTCACAATATGTTCCAGTTTTTGTCTTCTCATAACGTAGCCAAAATACGAGGACTGCCTCTTTCTAATGTTTGTGATGTGTTGTCTTTGCGACGCAGCTTCCCTTAAAACATCATGCTTGCTCTTTTTGGCTGTCCAACTTATTTTCAGCATTCTTCTATAAAACAACATCTCAAAGGCTTCCAGGGATTGTTTCGCTTGTGAACTAATTGTCCAGAACTCACTGCCGTATGTTAAAACAGGTTCTATACAACATGCAAGAACTCTTTCCTGACTTTCAAGGACTGTGACTTACTGGACAAAACGTTCTTCATTTGACAGAATGCAGGTTTTGCTTGTCCCGGTCTGCTCTTTATCTCTGTGATGCATCTTCCATCTGTTGTTATCCATGTGTCGAGATATCCGAATTTCTGCACTTGCCCCAAAATAACGTCCTGTACTGTAATTGCACATTTAGGCACAATATGTTTCTTTGATATCACTATAACTATGTCTTTCTATTATTCAAACTAAGGCCAATTCTTTCACATTCTACAACCACAGTATCTATCATTTCCTGTAGATCGTTCTGACTTGTTGCTATCAAACGGTACAATCAGCATAACTACATTATTTATATTATGTCCACCAACCAATATCTCTGGCATATTTTCTGTAGATCTCATTGTATATTCACTGTTGGGAGACTATACCATGCTGCACTCTGTGTGTGGCAAGCTTCCACGAAACAGAAGATAATTATCTGCCAGGATATGTTTAGACATCACCTACACGCTACTGGCTGCCAAAAGCCTTTATTTTAGTCAGACAGACAACTAGCACTGGAGCCAGCTGCTCCACGAAGTCATGGTTGATGTAAACATGTAACACCCAACAAGCGGTTCTACTATATACCTATCAGCGTATATATATGGCTTAGGGGTAGTGGGCGTAGTTTCACAATGGCGACATACTGGGTTCAAAGTCTGCCGCAGGCGACTTGGGAGCAAATCGCTTCGCGATGATTGTAATTATAGTACGAGCGTCGATCGTTCAGAATTCAATGGCACATTATTCAAAGTAAAATTGCCTAGAAATCACAAACCGCCAATAATTGCTGGAGTCGATTGCTATATCCTGTAATAAAGGACATGCAGCCAGCTAAATGTATATGACACCAGATATGATCATTATTAGCATGCCTAACCAATTATAGACAATTAACATAAAATATCGCATAAATTAAGAATCAAATAATTATTACACTAACACAAGAACGAATACAAATGTACATTAACAAAGAAAGAGCTACGAAATACTAACAGAATACAATGAAATACAAATGTTTAATTCCCATTTCATAATTACAGGAATGTTAATTGTGACATGTTTTAATGTCTTCGGAAAGTAATGCACCACATCTTTTTTTCTCGGGAGCTGTTTATTCAAAAAGCATGAAATATATGCACATTATACATTGATATGCCATTTAAACATTTGTATTATTCAACATAATCCCAATCAACTTGCACGGTTTTATGCCAGCGCGAAAACTGGGCATTCCTTGTCCGTCCAGATTTTGTGTTGATCATCTAGCACAAATCACTCCTTCACAATCTTCTAACTTCGTCCCACGTAGTGCATCTCTAAGTGGACCAAACAGATGAAAATCAGACGGTGCCACATCGGTACTATGGGGTGGATGGGGTAGTACAGTACAACGTTTGAGAAATTCAAAACAATGATTTCCCGTAGTGAATTTGAATAACGAAGACACAAACAATAGATTGCACGATTTATTGCCTGGCATATTTCGCTGCATCTCGTCAGGCACATATTGCAGAAATCACACAACTTACGTGAATTAACTAGATAAATCCTTCAAGTTGAAATATACACATATTCGCACAGTAATGTCAATTATCTACCACGGTAATTTTAAGCTGACTAACATGTCTTTCTGTTTGCACAATTCTAGCTTGAGTTGATTGATCATAATTGCTTCTGCAAATTTTAACAAGCGAGTATTTTGTGTGTTAAACAACACGCGAAAGGCAGTGTCTCTGTCTTTCAGTTTTTTCTATGTCTTAGTGTAAGCTTGCGAATTGATTGTCTCTCCTCTTGACACAACATCCACAAGAATCACACTTTCAATGTTCCAAAAGACACTGTTCATGACCTTCCCGGCTGAAGGGGTTGTCTTGTTAAATAGTGATTGCGGATGATGCCACTCCACTGACTGTCTTTTTTTCGCAGGTCCAAAATGATGTGCTAAGGTTTCGACACCTGTAACGATCTTAGCCAAACAGTTCTTTCCATCAGCAATGAAGCCCTCCAACAATTCAGAAGAAATTACTTTCCTTTACAATCGGTGGTCATTTGTGAGACTTCGAGGAACCCATCTTGCGCAAACTTTAGAACATCCGAGAGTTTTTATAACTGCGTTTGCACTACCATTCCTGACTGACCAATTAGGCCACTTGTCGAGTAGTAATTCACCTATCAGTAAGAATAATGCCCTTAGCACATTCAACATTTCTGCGTTGGTGGCTGTGGCAGGGCGTTCACAGCGCGGCAGATCATGCAGCTTCGCATCTCCACTTACTGATTCTTTCGTTCTCTGAACCCAGCTACTGACTTTACTTCTGTCGATTGCAAAACATCCTTACACATCACAAAGATTCGTGTGAGTGTTCATAATAGTTTTCTTCTCTGCAACGAGAAATCCAATCACAATTCGCTGCTTATAACGCAAGCTGCTAACACACTTCATTCCAACTGTTTAGGGCAGCCATATTATTTAGCCACCTGTCTCCCTGGCGAAGGTGTTAACGACTTTTTTTTTCGTAATCCCGTATATCCACGTGAGGAACTCAGCTGCACGAGATTCAGCAGCGGATCGCGTCGTGTTGGTTACTTAGGGGTATGTGAGCCAGCCGCTCAGGAAGCAATGGCAAACTACCTAGCTAATCATGCCAGGAACATCAACAATGCTTTAAAATCCTGGTGTTGACTGCAACGTCCTGTAAGGGATATGCAACTTTAAAAAAAAAAAAATTATTTAGCCAGTTGTGTTGCAATTTGACGCACAAAGTTGGACATTTCATATTTGAAGTGTGCAAAATTTGCATGCTTTTATCTTCATTATTAGCTGAGAAAGACGATGTGGTACATTGCTTTGTGTAAGACCCTCGTATCTATTGGTTTGGTTGCATATATTACTAGGTTTTTTTTTTCAGATTCTTCTTCATGTGCATTGTCTGAAGCAGGCATCGGCGATTATGCCTGGCAAATCCTCTGCTATTTGACTTTTTTTTTAAATGTTGATATCCTTATAGTATTATTTGTTGCGCAACTGTTTAATCTTACCACATGCATCTTTCTATGTCTTCCTATGCCTCGCTTGCATAGTATTTTCCAACATGCGTTAATTGCTCTATTCCATCTCTTCTTTTCATATATTTTCATTTGCCTTTCAATTATAATTTTAATTTGGCGACGTTTCAGTACCTGCAACTCTCAATATCTCAGTTTGTTTTATTCTCTGCCAATAAGTGTTTCAACATTCTTCTGAAAACCCACGTATTTACTGTCTCCACCTCTTTTTCCCCAGTTCATTAGTAATTATTTAGAGAGAGGGATCATGCTGCATGGGCAAAACATGGTCTCTACAATTCAGCCCAGGCTTTGTGTTATGGAGAGATATAACTTCATTTCTGGTTGTAGTTATTACGCCTTATTTTATGTGCATTGTAACAAACTATCGTCCTTCAAGACGGCAAGGTGCCAGTGAATAACTATTGCACATGTGCTTCTATACTTCTACAGATAATTGATTTAATGAACATGTATGGTATGAACAATGGATATTGCACTGTTTCTGCTATTTAGACATCAAAGACTATATCATTGGTAACAATACTAAAAGGACTAATACTAACTATAGATGGCCTAAATATAGAAAGTCTCCGGGAGCCTAAAAGGGGCTCTAAACATGAACGTTGCGTCAATAAGATTTAGTTTACAATTACAGAGGTTGAAAATAGCTTACATGGAGAAGACAAACATGATGACATCAAAATAAGGGTATATATTAAGCTAATTATAGAAAACTAATCCGTTTTACATACATATACATACATCCATCATGTGCCATGCCGATACGCTTGTGCGGTCATGCTTTGCCATCTTACTCGATCACCAGAGTCGTGGATCAGCTCCGTGTTTCTGTCTCGACCATGCCACGTGGCCAAGCCATCCAGATATTCACTTCTCGGTCTTCCCCTTGGTCTCTTCCCTTCGATCTTGCCAGTTGTCACCAAGTTCTCTAAGTCATTTCTTTTCATAACATACCCAAAATATGTTGACTGTCTACGACTAATGGCTCTAATCAGTTTACGATCTTTATTTGTTTCTTGAAGGACTTGTTCATTGGTTTTTCTGTCTTTCCATAGTATTCTTAGCATTTTCCTTAGAAACCACATTTCCACAGCCATCAGCTGTTTTTCAACATGACTGCTCATTGTCCACGCTTCACATCCACGTTCTATGTAGCGCTTTAACACTCTTTTTCTCCTTTCAATTGATATCTTTTTATTGATCACTATGTTTTTCATCTTGCAAAAGTCTACCTTCGCAAAGGCAATTCTTGTTCTAATCTCTTCAAGGTATCTCCCATCAGATGTTATGACTGTCCCGAGATAACTGTACCGATTAACTTGCTTAAGAATATGCCCATTTACTCGTATATCACATTGTGGTATTTCCTTCTTCCCAGTGACGACCATAATCTGTGTCTTCTTACTATTCAATTCTTACCCTAATTGCTCACTGAGACTGTACATAGACATATAATTCAATAGCGTTTCACGTGAAACAGCTAAAGCAAATATTAATATGCCGGGATAAAAGTAATGGACAGAGAACACTGTTCAGACCAATATAGAAGGACAAGTTGCTGTGCCTTCATCACGAAGATCCATTACTGAAATTTGAGGAATAAAAATCATTGACAAGCCACAGGGAGGTTAACAAAGAAACACATTCATTGCCAATCACGTAGAGACATGTCACTGAAGAACATAACACTAAATCGAGCAGTTCGCAACAGAAACCAATGGCGAGGCATGATTAATGAGCTGGCAAAACCAAGCGAAGAGCTGAATAACTTGTGGTGACTTCTACTGACGGCCTCTTCTTTTTTCTTATGAGTGCTAACAACAACATATTGAATTATTTATTCCATTAGCTGGTGTTATCATCATGTACCATGTAGATAAGCGTCGGCAGCTCAGACGATGACTATAGTCTTGGATCGAATGTTTCAATGTCCCCTTTTAAGTGGTTTGGGGTCACGTATTGCGAACGACTATCCCCAGTGGGCGAGGCTGCTCCTATCGAGCACCAATATGCTACGTTTGTCGGATTTTCTGTAAAGTGACTAATCATGACATTCAATGCATCTGTAAAGAAGATAGTCTGCCATTGCTTTTCTTCTCGGCAGCCTCCGTAATCGTCGATGACCGTAGCCATTGTCTCTATTAGGAAATCCTCTGCCCACTGTTGTGAAACTTAAGACAATAACCAGCAACTATATGCCGGATGCCCTCCAGCCACATCCACAATGTGCATACATGGTTGCACATTACTGTTGTCAAACGAGCACGCCATCTTGCTCAAGGGTGTCGCGTAGATTAGTGCAGGGAAGGAGGCACCTCCGCTTTTACAGGTTTGCGTATAATTAATTCTGTATAGCGGTAATAAATCTGTATATCGTGGTGATGTGATCAGTTGAAAGAGTTGGCTCACATTTCTGTGTGGTTTGTATGTTTATATTGTCTACTGTGTCCTAAAATGTCTACTTCTTCACTCTTCTCATTTTAGCACCGATTAATACACGTGAATTTAATTATGAAATAATTATTTATTGTCTAGTCTTTGGTGCCTTATCTCTCTTGTCCTAAATTACACTTGTCGTTAAGAAAAGGGATGAAGGGAGCCTAGGCTAGCGTCCCAAGGCCAAATGTGTTTTTCTTTCATTATACTCATCACCGTATGCCAGAACGATGGGCGTGAGAGGCAATGATTCGCCATCTCACTCGCTCACTAGGTTCGTGTTCGTGTCGCCATTATGCCCTACCGGCCAAACCATCGAAGTATTTATCTATATGTCTTCCCCGTGGATATGCAGATCCATAACCACAATCAGCTACTTTTCATTTTGTGTCATTCTATGTAACATTCCGACACAAGGATGTTGGAGATCGTGCTTCTACGCTTGCCTGTCAACCCCGTGCTATGTGCTTGTATCCTGATTGAGGAAGATTTTTAAAATTTACATGGCTCCCAAATTGATCCAGCCTAAAATGGATCCCATGAATTGTCCGAGGGATTAAAGGCGGAGCGAGTGATACTGACTACATCACTTATCGAGTGTCTTTTGGTCTATACAAATACATGACCGACAACACATTCCGGATAGTCATGGTGTGTGTTAAAATCACCTTCACATTTTATTTACGTTTACATTTATTATTCACTGATGTCCATGACACATTTTTTTTAAAGTACAAACATAACCAACAATATAATATCCTCATCATCATGTGCCATGCCGGTAAGCGTGGACGGTCATGTCTCGCCATCTAACTCGATCAACAGAGTCGTGGATCAGCTCAGCGTTCTTGTCTCGACCATGCCACATGATCAAGCCATTAAGGTATTTACTTCTCTGCCTTCCTCTTCCTCTTTTCCCCTCAGGTTTGCCAGTTATCACCAAGCTCTCCAATTTATTTATCTTCATAACGTGACCAAATATGTTGTCTGTCCACGTCTAATTTCTCTAATCAGTTTACGATTTTCATGTGATCTTTTTAGGACTTGGTCATTGGTGTTTCTGTCAGCCCGTAGTAGTTTTTGCATTTTCCTCAGAGATAACATTTCCACAGCCATCAGATGTTTTTCAGCCTGTTTACTCATTGTCCACGCTTCACATCCATACAATAGCACAGGTTCTATGTAGCACCTCATCACTCTTTTTCTCGTTGTAAATGACATCTTTTTATTGGTCAGTATGTTTTCCATCTTGCAAAAGAAAATAATATACAGCATGTAAATCTTTTATAATGATTTGAGAGATAAAGAAAACACCATACACTAATTTTCCTTGCTTACGATTATGGGCAGTAATACAACTAAGTGTACACTTAGAGCTCACTAAGGTGACTGGGTTCTAGAAAATTCTGCTAAATACTTAATTCATTATACACCTGTCATAAGAAATATTAAAGTGCTTTGGTCATGCTGGAGATAACTCATCAACATATCTCAGTATAGACTGAACAGATGTATTGTCACAATCAACGAAGGTAAAGCTAATACACAATAGACGTATCACTTTCTGGCGTCCCTCTAGGGTTAATTTCCCTACTTAAATCGATTTCGTGGAAGTTAATAGGAGACTCGGTTGTTGCATTATAGTCGTCGTAGTCTAAATCATCGTCTATAATTACATTGTCCGTCTCTGCTGGGAATTCCACTTTCCTGGGCCCATCGAGCACGTTATTCTGATCAAAAATGAGATACGTGGTTGCTTTCTGCTCTAAGACAGGAGAGGAAACCATTCTATCCTCACTGTCCAATGAAACGGCACTGCTTTCCTCACTAACGGAACTGTAATCACGAATTAGTTTGTCTGGTGGAGGGACAGAGACAGAGCCAGAATGTCCCCATTCTCTTGCCGAGATAATGTCTTGTGGATCAGGTACGCTTAGGAATCTGAGTCTGTTGTTGGCCGTAGAAGCACGGGCATCAGATAATGTCTTAGTAAAACAATTATTACTAACATCAGCACCAGAGACACCAGAAACGCCACAATAGCCCTTATTGCGGACGTTATTCGTGTTATTAATGGGATGTTGTTCCTCATTGGCTTCCCGTATTCCTAAAACTTGATGGATTGTGTATTTCACATTCGTACAGCACTCCTCCAGATCTGTCTCGTCAAAAAGGCACGCATTCTTGAAATTACTGACAAGTGTTAATACTAGATCGATTTCCAAAGGCACAGAAGATCTGCCATGCTTTTCTAGAATACCATTGATATTCAGTTCCCCTGTTGATCTTGACCTGTGCCCAACTTTCAAAGGAGCAAGTTTCTTTTTGACGCGTGTACTTTTAACAGACAAGCTGTCTGATGAAGCTGAATGAGTTTCCGGTGCAAACTTGCGCATGTAGTCTTTCAAAGTCACACACCCCTTGCTGAGGTTGTTTATTGTGTCTGAAAACGTCTTTGGCAGCTGCTGTTTGTGATGTCTAATATACACAATAGGGATTTTCAGAGCCAGTGCGATACACAAGTCATGGAAGCATGTGGCATCTTCTAGAGTAGCATCGTTAAATAGGTATACACATACATCTGATTCGGCTACAATATACTGCCTTTTTGAACCTATGTGTATGTCAGGCCTCGACTGCTGACTGGCATTTGTCACTCTGATATAGAAATCCTCCTTAAGCATATCCAGAACTCCAGCAGGCAGAAGTCTGTCGGTAGTAGCTTTATCACCGGGACCACTTCGACTTATCAGGTGTACACGAGGCGTTCTTGCGTGACGAGCAGAAATGAGAAAGCTTGGGCCGGGTGAGTTACTGGACTCGGTCACCGAGATGTGAGGAATCTCTGGTCTTGCTGTCGAAATAAAATGGACAATATTGTTGTGCAATAAACTAACAGGTTTGGTGCATCACTATGCTGTACACAGAAGTATTACGTCTGTCTGTCTGGCTGTCTGTCTGTCTAACTGTCTGTCTGACTGTATGTCGGTCGGTCGATCTATCTGTTTGTCTAACTGTCTGATTGACTAACCATCTGTCGGTCCATTTAACTGTCTGTATGTCTGACTGTCTAATTGTTTCTGTCTGTCCGTCTGATTGTCTAACAGTCTGTCTAATTGTCTGTCTGTCTAACAGTGTGTCTGATTGTCTAACAGACTGTCTGTAGGACTGTCTAACTGTCTGTTTGTAGAACAGTCTAACTGCCTGTCTGTGTGTCTATCTGTCTATTTTTCTGTGGGGTGTAAGTATGTATGTTTGTACCTGTATGTATATCTTCATGCATGTATATGTGTATGTACGAGGGTAAGTTAATAAGAAAGTCACAAATGGCTGAAGAAAAATAACTAACTATGATAACAACTTGAAACCAGTTTATTTTCATACATACATTGTCCCTTCCTTCATTTCTCAACATAATTTCCACTAACATTGATGCACTTATACCATCGTTTTATCAGTCATCCCAAACCGGCTGCATAGAACTGCGTGCTCTGTTTTCTAAACCACGTTTTCATTTCACATTCAACTTCGGCGTCACTCGCGAAATGTCTCCCCCCAAGGTGGGTTTACAGTGGACTTAGCCCCTAACGATTTCCCGTAAAGCGGTGCATAGCTGGGTAGAAAAAAGTTACGAGAGAGAGTCAATACGTAAGTCACACAGTTCTGTGGGATGGCAGTAAAATGAAAACATAGCACACAGTTCTATGCAGTCGGTTTGTGAGGACTGATAAAACGATGGGATAAGTGCATCAATGTTGGTGAAAATTATGTTGAGGAATAAAGGGACAATGTAAGCATAACAGTAAACTGGTTTCAAGTTGTTATCATAGTTAGTTATTTTTCTGCAGCCATTTGTGACTTACTTATTAACTTACCCTCGTAATTTTTTTTTTTGTTCTTGAGAGTTTGTCAGTGTGTTTGGACGCAGTTAAATGTGTTGTTGTACGTGTTATTAAACATGCAAGCAAAAAGAAAGTATGCCATGTTAACAATCATGATAGTGTACGTATTTAAAAAGAATAGTTTTCTGGTTCATTCTGGTTCAATATTTATGAAAGCGAGTTCAACTGTACTAATATATAACACATGGTTACCACTGGGATGAGTGTTTGTGAGTGTAAGTGTGTGTGCATGTGTATGTGTGGGACTGTGTGTGTAAGCCTTTACAAATGAAGATTCAGATTCGCTGGGCTGGTCATTTGACTCGCATGCCAGATCACAGGCTCTCTAAACGAAGTTTCTTTTACGGCGAGCTGCGTTGTAGTAAACACTCCCAAGGCGGCCAGAGGAAACGCTTTAAAGACACTCTGGAGATCTCACTAACACCTTTTGGAATTCATAATGACACATGGGACACTGCTGCCAAAGACCGAAATTCGTGGCGTACATCATTATGCAAGGGTGCAGTCACTTGTGAAGCAACCAGGACTGCAAGATCTGTGAAGAAAAGGCTGGACATAAAAACCACTGCAGGAGATCTCCCTCCTAGAACGACAAGCATTCTTTGTCCCAATTCGATCGCTGCAGCCCTCATCCAACGGAAGGTAGTTTTTAGAGGTGGCAGCTAGACTTTAGAACCAACAACAATATATCTTGGCGTACCACAGAGATCACCATTATCTCCGGTGCTGTTCAACGCCTACACTGTGAGAATCACCAGCGAGCAGATCACTGGACCGGGGATATCATTGTCATATGCCGACGATGTTTTAGTGTATCGTCAGGGTAAGGATAGATAGAGATCAGGTTGCTGTGAAACTACAAACCGAACTCAGTCGCATAAGTACTTGGTGTTTTGAAGCTGGGGCAATGGTCAACCCAACAAAGGCAACAGTGACATGGTTCTCTTTGAATAATCATATTGTCAACACTCCACACCAACTGTAAATCTGTGTTCAGAGAATGATGGAAAAAACGCAGGTAATGAATTACCTGGGGATACGTTTTGATCGAAGCCTTGCTTATAATGAGCACATAGACCAGGTAATAACAAAGGCTAAGCGGGAATTGGCTGCGATGAGGGTGATGGCTGCAGCAAACTGTGAGCAGAGCCATCTGTGTCTTCTATACGAGGAGCTAGTCATGTCTGTTTTTGAGTATGCGATGGCGATCCTGACTCTCAGCCGTAAGCAGATAGACAGGATGGAAAGGATATAGAACGAAGCTATACGCATTATTCTTGGATGTACAAGAGATACGGCATGCAGGGCTATGCGCTACCTTCTTGATTTTCCAATCATTGCGACAGATACAAATTTGCAGAGCACGTGCCTACCTCAGAGTTAACGCAAACACACAACATCCATTGCGTTATGAAATTACGAAGGTCAAGGGCAGCAGGTTGATTGATTGATTGATTGATTGGTTGATTGATTGATTGATTGATTGATTGATTGATTGATTGATTTAGGAACGGACAACACAGCATTCGGGGCATTCCCATAAGCGCTCCGTCCCCATCCTCAGCAGCCAGCGAAGAGTTCCAACACCAATAGTACCAGTAGTAATCTGATTATATGTCCGTCTCGCCTTTCCTCTGAGCGTCAAGCATCGGCCAGATCCCCTCGTCGCTCCACGCTGTCTCATTCTTGCCAGACCATGGTGATCCATTTGCTCCTCCGAGGTGTACACGTGCTCCCACAAGGCCGCAACCACGTCTGCCTTGTCATGCATCAATACTCTACCAAGTTTTGCAGAGCCAGCCAATCTGTCCGCCTGTTCATTCCCCAGTACACCGGCATGCCCCGGAGAAAAGATCCACGCGATGCTTGCCATCCGTGACCTCCGAAGCGAAGCAAACCACTCTGCCTGAAGCCTGCCTGTCCTCACCTTCCTCAGCATGCTTTCTGAGTCAGTTACAGTCACGGTGTGTCCGTGTATCGTATTCTCGATCCAGCGGAAAGCTGCACTGACCGCCTCCACCTCCATTCTTAAGCTAGATGTTGTGGTATCATATGCCAGGCTATCCTGCACCAAACGTCAACCATTAGCTTTTGCTAAGAACCCCCAGGCACTGCATAGTGAAATTATGAAGGTGAAGGGCAGCAAGTTAAAAAGAGGAAGGCTGTGGATGTGTCAATCGGAAGACATTCTTCAACAGGTGTGTTCACTTGAGGACTTAGAACCTGGCGAGGAGTGGGTATAAGTGCCAACAGATTTCTGTACGTCTTTTTCTGTTTGTATCCAACTAGATAGAAAATGCAGACAAGAAAATCTGGCTGCGGTGGAGGCAGAAGTACAAGCGTTGATTTTCGAGAATTCGTTAGACGGCGATGCTGTCATTTACATAGATGAGTCCGTCGTTCGACACGTGAGAAGCTCATGGGCCTTTATGGCTCAGGCCGGAGGTAGAATTGTGAAGGAGGACTCTGGTGCTTTTGTTGAGACCACAAGTAGCCTGACCATGGAAGTCATGGCAGTAAGTAAAGCAATAAAATGGCTCGAGACACAGACATTTACTAGGGCATGTTTCCTTAGCGACTCAATAAACATGCTCAAGAGGATAGATATGGGATGGGTCCGAATATAGTGGTTGCTGTCTCTGGAGCGGTCTCTACTGGCAAAGATTAGTTTTATCTTCGTGCCAGGGCATGCGGGAGTGCAAGGAAATGACCTGGCTGACAAGCTCGCAGGTAATGCTACTGTGGAGGGCGGACACGCCATGGACCAGGCTGACATTCTGAATGCTCTACGAGAAGTAAGACTTTTGCGAAAGCCAAGTGATGACTGTGAATCTACAACCATGGTCAGACTGCGAGAACAGCAAATTAAAAGAGGTGTGGCTAAACAAGAACACTACGCAGGAAGCCAAAGAAGATTGATAAACCAACACAGAATTGGTGTCGTTAGCCACGGGATTTGCAAAGGAGGGGATCCGAGCACTTATGGACTGAATGGTTCTATGTGCAATGAGGATGACTAACTAACTAACTAACTAACTAACTAACTAACTGACTGACTGACTGACTGACTGACTGACTGACTGACTGACTGACTGACAGACAGACAGACAGACAGACTGACTGACTGACTGACTGACTGACTGACTGACTGACTAACTAACTAACATTGTCACAGAACATTTCGAGCCAAAATAAGCCTTATTAGCCTTCTTAGAAATCACGGCTTCACACTTTCAACCCCACTGGATGAAATGAATGGTCATCATCATTCATGATGGACAAACAACAAGCCTATAGAATGAAACAGTAACTATAGTCATGTGACAGACACTGCTGAAGGGTTGTTTAGTGTTACATCTTCACACATTAAAAGTGGTGTGATGTGCACGGCTCCCTTCTTCGCCGTCCAACTTTCCAAAAAACTATTTCCCATACAATTCTCACATTTATCCCATGTTCATTTGTTCAAGCAAGTCTGCGCCATATTTATCGTCTGTAACGCAGTCGCTGCTGTCAATTGAAATGGCCCACTGCCATGGTAGGCAAGTGTACTAACCATTAACATTATGTAGATGGTCCTTTACAGAACAACCCTGTCATCATGACGCGCGGAAAGTTTCTCGACCTCTGGTCATTTCTCTCGCCTCGTGCACATTCATGCCCGGCCTGTCTAAAACGTCCTGTTTTCATCTTAGTGCTGATCGACCAGTGCCTCTTGTTAGGACGCCTTCCATAGTTTGTCTGTACACGTCATTGTACCGTTTAATGTGGTCAACGTATTTTAGCTTCCGAGACATGATATAGTTTTTAAGCCATTTTTCTATCATGTTCATTCTTGTAGAATTTCTGTATTTCTCGCCATCTTGATCCACTACTTACCAAGACTATTTCTACACTATCCGTGCTCAAAAGCTCCAGTTTTCTACCATGTTCATTCTTGTTCATTCATTGTTGCTGTTTTCAGTTAGCCTTGAATGATATGTGAATGGTATAATGTATGAAAGAGAGTGATAAAAGGGCAGAATGTTAGACGGGCCAGCGTGCCCTATTCTTAACCCTTTCAAAATAAAGTTTTGTTGTTGTTGTTGTTGTTGTTGTTGTTGTTGTTGTTGTTGTTGTTGTTTTAGAATCTCTGTATTTCCCGCCTTCTTGATCCACTACATACCAAGATTATTTCTACACTATCCGTGCTCAAAAGCTCCATTTTTCTACCACGTTCATTCTTGTAGAATTTATGTATATACCGTCTTCTTGATCCACTATATCCATCCATCATGTGCCATGCCGGTAAGCGTGGGTGATCATGTTCTGTCATCTCACTCGATCACCAGAGTCGTGGATCAGCTCCGTGTTTCTGTCTCGACCATGCCACAAGGCCAAGCCATCCAGGTACTTGCTTCTAGGTCTTCCACTATATACTAAGACTATTTCTACACTATCCGTGCTCATGAGCTCCAGTTTCTACCATATTCCATCCATCCATCATGTGCCATGCCGATAAGTGTGGGCGGTCATGTTTTGCCATCTCACTCGAACACCAGAGTCGTGGAACAGCTCCGTGTTCCTGTCTTATCTTGGCATCAGACATGTTTATCGCAGCTTCGAAATATGTGTCGCTGCAGAATAGAATGAGCCCACGACAGGTATAAATAAACAGTCGTTCAGAAAGCAATGGCAAACTGCTGAGCGTAAACTTGCCAACAAATCAAAAACAACCAAAACGTGCTGGGGTTGACTGCGCCGTCCTGTAAGGGATATGCAACTAACATTTTTTTAAACATAATTAGAAAACAAATACAATATAAACATATTGACATTTCTGGTAGCATAAATAATGTATCGTGTAAACAAAAAGATGTAACTAAAAGAAAGCAATTTGTGTACCTTTACCACAACTGTCCTTTCCTTGAGCTCTGTGTGTACTGTCAGCATCTCGCTTGTGTCGAATGACTTCCCCTTGCTTCATGTCGCTTATCCGACCTGATTGATCATCATGTAATAAAGACTCAATAAAATCCCATAAATGATCCATAGATTTATCCTGGATAAGATTTGGATAGATCTGGAGCAGCTGCACACATTTGGAGATGACATGTTCGTTGCTGCGAATCCAGTTGAGGGCAGTGTGGTAACTGTACCAGAATACAGCGGCATCCGCGTTGATTGTGCTGTCCGCGAGATGAATGTCTGGAAGTTTTCGACGCCTTCGAGTTTTCTTACCTATGCTTTGGTAGTACTCCATGTTTGCTTAACGCACGCTATATGCTTAATTTACATATGCTAATTATTAAATGTATAAACAGATTTTAGTTATGATGATACCACTAAATAATTTATTATCATTACATACGTTAATGCAGCAGAGTTTTTATTTTAGTGGTTTCCCTCTTTTTAATTACAAACAGACGTGTCAAATAGTCATTTCTATACAGTAATAGTCAAAACAAATGTATTTAATATTAAATATTAGCCACATATATTAACAATGTAGTCTGTATTCAGAATAAAAAGCCAACTTCCAAATAATACAAGTGTCAACTTAAATTCCAAACCTCCTTTACTGCGCACTATTTAAACATTTTATCGTATTTACTCCAGTCTGCTTGAAAATATTTTAAACTGTACAACACAAAGTCCCGTGCCTACAAACTCTGTTAAACAATAACGCACGCTGTATAAAAAGATATATTCCGCTGGTTACCTGCCGGTAAATATGTATTTATATCGCAAAAGTGCACACATTGCCTACAATATTGTTAGACTTCTATTTCATAGAATAGAAGGATAGTTTCGACATTTGCCATGCTTGTACACATACATAAATATGTCAAACTGTTCAACATCGTATCCCTTACTTACAAACGCCATTAAATATAGACTTGCGTTTTATGCTAAAGCACTTTCGATACGTGCCCAAGATGTACAATATTAATATTATGCTTCATGTCTACTACTTTATTTAAAACAGAATTATTTTATGAAAGAGCAGCTCTGATACTTCCCAGTTCCCCATTTATGGCAACGACTCTTTTTGTTTTTGTCTGGCCGGTGACAACAACCTGTGCCAGTACACAAAGTGCATAAATCAATAGACAGCACACAACCACAGCTTGGGGAATCAGTGGTAACTATAGTTGGGAGTAGGCTGGCTCATTAATTTGATTTAGCAGTATATGATACACGTATTTCTTCTAAAAGAAATGGCAACTGGTAGCCGAGGTAGAACAATGGCTAGCGCGATTTACTGCAAATCCCAGTGGCCATGTATTTGAATCACCATTAGGACGGAGTTTTGTTTTGTGTTTGAATCACGATTAAAAAGGAGTTTTGTTTTTAATTGGCCTGGTCGCCCGGGACAGTCAAGAATACAATAGGTAATGGGAGATATACAGTTCTTCTTCTTCTTCTTCTTCTTCTTCTTCTTCTTCTTCTTCTTCTTCTTCTTCTTCTTCTTCTGCCCTCAACCCCCATTGAAGCGTGGGCTCTCAAGAAAATCAAGTCAAGTCGTCCCATCTTTTGCTATCTCCTGCAGCTCTCTCCATGTCCTCCCGTATTATTCATCTCAGTAATTCGCTTCTCCGGGTACTTTTAGGACTCGCGCTATGTCTTTTACCTTGTGGATTCTAGACAACTGGTAAATGTGGGTTGTAATATCGACAGGCGTGAGTATGACCATCTGGTTCCGATTGGTCTATGAGATTATATTTTTAGCAACATACTGCTTGTAAGTTTCAAATCATGTGAAATGTTCCTGGCTTTTGTTCCTTAAATGTTAATTAATAATGTGTACAATGTATCATGTGCGAAGACAAGTCAACAAGTAAGTCACAAATGGCTGTTGAAAAATAACTAAATATGATTACAACCTGAAACCAGTGTATTTGTATACATACATTGTCCCTTTATTTCTCAACATATCCCATCGTTTTAACAGTCCTCCCAAACCGGCTGCATAGAACTGCGTGTTCTGTTCTCTAAACCAAGTTTTCACTTCGCATTCAACAGCAGTCATTCGCGAAATTTCTCCCGCTAAGGTGGGTTTTCAGTGGACCAAAAAAGTGGCAATCGCTAGGGGTTAAGTCGGGGCTGTAAGGTGGATGTTCCAGAACTTCCCACCTTAGTTGGTTAATGTACTTCTGAGTTAATCAAGCCGTATATGGTCTGGCATTGTCACGAAGAAGCAACACTCCTCTAGTCAGCAGTCCTGGATGTTTTCTTCGAATCATGCATTATGCTGTATGCTGAACCATGTGAGCACCCTATTGCAGATGCTACAGAGACTATCGTTACTCCCTTGTCACCTCTAACCATCTCCTTTGCCCGCTGCACGGATTCTTCAGTTGCAATCTCAACAGGACGACTTGATCGGATATCATCAACAATTTTAGAGCGTCCTTAAGAAATTTTTTCTTCCCAGCTATGCACCGCTTTACGGGACAAACATTTGTCAGCACAAACAGAAAGCATTTCCTTATGAATTTCCTTTGCAGGCGGTCCTTTTTCCCACCAAAAAAAAAAAAAAAACGCACAACAGCACGTTGCTCTTTGGTTGTATACTCCGTAAGTACAGTCGCCATTTTGTTATGCGCTGCGCGTGCGCATGAGAACCTAGCGCCACCTGAAGAACGGGAATATAAAGTTCGATATTGCTGTCACCTAATGACACCTGTAGAAATCACCAACTACACTTACCTGCCATCCCACAGAACTGTGTGACTTACTTATTGACTCGTCTTCGTACGTGTTGTCTTTCGTCTTCAATTATGTACTCTAGAAACATTTTATAGGAATCACACATATACAAACACATACACAAGCGCGCACACGTATATATACACACACATACAATAAATACACCCCCCCCCCCCACACACACACACACTGTTTTGATACGTCCAATCAAATCAAAGACGTTGGTGCAGTCGATAGTTAGATTTCTTACCGAGACAGTGGCAAGGGCACCGCGGTGTCATATATTTTCTCCCACCATTGCGGTTATTTTACATTCCTATGTTCGACAATACTGGCTTTTAATCTGTAGCATGTCTCGGAAACTGAAATACTCTGGTCAGTGGGTTCGCCAGATGGCGAGGGGCATTGCTAATAGGGAAGGCTAATCCACACGCGACAATCAGACCTGTACACTAGAAGTAGTAGATCGTATATATAGACTAAGTTAAACAAACAGATAATTGCTTATCCTTTACTGGACGTCGCAGTCAACGCCCAGTATTTGTGGGCAGTGTGTGATCTCTTGGCAAGTTTACGTGCAGTAGTTTGCCATTGCTTTCTGAACAACCGGCACCCAAACCTTTTTTTTATATTAAAAAAAACGCACTCAAGGCGGTCTGCTGCCAAATCGCACCGAGTGTGTTTCGAAAGTGGTATGCGGGATTACATACTGCGTCCGAAACCGCTACGCCACGGAGCAGGCAACTAGACTAAGTTTCAGTTAAAAGCTAGCAAAAGCAAAAACAAAAAAACAACAACAACAACACATAAGCAAACAAACAAAAACTTCCGTCGCGATAAACGTTTCAATGGGATAGAAAGAACATGTGTTCACCTGCACAAAGAAGGATACAGACAATTGCTGACACCTTGAACATTAGGATATTAGGCGAGGGAACTGGCAAGGGATGAGGCACAAGTCCGGAGGTAGGTGACGAGAACAACGAGAGCCATAGACCTGCTGTATGGTGATGAATGATGATGTTCATTAAATCGGTACCAAATATATTCCTGGACATTGTCAGGAAAATATAGGCGGCGAGGAAAAGGTCTGGCCAATTTGATTTGCGGCCGCGGGTCTAGAAAATGTGAAGACGTCTGCTTGCGAAGCAAGCCGCTTAAACACTGCCCCACAGAAACCAATCTTCTTCTTCTTCTTCTGCGTTCATCCGGAGTTTATTTTTTTTTCTTTTTCGGACGTGATTGCGTTGTGCCTGTTTACAGCAGAGCTGCGTTCTTGCTCCGTTAGGCCGACACATCCGACTTCTGCGGGCATTTGTTGACCGGGTTAACCTTCCCGGGAAACTAAATCTGTATTTGGAAAACGTTAGTTCATATCTTTTACAAGACGTTGCAATCAGCCCAACTTTTTATTAGAAAGCAGCAAGTCAAATGGTTTCGCTTTGTGCTAGGTTATCCAACTAACAGTTTATCACAACAAGCAATGATGTACAGACCAAATTGAAGCAGAGGAAGAGGCCGACCACGTACGCGATGGACAGAGGGAATTGCAGAGTACATCGGAATCTCCATAATGAAGCCCATAAGCGGGCACTCTCCAGCTGTTTATACTTCAACTCGACACCGCAAGGTATAAGAGGTACACGATGATATATATATATACACACACACACACAAACACACACACACATACACATACACGTGCGCATATATATATATATATATATATATATATATATATATATATATATATATATATATATATATATATATATATATATATATATATATATTCACTTAAAGTGTTATTTTGCTTGTTTGCATCTAATATATCTCAATGATACCACTATAATACATGTTTATACTATTTAATAATACAATATGCAAATAGACGGATACAGATAACAACCATGTGTATGCCTCTTACCCTTGCTTGCTAACGCCCGGTCTCTTGTGGTGTCACAAACCCGCTATTCTGACAAAACTTCGTAAACAGATTGTTTGTCTCGTTTCGCTAGCTAACACAAGATAAGTTCGTAAAGTGTACACGTCGTGTGACTGTTTGTCATAGCAGCATTATATACAACAATTTCATTATATTCCAAATTTAAAGAAAGTGGGTCGTAAGACATCGATGACTGAAGAAAGGTTACAACTAATGGAAACAAGAAAACAAAACAAACATAATCCTGCCAAATATGAAGAAATTCACAGAAAAGTCAAAATATTATGTAAGGAGGCAAAAGAAGCAATGCTGGACAAAAACTGCATAGACATTGAAAAACAAGACAACAGTAAAAATACCAAACTAATGCACCAAGGAATTCAAGAGCTTACTAATCAAAGATCACTTACATCAGCAGCCTGTCTAAAGACAAAAGAAGGACAAATCATAATAGAAAAAGATCAGATTTTACATTATGATCAGATTGTGTGAAAACCCTTTATGATGATAACAGAAAAGGACAGTATAATATTCAAAATATTAATGAAGGACCATCAATTTTGAAGATGGAGGTTCAGAATTCTCTTAACCATATGAAATCTGGCAAGACCCCTGGTTCAGACAGCATAAAAAAAGAAATGATTAATGCTTTAGAAGAATGTAGAATAGATAAAGTTACCAGATTGCTGAATACAATATATGATACTGGAAATATACCTAATGAATTATGTACCTCTGTATTTATTGCTATCCCAAAGAAATCATGAGCCTTGGAATGTGATCAACATCGAACAATTAGTATAATAAGACACATCACGAAGATTTTGTTAAGAATTATCAAGCAAAGAGTTAGGAAGAAAATACAACCTTAAATAGGAGAAGAACAATGTGGGTTTGTAGAAGTCAAGGGTACAGTAAATGCTGTGTATAAACTGAGAACAGTAATTGAACGTTCTATAGAAGTAAACAAAGATCAACACCTTTGCTTTATTGACTACACAAAGGCTTTCGATAAAGTGAGATATGTCGACATGATAAGGATGCTTAAAAATCTACAAATTGATGGAAAAGATTCTTAGACTAGTAAGAAACATATATTGGAAACAACAATCTGCCTTAAGAGTTGATAATGAAGTATGTCAATATCAGCCTATTAAGAGAGGTGTGAGACAGGGATGTGTAATGTCTCTAGATCTTTTTTCCCTGTACAGTGAAAATATTTTCAGAAATATAGAAGATATGGAAGGAATCAACATTGGGGAACGATGCATCAATAACATTAAGTATGCAGATGATACAGTCTTGATTGCAGACAATGAACAAGACCTGCAACATTTAGTAGATGCAGTTGTTACACTCAGTGATCAACTAGGGTTAGAATTTAATTGTAAAAAGACACATATTATGGTCGTCACTGGGGAAAAGGAAATACCACACTGTAATATACAGGTAAATGGGCATATTCTTAAGCAAGTGAATCGGTACAGTTATCTCGAAACAGTCATAACATCTGATGGGAGATGCCTTGAAGAGATTAGAAAAAGAATTGCCATTGCGAAGGTAGCCTTTCGCAAGATGAAAAACATACTGACCAATAAACAGATATCAACTGAAACGAGAAAAAGAGTGTTGAGGTGCTACATAGAACCTGCACTTTTGTATGGATGTGAAACTTGGACAATGAGCAGACAAGCTGAAAAACATCTGATGGCTGTGGAAATGTGGTTTCTGAGGAAAATGCAAAGAATACCATGGACAGACAGAAAACCAAATGAGCAAGTCCTTCAAGAAACAAATGAAGATCATAAACTGATTAGAGTCATTAGACGTAGACAGTCGAAAATTTTTGGGCATGGTATGAGAAGAAATGAATTGGAGAACTTGGCGACAACTGGCAAGATCGAAGGGAAGAGACCAAGGGGTAGACCGAGAAGTAAATACCTGGATGGCTTGGCCACATGGCATAGCCGAGACAGAAACTAGGCGCTGATACACGACTCTGGTGATCGAGTGAGATGGCAAAACATGACCGGCCACGCTTATCGGCATGACACATGATGGATGGATGGATGGATTCAACAATTTCACATCATTCGTCATCATCAGCCTGCTCTGTGGCGAAGGTATTACGGACGCAGTTCGTAATCCCACATACCGCGTTCATAAAACAGCTGCGGGCCATTTGGCAGCCGACCGTCTTCCGTTGGTTTTCACGAAATGCTATGGGTGCGGGTCGTTCAGAAAGCAATGGCACATTACCGAACGTAAACGTGCCAAGAGATCACAAACAACATTTTAAGAACGTTGGAGTTGACTGCAACGTCTTGTAAAGGATATGCAACTGTCATATATTTTTGAAGGGAGTGTGAGATCACTGTAGTGCATGCCACATTTCTAACAAAAGAAGTAGAGCCCCATCCTCTTCTATCTTCAATAACCCCAGAATATGAACCTTGAGTTATCTGCAGGCCTCGTTCTATTAAGTAGTCTAGGAGATATAGATTATGGCCCTGGTGAGAATAATGATTACTAACTGGGATTCTGCCCCTTCTCCAAGGATTCTGTAGCTCTGGAGCCCCCTTTTTTGTTTATCAAATCTGAGGAAAGTCTGGAGAATTTGCTTAGCCTGATTTAGATGAAGAAAACATGGATATTGAGCAGTTGATAGATCTAGAGTCTTCTCTCCCCCATTTTAGTAAGTCATTATGAGTGGATTTATTTTTAAACAATCAAACACATAATCAATCACATTAGATTCTGACAACATGATGTACAAAGAAGTTGGTGACTCACAGATAGGTTTGAACTGATAAATCAACAGAAGGTCAATTCATGTTAATCATTTATTGACTGGGCCCGAGCCTTCTGGCCAGTACATACATCTCTATTGTGATTTACACAAGATATATTAGAAAAGTTGCATATTGGACCATTGTCACAGGCCATCAATAAACAAGCATCAATACATGAGAGGTCAACAAGTGTGAAAACATAGTAAACATTTTGATGTTGTACATGTTAAGTGTGAAGATGATGAATCAACAATTAAATATCAGTTTCCTGAAATTGGGTGTGGTGTGTACCAATTAGAAAGGTAACCTGGTGACTGGAAGATTTGGTAAGCCAGGGTCCATTGACTGATGGATCCACTTCAGGTCTGCCCGTATAGCTCCTCTGAAGGCCTCCCCATACTTTGCTCATGGCCAAGTCATCTTCCATCTCACTTGTGGTTCATCTCTTTCTCTCGGCTTCCCTCTTTCAGGTCTGATTTAGGTGGTTAGTTTGCTGATGTGTTGGGTGGTTGTTGGTATGTAGCCACCAAGAATCACTGATGAATATTCACATATATATGTACATTCCTACCAATACAATATTCTAAAAGTAGGTCAGAAGAAATCTAAATTCCTGAAGTAGGAACTAGTTCCCCTCCCCTCCTTTTTTCTCTAAGCTAGTGTTGGGTTAATTTGGGGTGGTCAGAGTTTATCACACTGTGTGCGCCTTGTATCAACTGGTTCCTGCTGTATGTAAGTTCTCATTTGACCTGGGGTCAGTGAACGTGTACAGTAAGACAGTGACAAGAGTGAGAAGGTGTCAAGATGCATGTAAATAAATGACATACATATATAACATTTCTTCCACTCAATGGTGTTTATAATGTGTATAAATAATTCTCTGTGTTTTCCCAATTAACCAACTTCTTCTTCTTCTGTGTCTAATAACTCTCTCCCATTATCTGTTGTTGTTGTGATGTTGAGTGTTGGGTTGTGTGGTGATGAGTGGTGTTGAGTAGTGTTGTGTTTTAAGTTATGTTGAGTAATGAGTTAAGTTCACTTCGTGTGATGGAGTTCGGCGAAGCTCAACTCTTCTGATGTAATGCAGTTCATAAGTGCTCTTATCTAATTAAAATTTGACATACATATAAATATTTATCCTTCAAACCCTATCCATTCAATAGATGAAGCAGAAAGAAAAGATTGGATTTCTCTCTCAACTTTCTAAATTGAAAATAGACATAGATATATCTGTTTTAAAACAAGGCACTTATTCTAGTACACGAACTGTCATTTTAGCTGTAGGTAGTGATAGCATTTTTTATCAGTGTTTGCTGAAATGCACAAGATTGCTTTAGAATCATCACTTCGTACAGTTGTTCAGAATAGAATGGAGTAGTATAATGCACTTCCCAAAGTTAATAATTATCTTTAAGAATATCGGAGATTGCAGTTTCATCGAAGAGAGTATTAGAGTGTCAGTTTGCCCGGGAACGGCTCTGCGTCGGCAGAATCTACAGTCGAGCATTTTCACATTTCAGAGGTTTTAATTAATAATAATACATTTCAATTGACATTACAAACACTGGATACCATTTCTTGATACCTGATACATCGGGTTCTTAGTCTAATCTCGGGAATTACAAGCTTACCTCGGATCTAGACACTCCGCAATCCCATGTTTGAAAATTTGGTCACACCAGCTTCTCAAGTCTGGTCATCAGGCTGGTTGCAGAAAAAGTGCGGGCTTACCATATTCTGATGAAATATTAACATATGCAAAACATGCGTTGGCGCGAAAGCGGGGTCACATGTCTATTTCGTCCAATGGTCTTCCGAGCTTTGTCTGATGAAATCTTTCTAAGAATCCACGTCATCTGTCACTTATGCAGTTCCAGTTTCGATGTTAAATTTTAAGTCCTAATTTCAGTTTGCGGTTGTGTAGTCAATTGTTTTATTATTTCCTCTTCTTGGCTTGCGGTCTTGTTAACTGAATAATGGTGGTTAGCCATTATGCTACATGGCCCCACCCCAGATTGTTCTACGGTATGGAACTATGTTTCCAACAGTTTCAGTTATCAAGCTGTTCCCATTTTTCCTCCCTTGTATTCTCTTCTGTATCTGATTGACCTGGTTCATCAGGCACTGGGTGTCGACTCAGGAAGTCCGCTCCCACATCCATTTTCCCAGGAACATACTCAACCTGGAACGAGTAAGGTTGAAGAAGCAGCGACCACCTCATAAGTCGGGCATTCAGAGTCTTAGATGCTGCGAGAAACATGAGTGTTTGATGGTCACATTGCACTGTGAAGTGTTTGCCATATAGGTATGCCTGAAATTTCTGTACACTCCATACGAGCGCAAGACATTCTCTTTCGATAGTACTGTAATTTCTCTCTGCTGCATTCAATTTCCTGCTAGCATAGGCTACAGGGAATAGCTCTGATGGTACATCTCCCTTTCTCTGCAACAGCGTTGCCCCAATTCCTATGTTACAGGCATCGGTACGCAGCACGAATGGTTGGTCAAGGTCTGGTAGATGTAAGACTAGATGAGCAGTTAATGCCTGCTTTAGTGCTGTGAAAGCTCTCTCACAGTCAGCTGACCAAGTGACTTTCTCTGGTTTCCCCTTTTTGGTAAGATCCGTTAAAGGTGCTGACAGAGTATTGAAGTCCTTGGTGTATTTTTGATAGAATCCACATAAGGATACAAATGATCTTACATCCTTCTTTGTTTTTGGACGAGGTGCTCTCTGGAGTTTGTCCACATTTCCCTCTTGTGGAGTTATCAGTCCATGAGATATCTTATGACCTAGAAAGTCCAATTCGGAA
>JACEFZ010014473.1:0-117500 GCA_014155875.1 Cepaea nemoralis
TTTTTCCCATTTTTGAAAAAATTTGGGGTTTTCCCAGTTTACATGGTGTTAAAAATGTGTGAAGTCGTGATAATGCAATAAGTAAACTGAAAAACGAAATCTGCGTCACTTGAACACAGTAACGTACAAAAACAATCGCTGGAACTCGTGTTAAGTGATATATGTTTCATTTCTCGGAATGTCTTACACGTTCATATTATAAATGTTTATACTGTATTGTTATTGTCAATGTCTATATTATACTGTTATCATCAATGTTTATATTATACTGTTATTGTCATTATTTATTGTAAACAGTTATTGTTAATGTCTATATTTTACCGTTATTGTAAGTGTCTATAGTATACCGTTTTTATCAATGTCTATATTATCCATCCATCATGTGCCATGCCGGTAAGCGTGGGCGGTCATGTTCTGCCATCTCACTCGATCACCAGAGTCGTGGATCAGCTCCGTGTTTCTGTCTCTACCATGCCACAAGGCCAAGCCATCCAGGTACTTGCTTCTAGGTCTTCCCCTTGGTCTGTTCCCCTCGATCTTGCCAGTTGTCACCAAGTTCTCCAAATCATTTCTTCTCATAACATGCCCAAAACATTGTGACTGTCTACGTCTAATGTCTCTAATCAGTTTACGATCTTCATTTGTTTCTTGAAGGACTTGTTCATTTGTCTTTCTGGCTGTCCATACCGCTATTATAAAAGTCTATATTATATAGTTACGATCAATATCTATATTATACCATTATTGTCAATGTTTATATTACATCGTTATTGTTAATGTCTATATTATACTGTTTTTGTCAGTTTTTATATTATACACCGTCATAGACAATGATAAATTATACTGGTGTTGTCAATATTTATATTATACCGTCATAAACAATGATAAATTATACTGGTGTTGTCAATATTTATATTATACAGTTATTGTCAATATCTATATTGTACCGTTATTGTCAATGTTTATATTATACTGTTATTGTCATCAATTGAACCTGCAGCAGGAGGAGGAAGAGGAGAGATGATGCAGAAGAAAATGAGGAAGTAAGAGTGCGGAAGGAGGAGGAGGAGAAGAAGAAGAAGAAGAAGAAGAAGAAGAAGAAGAAGAAGAAGAAGAAGAAGAAGAAGAAGAAGAAGAAGAAGAAGAAGAAGAAGAAGAAGAAGAAGAAGAAGAAGAAGACGAAGAAGAAGAACAAGAAGAACAAGAAGAACAAGAACAAGAAGAACAAGAAGAACAAGAACTGCCTCTTCCAACGACGATGAACTGTAATTTTTGTGGCGGATTTTTGTGTTGACATTCTAGCAACGGCCTTATGCATAGTTTACCTGTGCAGGGTATTGGTTTGTCGAGACTCCTGTCTGTCCTTCTTTTCACATGGGGCAGTGAGGAGCATTTTGTGTAATATTCACAGGAACGGAGCATTATGGGGCGACCTTGTGCCATGAAGTTGGAATCGCGACTAAAAACCAACCAACCGACCAACCAACCAACCAACCAACCAACCAGCCAACCAGCCAGCCAGCCAGCCAGCCAGCCAGCCAGCCAACCAACCAGCCAGCCAGCCAACCAGCAAGCCAGCCAGCCAACCAACCAACCAACCAACCAACCAACCAACTAGGATGTAACCAAGTCGTATTTCAGCTGGTGTTGCTGTTTGTGCATCAAGAATGATGATGACCATTCATTTCATCCAGTGGGGTTGAAAGTATGGAGCCGTGAGTTCTAAGATGGCTGATAAGGCCTATTTTGGCTCGAAATGTTCTTTGACAATGTGGACAAAGAATGCTTGACGTTTCTGGAGGAGGATTTTCTGCAGTGGTTTTTCTGTTCTGCCTTTTCTTCACAGTTCTTGCAGTCCTCGTTGCTTCACACGTGACTGCATCCTTGCACGCCACGAATTTTGGTCTCTGGCTGCAGTCTCCCATGTGTCATGATGAATTCCAAAAGCATTCAGCGAGATTTTCAGAATGTCTTTAAAGCGTTTCCTCTGGCCGCCTTGGGAGCGTTTACCACAACGCAACTCGCCGTAAAAAATTCGTTTAGGGAGCCTGTGATCTGGCATGCGAGTCAAGTGACCAGCCAAGCGAAACTGATTCTTCATTGTGATATATGACGTTGGATGAAGAATGACTTGCGCGATGAATTGGATTAAAGTGAGGAAAAGTTGCGCAATTCGTCGACCTCACTCTCTCGCCTGAGTCCATCTGAGTCCAGTGGCAAGACAAATCAAGACGACTGGAGACGAATACAGGTGCAGTGGATGACCTGGGCGCTCTACGTGCCTTGCCGTGCTCATTACGTTCCACAACGCTTTGCAGGTAAACTCCGTCTTGTCCGTTGAATCAGGAATGATTTCTTCCGCGCAATCTGCCGAATCCTGTCTTCACATGCAGGGTAGGCATACCCTAGTTCACCGCTTGGTTTGACATCAAATCGGCTACCCCACGCCTGATTTAGCCAGCCTCTCACAGCTGTTGCCCGGGGGGTGGCCGCTGTCGCATCCTGACAGCTACTAGGAGCCACAGGCGTGAGCTGGGTGTCAGGCTAGGACCAGTGGGGGATGGGTCCTGAAAAGGACATTATAGTCATCCTTACCAAAGGTGCTACCAATGCCTGACACTCCGTACCTCCTTAAGTCCAGCCTGGTCATGTTTCCTGCTCAGGTGTTTACTTCATTGACATCAAGACTCCCAACACAAGGCCATCTCCTAGGGTGCTGCTGTCTCTGCCCATAGATCGCGCAATGAAAACCGCACCACGGCACGATATGATTGATCAGAAATAATGTACCTTCTAAATAAAAGGGCTGTAGGTTAGCATGGCCGAATGGATAAGACCACTCGTTCTTATACATCCGGTGTGATGAAGCCGAGGTAGCAGGTTCAACCCCTACACCGGTCAACTGGACTAAACAATGTTGATTTCTCGTCCTTAACCTGGTGACATCAATTACAAGTACTTCTGAAGTCGGAGCGGGTTCGCCTGATGGCGGGGGACACTCATACTAGGGAAAGCTAATCCACACGCATACAATTAGTTCACTATTACTAGAAATAGTAGCACGAGCATGTACTACGTTTGAGTTCAAAGAGAGAAGGAAGAAAAAAAAAGCGACTGGCTAAGACAATATGTATAGAAGCCATCCAGGGAATTACGAGGTATTGATCCGCACTCATCGTAAGGCTTCGGGAAATAGAAAATAAAAACAAAGTATAAGGCCGACCGGATAAAAGAAACGTTGATAGCCATCGGTTGATCAATAATTGGACAATTCGTTCTGGTGTTATTTCAAAGAGCTGAAGTGTCTCCCAGCAGTAGCTTTGTATTACTTGAACACAACGGAAGCGGTCTGCCGCAGCTTCTTGAAGTGTTAAAAATATAGCAGGTGAACATTCTAGTGCGAGTGTGTGTGTGTGTGTGTGTGTGTGTGTGTGTGTGTGTGTGTGTGTGTATGTGTGTGTGTGTGTGTGTGTGTGTGTGTGTGTGTGTGTGGGTGTGTGTGGGTGTATGTGTGCGTGCGTGTGTGTGTGTGTGTGCTCTTCTTCTTCTTCTTCTTCTTCTGCTTCTTCTTCTTCTTCTTCTTTCACCTTTCCAGTGTGGATGTGTGTGTATGTTTCTTCTTCTGCTGCCGCTGCTTCTCCTCCTCCATTCTCTTCTTATTCTTCTGCTTTTCTTCTCCTCCTTCTCCTCGTTCTTCTTCTTCTTAGTCTGCTGCATCCTCTCCCTACATAGATTCATCTTAACGTTTCAGTATGGGTAAGGGTGTGTCTCTTCTTCTTCTTCTTCTTCTTCTTCTTCTTCTTCTTCTTCTTCTGATTCTTCCCCTCTTCCTCCTCCTCCACTCCTCCTCCGTCTGCATCCTCTTCCTCTTCCTCCTCCTCCGTATGTTGGTACCCGACTTGGAACAAACAGTGGTAATCACGATTCACTACACCTCTCAGTCATATGATCTATTGAAGAAGCCGGTGTTACCTAAATTAGTTATTGCTCAGATAATTCGGCTGTCCACAAACACCTTACTCTGTCATTATTTGCCTCCGTTTGCCCCCAAAGCACTAATTTCTCTCTTCCAGTGTTTCTGATGAAGCACATGATGAAGAACATGATAATCATCATTACAGACCCTTAGCAGAATGTCGCTTCCATCAGGGCCCACTGAAAACTCTCGACCTTTCACGACCTTTCGACTGACACGAAAGGATCTGATACATGATGATTAGATGTATTTTGATGTGTGTATTCGCACGCGTGCGTCCGTGAGACAGGCTGACACAAAGAGAAAGAGAAAGAGTGAGTGAGAGAAAGAGAGCGAGAGCGAGAGAGAGAGAGAGAGAGAGAGAGAGAGAGAGAGAGAGAGAGAGAGAGAGAAAAAGAACGAACGAACGAACGAACGAACGAACGAAAGTCTTTATTTTCAAAGGGTTAAGAATTTGGCACACAGGCCCATCTGACATTCTGCCCTTCTTCTCTATTTCCTCTCATACATTCTTTCATTCAACATCACTTATGAAGCAAATTTTGAGAACAAAAGAACAATAGCATTAAAACGCATAAAAAATAATCAATAACAAATGACTCACTGAGGCAGTGTTTAACATGGGCATTATAAATACCTAAGGAGGGATTTTGATTGTTTGATTGACTGATTTAGGAACCGACATCACAGCATTCGGGGCATTCCCATAAGCGCTCCGTCCCCATCCTCAGAAGCCAGCGAAGAGTTCCAACCCCAATAATACCAGTAGCAATCTGATTATATGTGCGTCTCGCCTTTCCTCTAAGCGTCGAGCATCGGCCAGATCCCCTCGTCACACCATGTTGTCGCATTCTTGCCAGACCATGGCGTTCCATTTGCTCCTCCGAGGTGTACACATGCTCCCACAAGGCCGCAACCACGTCTGCCTTATCATGATCAATACTCCACCAAGTTTTGCAGAGCCAGCCAATCTGTCTGCCTGTTCATTCTCCAACACACCAGTATGCCCCGGAGAAAATATCCAGACGATGCTTGCCACCCGTGACTTCCGAAGCGAAGTAAGCCACTCGGCACGAAGCTTGCCAGTCCTCACCCTACTCAGCATGCTTTCTGAGTCAGTTACAATCACGATGTGTGTGTGTGTATCGTATTCTTCATCCAGCGGAAAGGAGGGTGTAACGTGCCATACATATGGGAATGTTTTTGTTTTTTTGGCTAGTTGTCGTTTGAGATAAGTTACCATTATTATTGGAGAGAGAGACTTAAGACTAAACAGGTTTCAGAATCGTCACTTTAATAAGTTGTTTGAGTGTCGGTATAGAGGACATTGAGATACTTTACGTATGATACTACGTCATATCTGAACTGTTATGGCGTTTGTTACATTACAATGATAAATGAAAACTTGACTTACCGATCCCCAACAATTCGGTTCCTATAGAAATACAACAAGTTTACTTGGAAAGTAACAAACACACAAACGACCTACAGTTCTTTGAATATAAAATCCATGCGAATTACAATGAAACTGAAATAGAAATGACATCCTAAGATTCATAGCGTCATTAACTTACACAGTGCTTGACACAATGAAGCGCGGTTCTCTACTCTCGCGCTATTCTTGAACACTATCAGTGAATTGTGCTCACAAAATGTCCCTTTTCAAATTCCCAAACAAACTAGTCATCATCCAGTGCCTTGCCGGCTGGCGTGGGCAATCATGCCTCTCCACAAATTACGATCTCCGAGGTCATGGATCAATTCGTGTGTTGACTGTCAAGAATCTTCTCCTGCTGTCTTCCTCTGTCTCTCTTTCCGCAAGTCTTTCGAGTTGTCACAATATGCTCCAGTTTTTTTTATTCTCACGTGTCCAAACAACGATGACTGCCTCTTTCTATCATTTGTGATAAGTTGTTTTTATGACTCAGCTTCCCCTGAAACGTCCAGATTGCTCATTTTGACTGTCCAATTAATTTTCAACATTCTTCTATAAAACCACATCTCCAAGACTTCCAAGGAATTTTTGGTCTGTTTACTAATTGTCCAGGATTCGCAGCCGTATGTTAAAACTGGTTCTATGTAACATGCAAGAACTCTTTGGCTAACTTTCAAGGACAATGACTTATTGCACAAAACGTTCTTTATTTGATAGAATGCAGTATTTGCTTGTCCTATTCTGCTATATTCTGCTCTCTAGAAAAATGCCGTGAACAGAATCAACCACTGTTTATTGCCTTCATCGACCTCACAAAGGCATTTGATTTGGTCAGTCGTGAGGGTCTGTTCAAGGCACTAAAGAAGATTGGCTGCCCACCAACTCTTCTGTCCATTGTGGAATCGTTCCACACAGGCATGAAGGGTATAATCAAGTTTGATGGTGCAACTTCTGAAGAATTTGAAATCAAGAGTGGAGTTAAGCAAGGTTGTGTACTAGCTCCCACCCTCTTTGGAATATACTTTTCACTTCTACTGAAATATGCATTTCGTGATCAGGATGGTGGTATATACATTCACTCACGCTCAGATGGCGGCCTCTACAATGCTCAGAGATTGAAGGCTAAGACCAAAATTAGGAGGGTACTGATCAGAGAGTTGCTTTTTGCAGATGATGCTGCAGTTACGACCCACTCTGAGGAAGAATTGCAATGTCTACTATCTGCATTCTCCAATGCTTGTTCTGAATTTGGTTTAACAATTAGCAAAAAGAAGACACAGATTATGTCACAAGGTGCACATGAGGTACCATCAATCTTTATTGACGACGCCGAACTAGAGATAGTAGACCATTTTACATATCTAGGATCAGTGGTAAATAGCAAATTATCCCTAGATCAGGAAATCAACATCCGGATTGGTAAGGCAGCAACAACAATGAACAGGTTAAGAAAAAGAGTCTGGGAGAACAGGAAACTTACTGCCAAAACAAAAGTCCTTGTCTATCAAGCCTGTGTCCTTAGTACTCTTCTCTATGGCAGTGAAACCTGGACAACTTACTCACACCAAGAGAACAATTTAAACAGCTTTCATATGCGGTGTCTGCGAAGAATTCTTGGTATTAAGTGGCAAGACAAAATCACAAATACTGAAGTATTGGAAAGATCAGGTTGTGTGACAGTTTATTCCATGCTCAGTCTTCGTAGACTTAGATGGATAGGACATCTTAGGAGGATGGATGATGGTAGAATACCAAAGGATATCTTTTTTGGTGAATTACAGATGGGTAAGAGATCTCAGGGTCGGCCTCTACTACGATACAAAGATGTGTGTAAGCGGGACATGATTGATACAGGCATTGATAATGCACATTGGGAGCAAGTCGCCGCTGAACGTGTTGCATGGAGGGCAAATATCAGAAATGGAATAAAGTCAAAGGAGAAAATTATTGCAGAAAAGTCACACACCAAGCGTTTGAGACGTAAGATGGTGCATGATGGTGGAAATGATCACGTGTTCACATGCACCCACTGTGAACGGACATTTACAGCGCAAATTGGCCTTATCAGTCACACTCGCTACCGCCATAGTTAAAAGTTATTATGCCTTTTTAAAGCACAAACTATCGTCTGTCAAGACGGCAAGGTGCCAATGTATGTGTATGTGTATTCTGCTCTTTATCTCAGTGATGCACCTTCCATCTGATGTTATCCATGTGCCTAGATATCTGAATTTCTGCACTTGCCCCAAAATAACGTCCTGTACTTTAATTGTACATTTAGGCACAATCTGTTTCATTGATATCACCATGAATTATGTCTTGTACTATTACAACAAACTATACTACTACAACAAACTATACTATTGTAACAAACTATACTACTACGACAAACTATACAACTACAACAAACTATACTACTACGACAAACTATACTACTACCAAAACTATACTACTACTACAAACTATACTACTACAACAAACTATACTTCTACAACAAACTATACTACTACCACAAACTATACTACTACCAAAACTATACTACTACAACAAACTATACTACTAAAACAAACTATACTACTACTACAAACTATACTTCTACAACAAACTATACTACTACGACAAACTATACTACTACAACAAACTATACTACTACAACGAACTATACTACTAAAACAAACTATACTAATATAACAAAGTAGTGCATATACTATATAAGGGAGGAAACTTATGGCAGGTATGTGTCCAGTGATATACCTTCACGCATGCTAGGCTACGACATAATACAGTGGGATGTCCAGTTCACTGCCACGTCCCCTAACTTTAACTGATAAACTGGGCTTAATTTTCTTCTTCTCTTCATCCACTTACCGCAGTGAAATGTTAATGGGGGAGGGGGAATGTAAATAGATTGTACACGCTCTTTCTAATGCTGCTTGTAAGTTGATACTCATTTCTCTAAAGGTTGTTCTTGAAACCATCACTCTGTTATTTACATGGTCTTCCCCTTGCTCTGTATCCATTTGATTTCTTTAATGCGGCTCATTGTGCAGACGGTCATTCATTTACTGCCAATATAGTACCTTGCGGTGTATGGCAGAGGGGTCTTTGAGCCTGAGGAATTAAGGCCGCCTGGCTAGTGCAGTCGCCGCGAACTGTGCAGGCGATATTAGGGCATTGTTGTGAGGTGACTAAACGATTTAATCTCTTGTTCTTTAATTAAATGCATGACTGGTTTCAGACCTAGTCTTCTAATTTTCTCATTGCTAATTGTATCTCTCACTGTTACTCTCGCAGCTCTGCTAATGCATCTCATCGCTGTTGTTGTTGTTCTGCGCTCATTAGTTGCTGTAATCGTCCATGGTTGACATTGGTAGCATAATGTCGGCCAAAATATAGTTCTTATGAGATTTGCTTTAGTACTTTAAGTATCTTTCTATGTGATAGACGTAGCATTAGTTGTCCCAGTACCTGATTTGTCTTTGTACAGCGTGTGTTATTGCTCTCCACATTCCCTTATCTAGAGTGAAAATTGACCGTAGATATTAAAATCTTTGTATGGATGTGAAACGTGGACAATGTGCTGACAAGTTGAGAAACATCTAATAGCAGTGGAAATGTGGTTTCTAGGGAGACTGCAAAGAATACCATGGACAGACAAAGAAACCAATGAGCAAGTATTAAAAGAAGCAAATGAAAACCGTAAATTGATTAGAGAAATTAGACTAAGTCAGTCAACATTTTTGGACACGTAATGAGAATAAATAAACTAGAGAACTTGCTGACAACTGGCAGGATTGAGAGGAAAAGAACAAGGTAACGGCAGAGAAGTAAACACCTGGATGGCTTGGCCCCCATGGCATGGTCTAGACAAGAACACAGAGCTAATCCACGACTCTGGTGATCGTGTGAGATGGCGAAACATGACCGCCCACGCTTACCGGCATAGTACATGATGATGATGATGTAAATTCGATGGTTTGTTTTATTTCTGAGTTCTGTATGTTTATTGATAGCGTAAATTGCGCACATTCTGATAATTATCTGATACCCATTATACGGGATTGTATCACATTACATTTCATTGTACAATGTCTTTGATGTCGTCAGTCCATTTTCTTCTCGGATGTCTTATTGCTCTGGTATCAGATCTTCTTAGATGTTGCGCCAGTGCTGGTAGTTTATGGTGTGGCATTCTAACGAGTTCGCCGAATCAATTGATCTTCTGGCTTTCAATATAATTGGCGAACGGTGTTGATCCTACTGTCTGTCTGATAACATTATTTCTTAATTGGTCACATTTTAATGCATTGTTTATCTCTCTAGGTGTTAAGATATTTTTCAAGTTGTTGAATACAATTTTGGTCAAACTTTTTTCTCTATTTGATTTCTGTATCACTTCCGCCATCATCTATATTACTCAGCCGGTCTCCGTGGCAACGGCGTTACGGACTAGTTCGAAACACAGCTGTGACCGATTTGGCAGCAGACCGTGTGGCGCTGAGTTTTAATGTGTTGGTATGGGAGCCGGTCGTTCAGAAAGCAATGGCAAACTACTGAACGTAAACTTGCCAAGACATCAACAACAGCAGTGGTGGTGTTGACTGTGATGTCCTGTAAATAGGATATGCAACAAACAAACAAATTACTTCATCTCCAAGATAGGATGTATTTGTATCTTTTCTGGTATCACCTGTTTAATGTCAATTTTAATACAATCGCCGAAGCTAGATGGTATTTTGGGACAGGAGAGGAGTGGGTCGGAATGCCCGAAGTCAAGTCAGGCCTATGCAGAGTCATAATCACATTGGGTCGGGAGTGCAGGGATTATCCGGTAAGCTGCACTGGATGGGAGGTACAACTATTGATTCACGACAATTCGCTCCCAGGTGATGTAATCGCCTGCTCGGATGGCTCTGTGCTAAGAGGCGAAAGAAGTGCCTGGTGTTTCATAGCGAAGGTTATTGGACGGTGTTTAGTGCAGGAGAACCTGGCATATGATACCACGACATCTAGCCTGAGAATGGAGATAGAGGCAGTCACAGGGGCGTTCCGCTGGCTGGAAGACAAAGAGCACACGTATGTCGTGACTGTAACAGACTCGCAAAGGGTGATGAGAAAGGTGCAATAGGGCATGCTTCGGGCAGAGTGCCAGGCTTCCATTTTTTTTTTTTTTGGTGGGGGTGTTAATGTTGCATATCCCTTGCAGGGCGTTGCAGTCAACACCAGCATTTTTCAGCTGCTGTTGATGTACTAGGCAAATTTAACGTTCAGTGGTTTGCCATTGCTTTCTGAACGACCGGCTTCCATACCAACAGATATAACACAACGCGACTCGGTCCATATAATAAACACAAAAGCATCTGTTTGGATTTTTTTCCCGAGGACATGGTGTGGTGGGAAACGAGCGGGCGGACAGATTGGCTGGATCTGCACAATTGGGTAGTGTACTGGTGCATAATTAGACGGATGTGACCTCATCCCTTTGGGATCATGTGCATCTCATCTCATTTCATCATGTTCCTCTTGCACCTTGCGGTGTCGAGGTGAAGTATAAACATCGTGAGCGTGCCCGATTATGGGCTTCATGTATCGATATTCCCATGGACTCCGCTATTCCCTCCGTCTAACGTTTACGTGGTCGGCCTCTTCCTCTGTTTCCATTTGGTCTGTACATCATTACTTGTTGTGGTATGCTGATGAATGGTAACCTACTTGCATGGCCAAACCATTTGACTTGCAGCTTTCTAATAAAATCTAGTGCTGCTTTAACCCCCACTTTAGTCCTAATTTCTTCATTTGCTCGAGACACAGACATTCACTAGGGCATGTTTCCATAGCGATTCAATGAGTATGCTCAAGAAGATAGAGATGGGGTGGATCCGAAAAGAGTGATTGCTGTCTCTTGAGCGGTCTCGGCTGGCAAAGATTAGTTTCATCTTCGTGCCAGGGCATGCGGGAGTACAAGGAAATGAGCGGGCTGACAAGCTCGCAGGTAAGGCTTCTGTGAAGGGCGGACACGCTATGAACCAGGATGACATTCTGAATGCTCTACGAGAAGTAAGACTGTTGCGAGAACCAAGCGATGACTGTGAGAACTGCAAATTAAGAGAAGTGTTGCCAAACAAGAACACTACGCAGGAAGCCAAATAAGATTGATAAACCAACACAGAAGTGGTGTCGTGAGCCGCTATACGCTGCGGGATTTGATGAAGAGGGGATCCGAGCACTTATGGACTGAATGGTTCGATGTGCAACGAGGATGATCTGTCGACTAACTAACTTCTTCATTTCTGATCTTATCTCTTCTTGATACGTTGAGTATTCTTCTCAGGAATCTCATTTCTGTTGTGATTTTTCTTTTCTCTTTTTTTGTCATTGTCCAGGTTTGGCATTGGTAGCATAAAGTTGGTAGGAAGATTGTGTTGTAAAGTGCTTTCTTAGTAGTTATTGATACGTGTTTGTTCTTTAGTATTGGTGCCATTTGTCCAATGAGTTGATTTGCCTTATTGCATCTGCCATTTGATGATATTATACTCCCTAGGTACTTGAAACTCTTTACTTATATATAACATGGATAAACAGATAAATCGTTATAGCTTGTAGAGAATGGGGCGTTAGGAAGTGACCAAAAGATCTGGCCGATATTCAGCAATCCTAGGAAAGATCAGACCACAATCATTAGTACTGGAACTCTTCTCTGGTTGTTGAAGATGTGGAAGATGCACCTATGTAAATTTTCCAAGTGCTGTGATGTTGGTTCTTGGCTCAACTTAAATACAATTAGATTCGTGCCCGATCTTCTCCAATTAGAAATAAACGCCATACCTCAATACGATTCCGCTCCAGAAATAAAACAATTTATTTCCATTGAAAGAACCAATGGTCTTTGCTATTCACCTTCTCACAAAAGGCGTCAAGTTTCACCAATAAACCTTTATCGATTTTACATCATAGACTCGCCGTTATTTCAATTCTTTCCCCCCACGCCAATCAGAAAATCGCCTTACTCAGAAAAGGCGTTTATTTTCAAGGTTGAGTAGTCGAACCAGAAAATCTGATCAACGTGCTGTCTTGTTGTGACAACCGGAAATCTCAACCATAAAAACTGAAGCGAAATTGCCATCATTCTTAACCATTCTTTTTCTATTGGTGACTTGTGCGCGTCAATTGTGTGGATGTAAGTGTATGTAAAGAAGTAACGGTTTAAAAGGCCGCATTTCTGGAAGCGAAAAGTACCGTATGCGATAAGTCAAAGGTCAGAAAGACAGTAGTGAAACGTTACCATCATCAAGTGCCTTGCCGACTGGCGTGGGCGAGGATGCTTCTCCACAAGCTGCGATCTCCGGCGGCGTGGATCAATTCATGTGTGGACTCCCTTCCGCGCCAGGACACAAGATTGTCAGGGATTTTCTAGTGCGAACAAGATAAGGCAGATGTTAAAGGCCTGTGTTCCATGAACCTGCCTTGCTGTATAGCAGTGAATCGTGAACGAAGAGACAAGGAAGAGTTTAGAGGTGACGCAAATGTGGTTCCTAACACGTAAGCTCACTAACAGCGATTTCCTGAAAGTCATACAATGGAAAGAAAGATGCGGGAAAACATCTGAAGATGGTAAGATCAGGGGGAGAAGTGCCAGACGAGGGGCAAGAATTTTTCTGTGACAAGTAAGTTCAGTCTGGATTTTCTTCTTTAGTGATTGCGAAATGATCCACGATTGACATCCAAATGTTGCCAAGGAAAGATGCATGTTCTCAACATGTTTTATTTTTATATCTTGAAGTTGTGCCATCGGCTGTCAAGTGATGGCTGAATCGATTGCTGTAGGATAATATATCGCCTCCCATTTAGACAGAAGGACGATATATCGCTATACTAGGGTTATCGTCTTATTTGCTTTGGTTTGTGGTATCTTCCACAGTGTCCATGCTCAGTGAATGGGAATTGATATTATAATACTTGTTTATTTGATTGTGTACCATGTTTGGTCCAAACCTACATTTTATTTGGAGCTGAATCAGTTAACGCGGTTTAATCTCTGCATTGCTATTGTCAGTCTCCTTATGGCTACTTCTGAATGGTCCCCATTTGTTGATTATACAGCCGAGGCATTCACAGTCTGTGACGTTTTCAATTTCTTCATTTTTATTTTTTCGTATATCCTTTACAGGACATGGCTGTCAACACCAGAATTTTACCGTTGTCGTTGATTTCTTGACAAGATTACGCTCGGTAGTTTGCCATTGCTTTCTGAGCGGCCGGCTCACTGATCCACTTCCAATTCTCGCGCGCTGCGTTACCCTACGTGGATAAAAGTGATTACGGAGATTTACAGATTTTAATTTTCTAACTTGTATTTTTTGCACGTTGTTTTGTTCAGAAAACAAAACTGATCTTGACTATGTCTTCCCAGAATCAGACAAGCTGTAACTATTTTGTTTAAGTTTATCTTAGCAATAAATTATGATCTTTATTGTGTCTTCTTACAATTACTCATACTATAACTATTGTGTTAAAGTTGATCTTAACAACTGATAGTCAGATATGACTGAGCTACTGTATGACAGTAGACGGTACTACCTGCTTTCTGTTAGCGCCGAACGTTGGGCGGCGCTTACCAAACCCAACATCCCATATTGTGCCAATGGCTTCAGGTGGAGGAGAGCAATTGGGAGGGTATAAGCCGTATCTTCATGCGAGGAAATGCAACCAAAGACTAAATATCATGGTAAGGCAGACCAAACCCTACGCCTTTGTCGGCAACTGGTCTAGGATCAAAGCTCCAACAGACGGACAATTAGAGCAGTTCTGTGCTGATTCGGCAGCTTCTGCAGCTTGTCATGTTCCAGACGTATTGGTGTTACCTTTCCTCTGAAGTAAACTAGGCAGACCGAGAGAGGGATCATGCTGCAAGGGCAACACATGGTCTCTACAATTCAGCCAGGCTTTTTGTGATATGGAGAGTGACATATGCCTGGGTCATTGACATTGAGGTGAGTGACCTTTGTAGCGGGACTACGAGAAAAACAACCAGCCATGAGAAATAATGGTGAGGGTGAGTGGAGACCCCCAGGGTGGATGGGGAGAGAGACAGTTTTAGGCTGGGGTGTAATGTTGTGGGGAGTCCAGGGAGGGGCTACACAGTAGGGTTAAAAGACAGTGGAAAACATTGACTGGACAGTGGAAGCTGGGACCGACTGAGAGTCGGGTCGCGGTGGACAGTTGATGTTTTAGATACCGAGCGGGTCTGTAGTCTAAGGAGAGGAGCGGAGTTAGAGATCTCGGTGTTGTGTTGTTCTCCGAGTTGTGAATGCAGGCCTAAAAACCCAGTGGGGGTTGGATAGATAATGGAGACCTGAACCCAAAGTGGGTTGTATTGTGTTAGGTCCAGCCGTGGATAGTAGCTGGACAACTGTAGGCCTAGACCCAGTGTGTGGGTTGTATTGTGTGAGGTCCAGCCGTGGATAGTAGCTGGATAAATGTAGGCCTAGACCCAGTGTGTGGGTTGTATTGTGTGAGGTCCAGCAGTGGATAGGAGCTGGATACCGGTCATGTACATTTGAGATTAAGCAGGCCGTGAGAAGGCAGTGATGTGTGCGTGTTAAGTTGTGAGGAAGATATGTATATTCTATGGATTACATTGTTTCTGGATATAGCGTTATGTTCCGTTTGTCCGTGTTCTTTCTGTATTAAAGGATTATGTGCGCCAAAGCAATCTTGTTCACTGATTGATGGATGTGTACTACTGGGGTGAGTTGTATTATGAGACAGATGGCTAGCTCTACTTACACTCCATAGTGACATACAAGGAACATTGAAACCTAGACAACGACCATGTCACTCAGTTATTATATAAAACAATGTGACAGAGAGGTATAACCCCATCCCTGGCCTGGTTGTTGTCACTATGCCATTTTTGAACCACAAGGTACCAAACCATCGTCTGTCAAGACAGCAAGGTGCCAGTGAGTGATCATAGAAACAGATTCTGATCTTCAGCATGTCGTGTGTGCTAATCTCTTTCTAACCAGTGCCAAAACCTTTTCCTCTCCTCTTAACTCACTGAAATCTGTCTATCTCTCTCACTAAACTCCACATTAGTGCTTCTGACCTCCAACTTTAGTGCTTCTGACATCCAATTGTAGTGCTTCTGACATCCAATTGTAGTGCTTCTGACCTCCAATTGTAGTGCTTCTGACATCCAATTGTAGTGTTTCTGACATCCAATTGTAGTGCTTGTGACATCCAATTGTAGTGCTTCTGACCTCCAATTTTAATGCTTCTGACCTCCAATTGTAGTGCTTCTGACATCAAATTTTAATCTTCTATTCTGTGCAGGTACCATTTAATGGATGTTTGTAACTTATTCATGAATGTTTTAGTTGTTCTCCACGTGGCAGATCCGTACAGTACTTCTGATTTAAAGTTCACAGATCTAACTCATGGAAAATAACTGATACACTCATGAATAAACTACAAACATCTATTAACTAGTACCTGCAGAGAATGGAAGATTAGAATCGGAGATCAGAAGCACTAATGTGGAGTTTAGGGAGAGACATAGACATATTTCAGTGAGTTAAGAGGAGAGGAAAAGGTGTTGGCACTGGTTGGAAATAGATTAGCAAGTCATTGTCATTTAAAACTGTCATTTACTGCCAATATAGTACCTTGCGGTGTATGCCACGGGATCTTGAGCATGAGGAATTAAGGCCACCTGGCTAGTGCAGTCACCGCGAACTGTTCAGGTTAGAGTTTTCTTTTTGCCCCCGACAGAAAAGAACTCCACAACTTACCGAGGATTCAAACTCGGGTCTCCCAATGAAGAATATGGCATTCTAGCTACTTGGCCAGCCGCTCCTCCTGATAGTATGTAAAAGAGTTAAACATTCTTGGTCTGGAAACAAACCACTGACATCGACCTATTTCATGCGGCTGGAAACAGAATTAAATATTTGCTTGCTTGCTTGCTTGTGTTCGCTGGCTGTTAACTCCAGCGCAAAGTCCTGTATGTCGGATGAAGACATCCTGTTGTCCAACATCAATGTGTTGTCATACAGGATCTGAGGTTTGCGTGAGTATCCGTTGTCTCATGTCTGGCTTATTGGTGTGCAGACTGGTGGTACCTCGCCGTGCAGGCAGACACTCTCTGACTTCGGAGGAATAGGCGATCCTACTGACTTTAGCCAGGACCCCAAAGGGACCTGTTGCCCAGGGCCCAGGACACTCGGCGAGGACGCGTCAATAGGTCTTGGCCAGTATAGAACCCAGCCTTGGTGCCTTGGAAACACCTCTGCATCCCAATTAAATATTTGCCTACATTTTTCCAAATTATTCAAATATCACAAGGGAAAACGTGTTCAAACTCGGCAAACCAAAACTGAAATTGTAAGGACACTTTGGTTTGACAAATGTAAATAAACAATTCTACCAAGCATTATGTTTTAATTCATCTGTTGGAGGTCAGCATGTGCTGATACTGGGGTAGTGAGTTCAACCCTTACATGGTCAGTTGGATTAACCTGTTGACTTCTCGTAAATTACAAGTACTTCAGAAGTCGGAGTGGGTTCGCTTGATGGTGAGGGAGACTAGTCAAAGAGAAAGCTAATCCACACGCAAATATCAGTCCAGTGCATTAGAAGTTGCAGCACGGTTATGGGCTAAACTTGAGTTCAAAGCAAACTAATGCCCCCAAAAATGTAGTGTTTGATGAGTGTCGGTATCTATGGCATAAGGGTAGTGGGCGTAGTTTTACATGATTTTGTATCATTGTTCGCTGTTCAGAAAGCAATGGCAAACTACAGAACTTAAAATGTCAAGGAAATCACAAACAGCCAATAAATGCTGTGTTTGATTGCAATGTCTGCAACTAACCTACTCTAGTTAATCTCAAACCAAATGCAACTTAAAAATATTTTCAGAAAGACACTACACAAAATTTTAATTTACAAACATTTAATATGCATTATTGTTATTATTATTACTGGTATTGTAATAATGAAAACAAAATACACAAAGTCAACAACCACAAATATAACCATGCATTATAATTTAATAAAACAGTCAGCAACCTCAAATATAAACATGCATTACTATTAAAGACAAAACAACTCATGTATACCATAGGGAGACCAAAAGATAGCTCAACAATCATCAACAATGGCCACTCTTCACAAGAAGACAGATTTAGACTGGCTGGAGCATTGCAGGGGTTACCCAACACTAACAACCTATGGGGCTACTCCAGGAAACAAATTGAAGTAAAATGTTTGAGAACATTTCCTGTGGCAACGAATGGATGTGAGTGATGGACAATTTCTCAATCACTTAAAACACTTAAATGTGTTAAACTTAAAAAATTTGGCGAGTTTCCGTGGCGAAGTGGTCAAGCCGTTTGACTCTGGCTCTAAAGGTTGTGGGATTGATTCTGGGCCGAGTGAAATTTTTCAGACTCTCCTGTAGGTCATCGCTAGAGCTACGGAGTTCGTGCTTTGTGCGATGCTTTCCACGCTGCGGAAAGAGACCAAGCCATATGGTATAAAAATCCCGAAGCAGTGAAGTCGATCCTGTCGACTTTTAAGCGACACTTAAATGTTACAAACAAGTCATTAGAGAAAAGTTAATTGCTTATCCATTACATGACATAACAGTTAATCCCAGAAGTTTTTGGCTGTTTGTGATTTCTTGGCGAGTTTACATTCAATAGTTTGCCATTGCTTTCTGAACAATCGGTACACATACCATTTTATAAAATCCAACGCAAGGCAGTCTGCTGTCAAATCGCCTGCAGCTGTGCATTGAAGGCTGTATACAGGATTAGAAACTGCGTTGGTAGCCCCTTCGCCACAGAGCCAGTACCGTAGACAAAGGAGAAAACAGACTTCCGGTCCCCAACATGGCAGATAGGCATTTGAACTGTTAAGCCTCTGGAGTGTTTATGCTTCTGGCTACAGTTTGCAGTCACATTTTCCTCATGTTGGACTGGTAGTGCATGCTTCCGTTGCCCTGCTACTGAGTTGAGTGCGTGGCGTGACACTGTGAGCTGCTAAATTTTGTTTGGAATGTTTTTACATTTGTCCATGGTTGTTGTAGCGTGAACTGCATGTTCGGAACAATGGCGGTCGGCCTGGCGCTTGGAGTTGACTGGCTTGCCGTTTTCGGTTAACTAGTTCATTTTTCTAGAAGACTCCTGAGGGTTGTCGCTGGAGCTGGGGTGTTCGTGCTTTGTGCGATGCTTTCAGCGGGCAGCCCTGCCAAAGAGGACCGAGCCATATGGGATAAATCCCGGAGCAATGAAGTCGAGTCCTCTCGACTTTTAATGCAGTAATGTGTGGCTGCTGGTTTTCTAGTGACTGCCGCTTCCATCGACGATGAACTGTATTTTCCGGGGAGGACTTTTGTGTTGGCATTCTGACGGCAGCATTATGCACAGAGTGCCTGTGCGGGCTGTTGGTTTGTGGAGACTCCTGTCAATTCCACTTTTCACATGGAACAGTGAGGAGCAATTTGAGTGATATTCACTGGCACAGGAACGGAGCATAATGGGGAATACCCGTTGCCGTGAAGTTGGAACCGCGACTAACTAACTAGTAGAAGACAATCAAAATTCTTCAAGATCTGAACATGGAAGAAATCTGGCACATAGACAGTGGCATGTCTCTGTAACTGAAATACTTCGGTCATATTACAAGTCACAACAGCTTAGAGGCAGGGTTCCTGGAAAACAAGGCAAGGGGCAACCAGCATTAAGACGGACATTGCAGACATCTTGGGCAAGAGGTAGGAAAAGAGATGAAGACATCTTTCAGCAGACAATGATGTTCACTACTTTTAGTGCACTGGGCTGTGCTGATATTTGCGAGTTGGCTAGCTTTCCTTGTTACCAGCGTCCCCTGCCATCAGGCGAACCCACTACAAATTTAGAGGCACTTATAATGTACATCCCCAAGTCAAGGACGAGAATTCAACATTTCAATCCAACTGACCAGTGTAGGGGTTGAACCTGCTACCTATGCATCAGCACACCGGAAGTTTAAAAGCCAGATCATATCCATTCAACCATGCTGAGCTTCACTTGTTTATAATTGGTTGGAGTATACAGCTTCAGATTTCTATGACTTAAAGTAGCCAGCCCCAGGACAACCCTCCTGGCTTGCCTCTTATGACATACATGGTATGTAATGGTTTTACTATGCTTTCCTTATGGGTCATCGTAAGACAGTCAACCCGAGGATTCTCAACCAAACAAAGAGACAAGAAAGAGACTTAGAGACAGAAAGATTACTTTGGAAAAGACATCAAAGGAACTATAGGAAATAGGAAAGGACAGGAGAGTTTGGCCACAGGTCATTTAAAGCCTACGCTCCATTGGTGAATTCAAGAAAGCAGAAGAAGAAGATAATGTATGAGACGCAAAAAACACCCAAAACCACAAATTCTATACACTCAGATCTATCAGTAACACAATATAACACACAATACAATCAAGGGCATTAATTTCATATTAAAATATAAAAATGTATAGAAACTCTCAAGAAATATCAGTCTAGAAATGGTGTTTATCTGCACCAATCAAAACAACTGTAACATTCTTCACCAATAACCACAACCGTAACACATTCTTCACCAATGATCACAACTGTAACACATTCTCCACCAATGAACACAACTGTAACACATTCTCCACCAATGAACACAACTGTAACATATTCTCCACCAATGAACACAACTGTAACACATTCTCCACCAATAAACAAAACTGTAACATATGCTCCAAGATCTTGCTATCTTTCACTACCGTCACTGACATCATCTCCCTTGCCCAAGTACTGGTTGCAGGTGAAAGCAGCCTCTGGTAATTGAGTCAGGGCTTTATGTACGTCTCTCCTGGTAATCTCAACAGCAGAGCTACAGACAGAACATTTCATTTTCAAATATGTGTTAAAGAACATGAATTATAGAACATTTCAGTTTTGAATAGGTATTAAACAACATGTTTATAAAACATTTTATTTTCAAATAAGTGTTCCAGAATGTGATATTTCAGTTTCAAATAAGTATTTAAGACAAAGGATTATAGAACATTTCAGTTTCAAATATATGTTTGAGAACATAAATTATAGAACATTTCAGTTTCAAATATATGTTTGAGAACATAAATTATAGAACATTTCAGTTTCAAATAGGTGTCTAAGAAGATGAATTATAAAACATTTTAGTTTCAAACAGATGGTTAAGAACACCAACAGCATACTTTCAACTCAAACAAAACATAGTGCAAAATTATCATCAGAACAAATAAACTTTATACGATGGTATTAGTGCCAGTTGTTCAGAAAGAAATGTTAAACGACTGAATGTAACACTTGCCAAGAAATCACAAACAATATAAAAAATGCTGGGGTTGACTGTGACTAAGTTTTAACCTGGTTCACCAAGCCTGAAATGGGTACCAGGAAATGTCCAGGGAAGAAAAGGCAGCCGGCCAGATGATAATGATGATGACATCACTCTTTTGAGTGCCAAAACGAGATCCTTTACTTACTTGATCCGCAAGCCTGTGATAGAAATTACCACACCACAAATTTGTGGATGTAATTCTCCTAAAACACTCTAATCTTCATGACAGACAAGATTCTATTTCTAGTTGTTTGGTGATTCATTCATGACAGACAAGATTCTACTTCTTGTTGTTTGGTGATTCATTCATGACAAACAAGATTCTACTTCTTGTTGTTTGGTGATTCATTCATGACAGACAAGATTCTACTTCTAATTATTTGGTGATTCATTCATGACAGACAAGATTCTACTTCTTGTTGTTTGGTGATTCATTCATGACAGACAAGATTCTACTTCTAATTATTTGGTGATTCATTCATGACAGACAAGATTCTACTTCTAATTATTTGGTGATTCATTCATGACAGACAAGATTCTACTTCTTGTTGTTTGGTGATTCATTCATGACAGACAAGATTCTACTTCTTGTTGTTTGGTGATTCATTCATGACAGACAAGATTCTACCTCTAATTATTTGGTGATTGATTCATGACAGATAAGATTCTACTTCTTGTTGTTTGGTGATTCATTCATGACAGACAAGATTCTACTTCTTGTTGTTTGGTGATTCATTCATGACAGACAAGACTCTACTTCTAATTGTTTGGTGATTCATTCATGACAGACAAGATTCTACTTCTTGTTGTTTGGTGATTCATTCATGACAGACAAGATTCTACTTCTTGTTGTTTGGTGATTCATTCATGACAGACAAGATTCTACTTCTAATTGTTTGGTGATTCATTCATGACAGACAAGATTCTACTTCTTGCTGTTTGGTGATTCATTCATGACAGACAAGATTCTAATTCTAGTTGTTTGGTGATTCATTCATGACAGACAAGATTCTACTTCTTGTTGTTTAGTGACTCATTCATGACAGACAAGATTCTACTTCTAGTTTTTTTGGTGATTCATTCATGGCAGACAAGATTCTATTTCTAGTTTTTTTGGTGATTCATTCATGGCAGACAAGATTCTATTTCTAGTTTTTTGGTGATTCATTCATGGCAGACAAGAGTCTATTTCTAGTTTTTTGGTGATTCATTCATGGCAGACAAGATTCTACTTCTAATTGTTTGGTGATTCATTCATGACAGACAAGATTCTACTTCTTGTTGTTTAGTGATTCATTCATGACAGACAAGATTCTACTTCTAGTTTATTTTGGTGATTCATTCATGACAGACAAGATTCTACTTCTAGTTTTTTTGGTGATTCATTCATGACAGACAAAATTCTACTTCTAGTTTTTTTGGTGATTCATTCATGACAGACAAGATTCTACTTCTAATTGTTTGGTGATTCATTCATGACAGACAAGATTCTACTTCTAATTGTTTGGTGATTCATTCATGGCAGACAAGATTCTATTTCTTGTTGTTTAGGATTCATTCATGACAGACAAGATTCTACTTCTTGTTGTTTAGTGATTCATTCATGACAGACAAGATTCTACTTCTAATTGTTTGGTGATTTATTCATGACAGACAAGATTCTATTTCTAGTTGTTTGGTGATTCATTCATGACAGACAAGATTCTACTTCTTGTTGTTTAGTGATTCATTCATGACAGACAAGATTCTATTTCTAGTTTTTTTGGTGATTCATTCATGGCAGACAAGATTCTACTTCTAATTGTTTGGTGATTCATTCATGACAGACAAGATTCTACTTCTTGTTGTTTAGTGATTCATTCATGACAGACAAGATTCTACTTCTAGTTTTTTTGGTGATTCATTCATGACAGACAAGATTCTACTTCTAGTTTTTTTGGTGATTCATTCATGACAGACAAGATTCTACTTCTAATTGTTTGGTGATTCATGCATGACAGATAAGATTCTATTCTAGTTGTTTGGTGATTCATTCATGACAGACAAGATTCTACTTCTAAGTTGTTTGGTGATTCATTCATGACAGACAAGATTCTACTTCTTGTTGTTTAGTGATTCATTCATGACAGACAAGATTCTACTTCTAATTGTTTGGTGATTCATTCATGACAGACAAGATTCTATCTCTAGTTGTTTGGTGATTCATTCATGACAGACAAGATTCTACTTCTTGTTGTTTAGTGATTCATTCATGACAGACAAGATTCTACTTCTAATTGTTTGGTGATTCATTCATGACAGACAAGATTCTATTCTCTAGTTGTTTGTTGATTCATTCATGACAGACAAGATTCTACTTCTAATTGTTTGGTGATTCATTCATGACAAGACAAGATTCTACTTCTTAGTTGTTTAGTGATTCATTCATGACAGACAAGATTCTACTTCTAATTGTTTGGTGATTCATTCATGACAGACAAGATTCTATCTCTAGTTGTTTGGTGATTCATTCATGACAGGACAAGATTCTACTTCTTGTTGTTTGGTGTTTTCATGGGGTTTTCTCTATTGTTTGGTGATTCATTCATGACAGACAAGATTCTATTCTTGTTGTTTGTGATTTATTCATGAAGACAAAATTCTACTTCTAATTGTTTGGTGATTTATTCATGACAGACAAGATTCTATTTTTGGTTTGTTTATTCATTCATGCAGACAAGATTCTACTTTTAATTGTTGGGGATTCATTCATGACGACAAGATTCTACTTCTTGTTGTTTGTGATTCATTTATGACAGACAAGATTCTACTTTTTTGTTTGTGATTATTCATGACAGACAAAATTCTATTTTATTTTTTGGTGATTCATTCATGACAGACAAGATTCTATTCTTGTTTTTGTGATTCTTTATGCAGACAAATTCTACCAAATTTTTGGTGATTTATCAGACAGACAAGATTCTATTTTTAGTTTTTTTTTTGATTCATTCATGGCAGACAAAATTCTATTCTTTTTTGGGGATTCATTCATGCGACAAGATTATCCTACTCGTTTTTTAGTTATTCTTCATGGCAGACAAGATTCTACTTCTCTTTCTTTTGGTAATTCATTCATGGCAGACAAGATTCTACTTCTCTTTCTTTTGGTAATTCCTTCATGGCAGACAAGATTCTACTTCTCTTCTTTTGGTGATTCATTCATGGCAAACAAGCTTCTACTTCTCGCTTTTTTGTGATTCATTCATGGCAGACAAGCTTCTACTTCTCGCTTTTTGGTGATTCATTCATGGCAGACAAGATTCTACTTCTTCTCTTTTAGTGATTCATTCATGGCAGACAAGATTTTATTTCCCATTTTTTAGTAATTCTTTCATGTCTGACAGATTTTACTTCTCTTCTTTCGGTGATTCATTCATGACAGACAAGATTCTACTTCTCTTTCTTTTGGTAATTCATTCATGGCAGACAAGATTCTCCTACTCGTTTTTTAGTTATTCTTCATGGCAGACAAGATTCTACTTCTCTTCATTTGGTGATTCATTCATGGCAGACAAGCTTCTACTTCTCGCTTTTTTATGATTCATTCATGGCAGACAAGCTTCTACTTCTCGCTATTTGGTGATTAATTCATGGCAGACAAGCTACTACTTCTCGCTTTTTGATGATTCATTCATGGCAGACAAGATTTTATTTCTCACATTTTAGTGATTCATTAATGTCTGACAAGATTCTACTTCTTTTCTTTCGGTGATTCATTCATAACATACACGAATCTATTTCTCATTTTTTAGTGATTCATTCATGGCAGACAAATTTCTACTTCTCTTCTTTTAGTGTTTCATTCATGGCAGACAAGATTTTACTTCTTGTTTTTTAGTGATTCATTCATGACAGACAAGATTCTACTTCTTTCTTTTGGTAATTCATTCATGGCAGACAAGATTCTCATACTCGTTTTTTAGTTATTCTTCATGGCAGACAAGATTCTACTTCTCTTCATTTGGTGATTCATTCATGGCAGACAAGATTTTATTTCTCACATTTTAGTGATTCATTAATGTCTGACAAGATTCTACTTCTTTTCTTTCGGTGATTCATTCATAACATACACGAATCTATTTCTCATTTTTTAGTGATTCATTCATGGCAGACAAATTTCTACTTCTCTTCTTTTAGTGTTTCATTCATGGCAGACAAGATTTTACTTCTTGTTGTTTAGTGATTCATTCATGACAGACAAGATTCTACTTCTTTCATTTGGTAATTCATTCATGGCAGACAAGATTCTCATACTCGTTTTTTAGTTATTCTTCATGGCAGACAAGATTCTACTTCTCTTCATTTGGTGATTCATTCATGGCAGACAAGCTTCTACTTCTCGCTTTTTTATGATTTATTCATGGCAGACAAGCTTCTTCTTCTCGCTTTTTGGTGATTAATTCATGGCAGACAAGCTTCTACTTCTCGCTTTTTGATGATTCATTCATGGCAGACAAGATTTTATTTCTCACATTTTAGTGATTCATTAATGTCTGACAAGATTCTACTACTCTTTCTTTCAGGTGATTCATTCATAACAGACAATGAATCTACTTCTCATTTTTTAGTGATTCATTCATGGCAGACAAAATTCTACTTCTCTTCTTTTAGTGTTTCATTCATGGCAGACAAGATTGTAATTCTTGTTTTTTAGTGATTCATTCATGACAGACAAGATTCTACTTCTTTCTTTTGGTAATTCATTCATGGCAGACAAGATTCTCATACTCGTTTTTTAGTTACTCTTCATGGCAGACAAGATTCTACTTCTCTTCATTTGGTGATTCATTCATGGCAGACAAGCTTCTACTTCTCGCTTTTTTATGATTCATTCATGGCAGACAAGCTTCTTCTTCTCGCTTTTTGGTGATTAATTCATGGCAGACAAGCTTCTACTTCTCGCTTTTTTGATGATTCATTCATGGCAGACAAGATTTTATTTCTCACATTTTAGTGATTCATTAATGTCTGACAAGATTCTACTTCTTTCTTTCGGTGATTCCTTCATAACAGACACGAATCTACTTCTCATTTTTTAGCGATTCATTCATGGCAGACAAATTCTACTTCTCTTCTTTTAGTGATTCATTCATGGCAGACAAGATTTTACTTCTTGTTTTTTAGTGATTCATTCATGGCAGACAAGATTTTACTTCTTGTTTTTTTAGTGATTCATTCATGAACAGACAAGATTATACTTCTTTCTTTTGGTAATTCATTCATGGCAGACAAGATTCTCATACTCGTTTTTTAGTTATTCTTCATGGCAGACAAGATTCTACTTCTCTTCTTTTGTGATTTATTCATGGCAGAGAAGATTCTACTTCTCTTTCTTTTGGTGATTAATTCATTGGCAGACAAGATTCTACTTCTCTTCTTTTGGTGATTCATTCATGCAGACAAGATTCTACTCCTCTTCTTTTGGTGATTCATCATGGCAGACAAGATTCTACTTCTCTTTCTTTGGTAAATCATTCATGGCAGGCAAGATTCTCCTACTCGTTTTTAGTTATTCTTCATGGCAGACAAGATTCTACTTCTCTTCTGTTGGTGATTCATTCATGGCAGACAAGATTCTACTTCTCTTCTTTTCATGATTCATTCATGGCAGACAAGATTCTACTTCTCTTTCTTTTGGTAATTCATTCATGGCAGACAAGATTCTCCTACTCATTTTTGAGTTATTATTCATGGCAGACAAGAATCTACTTCTCTTCTTTTGGTAATTCATTCATGGCAGACAAGATTCTCCTACTCGTTTTTTAGTTATTCTTCATGGCAGACAAGATTCTACTTCTCTTCTTTTGGTGATTCATTCATGGCAGACAAGCTTCTACTTCTCGCTTTTTGTGATTCATTCATGACAGACAAGCTTCTACTTCTCGCTTTTTGGTGATTCATTCATGGCAGACAAGCTTCTACTTCTCGCTTTTTGGTGATTCATTCAAGGCAGACAAGATTCTACTTCTTCTCTTTTAGTTATTCATTCATGGCAGACAAGATTTTATTTCTCATTTTTTAGTGATTCACTCATGTCTGACAAGATTCTACTTCTCTTCTTTCTGTGATTCATTCATGACAGACACGAATCTACTTCTCATTTCTGGTGATTCATTCATGGCAGACAAGATTCTACTTCTCTTCTTTAGTGATTCATTCATGGCAGACAAGAATTCACTTCTTGTTTTTTAGTGATTCATTCATGACAGACAAGATTCTACTTCTCTTTCTTTGGTAATTCATTCATGGCAGACTGATTGATTGATTGATTTAGGAACTGACATCACAGCATTCGGGACATTCCCATACACGCTCCGTCCCCATCCTCAGCAGCCAGCGAAGAGTCCAACAGTAATAGTTCCAGTAGCAATCTGGTTATATGTCCGTTCTCGCCTTTCCTCTGAGCGTCGAGCGTCGGCCAGATCACCTCGTCACTCCTCGCTGTCTCATTCTTACCAGACTATGGTGATCCATTTGCTCCTCCGAGGTGTACACGTGCTCCCACAAGGCCGCAACCACGTCTGCCCCGTCATGCATCAATACTCCACCAGGTTTTGCGAGCCAGCCAATCTGTCCGCCTGTTCATTCCCCAGAACACCGGCAATGCCCAGGAGAAAAGATCCAGGTGATGCTTGCTACCCGTGACCTCCGAAGTGAATCAATCAATCAATCATGGCAGACAAGATTCTTCTACTCGTTTTTAGTTATTCTTCATGGTAGTCAAGATTCTACTTCTCTTCTTTTGGTGATTTATTCATGGCAGACAAGATTCTACTTCTCTTTCTTTTGGTAATTCATTCATGGCAGACAAGATTCTACTTCTCTTTCTTTTGGTAATTCATTCATGGCAGACAAGATTCTACTTCTCTTCTTTTGGTGATTCATTCATGGCAGACAAGATTCTACTTATCTTATTTTGGTAATTCATTCATGGCAGACAAGATTCTACTTCTCTTTCTTTTGGTAATTCATTCAAGGCAGGCAAGATTCTCCTACTCGTTTTTTAGTTATTCTTCATGGCAGACAAGATTCTACTTCTCTTCCTTTGGTGATTCATTCATGGCAGACAAGATTCTACTTCTCTTCTTTTTGTGATTCATTCATGGCAGACAAGATTCTACTTCTCTTTCTTTTGGTAATTCATTCATGGCAGACAAGATTCTCCTACTCATTTTTTAGTTATTCTTCATGGCAGACAAGATTCTACTTCTCTTCTTTTGGTAATTCATTCATGGCAGACAGGATTCTCATAACTCGTTTTTTAGTTATTCTTCATGGCAGACAAGATTCTACTTCTCTTCTTTTGGTGATTTATTCATGGCAGAGAATATTCTACTTCTCTTTCTTTTGGTGATTAATTCATGGCAGACAAGATTCTACTTCTCTTCTTTTGGTGATTCATTCATGGCAGACAAGATTCTACTCCTCTTCTTTTGGTGATTCATTCATGGCAGACAAGATTCTACTTCTCTTTCTTTTGGTAATTCATTCATGGCAGGCAAGATTCTCCTACTCGTTTTTTAGTTATTCTTCATGGCAGACAAGATTCTACTTCTCTTCTTTTGGTGATTCATTCATGGCAGACAAGATTCTACTTCTCTTCTTTTGGTGATTCATTCATGGCAGACAAGATTCTACTTCTCTTTCTTTTGGTAATTCATTCATGGCAGACAAGATTCTCCTACTCATTTTTTAGTTATTCTTCATGGCAGACAAAATTCTACTTCTCTTCTTTTGGTAATTCATTCATGGCAGACAAGATTCTCCTACTCGTTTTTTAGTTATTCTTCATGGCAAACAAGATTCTACTTCTCTTCTTTTGGTGATTCATTCATGGCAGACAAGATTCTCCTATTCGTTTTTTAGTTATTCTTCATGGCAGACAAGATTCTACTTCTCTTCTTTTGGTGATTCATTCATGGCAGACAAGCTTCTACTTCTCGCTTTTTGGTGATTCATTCATGACAGACAAGCTTCTACTTCTCGCTTTTTGGTGATTCATTCATGGCAGACAAGCTTCTACTTCTCACTTTTTGGTGATTCATTCATGGCAGACAAGATTCTACTTCTTCTCTTTTAGTTATTCATTCATGGCAGACAAGATTTTATTTCTCATTTTTTAGTGATTCACTCATGTCTGACAAGATTCTACTTCTCTTCTTTCTGTGATTCATTCATGACAGACACGAATCTACTTCTCATTTTCTGGTGATTCATTCATGGCAGACAAGATTCTACTTCTCTTCTTTTAGTGATTCATTCATGGCAGACAAGATTTCACTTCTTGTTTTTTAGTGATTCATTCATGACAGACAAGATTCTACTTCTCTTTCTTTTGGTAATTCATTCATGGCAGACTGATTGATTGATTGATTTAGGAACCGACATCACAGCATTCAGGACATTCCCATACACGGCTCCGTCCCATCTCCTCAGCAGCCAGCGAAGAGTTCCAACAGTAATAGTTCCAGTAGCAATCTGGATTATATGTCCGTCTCGCCTTTCCTCTGAGCGTTCGAGCGTCGGCCAGATCCCCTCGTCACTCCTCGCTGTCTCATTCTTACCAGACTATGGTGATCCATTTGCTCCTCCGAGGTGTACACGTGATCCCTCAAGGCCGCAACCACGTCTGCCCCGTCATGCATCAATACTCCACCAGGTTTTGCCGAGCCAGCCAATCTGTCCGCCTGTTCATTCCCCAGAACACCGGCATGCCCAGGAGAAAAGATCCAGGTGATGCTTGCTACCCGTGACCTCCGAAGTGAATCAATCAATCAATCATGGCAGACAAGATTCTTCTACTCGCTTTTTAGTTATTCTTCATGGTAGTCAAGATTCTACTTCTCTTCTTTTGGTGATTTATTCATGGCAGACAAGATTCTACTTCTCTTTCTTTTGGTAATTCATTCATGGCAGACAAGATTCTACTTCTCTTTCTTTGGTAATTCATTCATGGCAGACAAGATTCTACTTCTCTTCTTTTGGTGATTCATTCATGGCAGACAAGATTCTACTTCTCTTCTTTTGGTGATTCATTCATGGCAGACAAGATTCTACTTCTCTTTCTTTTGGTAATTAATTCAAGGCAGGCAAGATTCTCCTACTCGTTTTTTAGTTATTCTTCATGGCAGACAAGATTCTACTTCTCTTCCTTTGGTGATTCATTCATGGCAGACAAGATTCTACTTCTCTTCTTTTCGTGATTCATTCATGGCAGACAAGATTCTACTTCTCTTTCTTTTGGTAATTCATTCATGGCAGACAAGATTCTCCTACTCAGTTTTTAGTTATTCTTCATGGCAGACAAGATTCTACTTCTCTTCTTTTGGTAATTCATTCATGGCAGACAAGATTCTCATACTCGTTTTTTAGTTATTCTTCATGGCAGACAAGATTCTACTTCTCTTCTTTTGGTGATTTATTCATGGCAGAGAAGATTCTACTTCTCTTTCTTTTGGTGATTAATTCATGGCAGACAAGATTCTACTTCTCTTCTTTTGGTGATTCATTCATGGCAGACAAGATTCTACTCCTCTTCTTTTGGTGATTCATTCATGGCAGACAAGATTCTACTTCTCTTTCTTTTGGTAATTCATTCATGGCAGGCAAGATTCTCCTACTCGTTTTTTAGTTATTCTTCATGGCAGACAAGATTCTACTTCTCTTCTTTTGGTGATTCATTCATGGCAGACAAGATTCTACTTCTCTTCTTTTGGTGATTCATTCATGGCAGACAAGATTCTACTTCTCTTTCTTTTGGTAATTCATTCATGACAGACAAGATTCTCCTACTCATTTTTTAGTTATTCTTCATGGCAGACAAGATTCTACTTCTCTTCTTTTGTTAATTCATTCATGGCAGACAAGATTCTCATACTCGTTTTTTAGTTATTCTTCATGGCAGACAAGATTCTACTTCTCTTCTTTTGGTGATTCATTCATGGCAGACAAGATTCTCCTATTCGTTTTTTAGTTATTCTTCATGGCAGACAAGATTCTACTTCTCTTCTTTTGGTGATTCATTCATGGCAGACAAGCTTCTACTTCTCGCTTTTTTGTGATTCATTCATGACAGACAAGCTTCTACTTCTCACTTTTTGGTGATTCATTCATGGCAGACAAGATTCTACTTCTTCTCTTTTAGTTATTCATTCATGGCAGACAAGATTTTATTTCTCATTTTTTAGTGATTCACTCATGTCTGACAAGATTCTACTTCTCTTCTTTCTGTGATTCATTCATGACAGACACGAATCTACTTCTCATTTTCTGGTGATTCATTCATGGCAGACAAGATTCTACTTCTCTTCTTTTAGTGATTCATTCATGGCAGACAAGAATTTACTTCTTGTTTTTTAGTGATTCATTCATGACAGACAAGATTCTACTTCTCTTTCTTTTGGTAATTCATTCATGGCAGACTGATTGATTGATTGATTTAGGAACCGACATCACAGCATTCGTGACATTCCCATACGTGCTCCGTTCCCATCCTCCTCAGCAGCCAGCGAAGAGTTCCAACAGTAATAGTTCCAGTAGCAATCTGATTATATGTCCGTCTCGCCTTTCCTCTGAGCGTCGAGTGTCGGCCAGATCCCCTCGTCACTCCTCGCTGTCTCATTCTTACCAGACTATGGTGATCCATTTGTTCCTCCGAGGTGTACACGTGATCCCTCAAGGCCGCAACCACGTCTGCCCCGTCATGCATCAATACTCCACCAGGTTTTGCCGAGCCAGCCAATCTGTCCGCTTGTTCATTCCCCAGCACACCGGCATGCCCAGGAGAAAAGATCCAGGTGATGCTTGCTACCCGTGACCTCCGAAGCGAATCAATCAATCAATCATGGCAGACAAGATTCTTCTACTCGTTTTTTAGTTATTCTTCATGGCAGTCAAGATTCTACTTCTCTTCTTTTGGTAATTTATTCATGGCAGACAAGAGTCTACTTCTCTTTCTTTTGGTAATTCACTCATGGCAGACAAGATTCTACTTCTCTTCTTTTGGTGATTCATTCATGGCAGACAAGATTCTACTTCTCTTCTTTTGGTGATTCATTCATGGCAGACAGGATTCTACTTCTCTTCTTTTGGTGATTCATTCATGGCAGATAAGACTCTACTTCTAGTTTTTTAGTGATTCATTCATGGCAGACAAGATTCTACTTCTCTTTCTTTTGGTAATTCATTCAAGGCAGACAAGATTCTCCTACTCATTTTTTAGTTATTCTTCATGGCAGACAAGATTCTACTTCTCTTCTTTTGTTGATTCATTCATGGCAGACAAGCTTCTACTTCTCGCTTTTTGGTGATTCATTCATGGCAGACAAGATTCTACTTCTTCTCTTTTAGTGATTCATTCATGGCAGATAAGATTTTATTTCTCATTTTTTAGTGATTCACTCATGTCTGACAAGAGTCTACTTCTCTTCTTTCTGTGATTCATTCATGACAGACACGAATCTACTTCTCATTTTCTGGTGATTCATTCATGGTAGACAAGATTCTACTTCTCTTCTTTTAGTGATTCATTCATGGCAGACAAGATTTTACTTCTTGTTTTTTAGTGATTCATTCATGACAGATAAGATTCTACTTCTCTTTCTTTTGGTAATTCATTCATTGGCAGACTGATTGATTGATTGATTGATTTAGGAACTGACATCACAGCATTCGGGACATTCCCATACGCGCTCCGTCCCCATCCTCAGCAGCCAGCGAAGAGTTCCAACACTAATAGTTCCAGTAGCAATCTGATTATATGTCCGTCTCGCCTTTCCTCTGAGCGTCGAGTGTCGGCCAGATCCCCTCGTCACTCCTCGCTGTCTCATTCTTACCAGACTATGGTGATCCATTTGTTCCTCCGAGTTGTACACGTGATCCCACAAGGCCGCAACCACGTCTGCCCCGTCATGCATCAATACTCCACCAAGTCTCCCGTGTGTTGCCGGGGCCCATAAGGGAAGCAAAGAATAGCAACACTGTAGCCTACCATGCATGTCGTAAGAGGCGACTATGGAGGCTTGATGGTTCCGTCGCCCTGCTACTGAGTGAGTGTGTGGTGCGACACTGTGAGCTGTGGGTTTCATGTGAAGTGCTTTTGAATCTGCCCGAGGTTTTTTGGAACGTGACTGCATGTTCGGAGTGATGGCAGATGGCTATGTCCCAGAGTTGACTGGTTTTTGCCTTATGCAGAAATGCGTGGCTGCTGGGCTTCTGGTTGACTGCCACTGCCATCGACGATGAACTGTATTTCGTGGACTGTGTGGGTGAACATCTAGGAAACATCCCTATGGGAAAATGGCTGCAGATTCCATCAGAAATGAACTGGGTGTTTTGTGGGGGACTATTGTGTTGACATTCTGGAGGCGGCATTATGCACAGTGTATCTGTGCGGGCTGTTGTTTGTCGAGACTCCTGTCTTTTCCACTTTTCACATTGGGCAGGGGGGAGCGTTTTGTATGATATTCACTGGCACAGGAATGGAGCATAATGGGGATGACCCGTTGCTGTGAAGTTGGAACTGCGACTAACTAACTAACTAACTCCACCAAGTTTTGCCGAGCCAGCCAATCTGTCCGCCTGTTCATTCCCAAGCACACCGGCATGCCCAGGAGAAAAGATCCAGGTGATGCTTGCTACCCGTGACCTCCGAAGCAAATCAATCAATCAATCATGGCAGACAAGATTCTTCTACTCGTTTTTTAGTTATTCTTCATGGCAGTCAAGATTCTACTTCTCTTCTTTTGGTGATTTATTCATGGCAGACAAGATTCTACTTCTCTTCTTTTGGTGATTCATTCATGGCAGACAAGATTCTACTTCTCTTCTTTTGGTGATTCATTCATGGCAGACAAGATTCTACTTCTCTTCTTTTGGTGATTCATTCAAGGCAGACAAGATTCTACTTCTTTCTTTTGGTAATTCATTCATGGCAGACAAGATTCTCCAACTCGTTTTTTAGTTATTCTTCATGGCAGACAAGATTCTACTTCTCTTCTTTTGGTGATTCATTCATGACAGATAAGATTCTACTTCTAGTGTTTTAGTGATTCATTCATGGCAGACAAGATTCTACTTCTCTTTCTTTTGGTGATTCATTCATGGCAGACAAGATTCTACTTCTCTTCTTTTGGTGATTTATTCATGGCAGACAAGATTCTACTTCTCTTCTTTTGGTGATTCATTCATGGCAGACAAGATTCTACTTCTCTTCTTTTGGTGATTCATTCATGGCAGACAAGATTCTACTTCTCTTCTTTTCGTGATTCATTCATGGCAGACAAGATTCTACTTCTCTTTCTTTTGGTAATTCATTCATGGCAGACAAGATTCTCCTACTCGTTTTTTAGTTATTCTTCATGGCAGACAAGATTCTACTTCTCTTCTTTTGGTGATTCATTCATGGCAGATAAGATTCTACTTCTAGTTTTTTAGCGATTCATTCATGGCAGACAAGATTCTACTTTTCATATTTGGTGATCCATTCATGGCAGACAAGGAAAGACAATAACTGAATGAAACAAAACTAACCAACCTGTGGGAAGACTGTGATGAACTAACTGCGGCAGCTTCTCTCAAAACATCACCAATGAATTCTTGCATTGCCTGCGGTGAATAAATAATTACTTCCAGAATACATACATGAGGGCACATATTATAACATACAAATACTCAACAGACATTAGGGGGGTTTCTCTCATTTAAAGGTGAAACCAATTACCAGATTCGTCTAATTTTGACAGACACATATCCAATGAATCCATATACATATCAAACTATGAAAGATATATCGACTTGCAAGTTTAAACTATTAAATTGCTACTGCAAGTTTAAACTATTAATCACATACTCAATGAATCCATGTACGTATCAAACTATGAAGAACCAATTAACTTGCAAATATAAACTATTAAGCTGCTATTGCAAATTTAAACTATTAAGTTGCTATTGCAAATTTAAACTATTAAGTTGTTATTTCAAGTTTAAACTATTAAGTTGCTATTGCAATTATAAACTATGAAGTTACTATTGCAAGTTTAAACTATTAAGTAGCAATTGCAAGTTTAAACTATTAAGTTGCTATTGCAATTATAAACTATGAAGTTGCTATTGCAAATTTAAACTATTAAGTTGCAGTTGCAATTTTAAACTATTAAGCACATGTTAAATGAGTCTGTATTGAATTATGACGGTCTCCCTAGTCTAGGGGTTACACGACTTTCTCCGTAATCCCGTATACTCTCATGAGTAACAGTGACATGAGCGAGAATCGGTAGCGGTTCTCTCTGTGTCGGTAACTTACGGGGTATGTGAGCTAGTCACTCAGAAAGCAATGGCAAACTACTGAGCGTAATCTTGCCAAGAAATCAACAATCAGCTGAAAGATGCTGATGTTGACAGCGATGTCCTGTAAAGGATATGCGAACAAAAAAAAATATTGAATTAAAAAGAACATATTAACTTGCAACTTTACATTATTAAATTGCAATTGGTTTTCCAAACTTTGTTCTCATGTACTTCAAGTTGGCATTGTATTACTGATGTCTATGACAGCTGACATGATTACACCAACACCAAGACAGGACACTGACTTGCATATGTGAAGTCTTATCCTAACCATTACATTGTCCTCAATAACATCAGGTGCCACCTTCATCATGAATGTTGATTGTAACAAGTCTCCAAACCCTGTGTCCTGCATATTTATCTCATACAGGGTTCCTCCAATATACCTCTTGCTGGTTTTTGCCTATATGTAACTTTGTCTTCCTCTTGCACGATTTCCCTCCACATTTCTCTCTACCACATCCTTTAACAATGTCTGCTTCAGATCTGACACGTGAAGAGCAAGACTGGACAGCCGAGGTCACCAATATCTGCTTCAGACCTGGCACCTGAAGAGCAAGACTGGACAGCCGTGGTCACCGATGTCTGCTTCAGATCTGGCACCCGAAGAGCAAGACTGGACAGCCGAGGTCACCAATATCTGCTTCAGACCTGGCACCTGAAGAGCAAGACTGGACAGCCGAGGTCACCAATATCTGCTTCAGACCTGGCACCTGAAGAGCAAGACTGGACAGTCATGGTCACCGATGTCTGCTACAGATCTGGCACCCGAAGAGCAAGACTGGACAGTCGTAGGCATCAATGTCTGCTTCAGACCTGGCAACTTTAGAGCAAGACTGGACAGTTGTGGTCATCAACATTTACTCCACATTAGAATCTATTGATTAGAAAAACAGGACTGCCAATGCCTTCCTCCTGCCTGGCCTTGGCCTCAATGAGCAATGTTTCCTTTAATGCTGCATGTTCACATATTCTCACCTCATATATATCAAGCAAATATGTCGGTGTAATTACATGTTCCAATCTTGATCTTTCTTTACTCTTTGGCACAAACCTCTACATACTATCTGTGAGCAGCCAAGTATGACCTCACCTACAAGGGGTGAACCTTGTCATGCTCTATATCCCAGCTGAAGGTTTGGGTTTCAATCTGTGGTGAAAATCTGGAAGGGAAAGCAGGTGAAGTTCAGGCAAAATCTGCTCCCTCAGCCAGACAGAAGCCCACTATCCCATTATAAAAGGTTTTAAACTGAGTTTATAGGTAAAAAAAATCAAATTCGTTGCACCGGGTTTTATTCCATATGACTCAGTCTCTTTTCACAGAGTGGCTTGCCCATTTCACAGAACACAAACTTCGTAGCTCCGATAACAACCTCCACAAACAACCTTCACTGGTCTCCAAAAACTTGCAACGGCCAACCAAATTACAGTGCAAAAATGAACCTGCAATCTTTGTAGCATAAGGCAGGGGGCTTGACTTTTTCACCACAGAAGCTGTCTGAATCCAATAATTAACTTCTTCTTCAGCGTTCCAAGCCACTGAGGTTCTTTGCTGCAGATACAATCCGTCTCCATTCGTCTCTCTGGTTGACCTTCTCTTACCAGTCATTGATTCCAAGTGCTTGTAGGTCTGTATCATCATTTTCATTGGCACCTTGCCGTCTTGACAGACGATAGTTTGTAAGGGATGGAGTTATTGCCTCTCCATGGCACAAAGCCTGGGCTAAAATATAGAGATCATGTTTGCCCATGCAGCATGATCCCTCTCTCGGCCTGCCTAGTTCACTCCAGAGGAAAGGTAACACCTCTACATCTGGAACAAGACAAGCTGCAGAAGCTGCCGGATCAGCAAAGCAATGCTCTAACTGTCCGCCTGTCGGAGCTTCGATCCTAGACCAGCCGCCAACCAAGGCTTAGGGCCTGGTCTGCCCTGCCATGACACATTGTCTTTAGGTTGCATTTCCTCGCACCAGGGTAAGGCTTGTACCCTCCCAATTGCACTCTTCTGCCCGAAGCCATTGGCACAATGTGGGGTGTCGGGTTTGGTAAGCGCCACCCAACGTTCGGCGCTAACAGAAAGCAGGTAGTACCGTCTACTGTTATACGGTAGCTCAGTCATATCTGACTAAGACCTGACACCTGACACAGGTCTGTATATATATTATCTTTCCACCGTCTTATTGGTGTACCTCGGGGTCTACGGTCATTTATTTCCTGAGTGTAAGCGAGTTTTGTTTCCCTATTATCTTCCATTCTTTCTATATGCCCCAGCCATTGTAGTCTATTAGCCGTCATGATACCAGTGATTAGCGGGAACTTAAACAGATCATAAATGTCTTTGTTGTTTCTTCTTTTCCATTCTCCACTTTGTGTATCCCTAATGGGTCCAAAGATGCGTCTTACAACTTTGATCTCAAAGGTTTGTAGCAAGGCTACAACAATTAACAAGTCATTAAAATCAAAAGAACAAAACAGTGGGAAGGAAACAAACAGCACAATACATTTACCATATACAACATATCCGCAGCTGTATGGGCCAGCACGTCGTGTTCCAGTTGAACAGGCTGCAGTTTAATACCTCGCTGTGGAAAATGTATATCAGGAAAATGATACACAAAATGGAAGTCATGGATTACCTTTCACTATTTATTGTGTGTGATTCTCCATTTTAAAAAATGCTTTTGACTTGTGGGTTTCAACTTTTTGAGCATTCATTTGTGTCATTTCTGTTTCATGAACATTGATTTGTGTCATTTTTGTTTCATGAACATTTAATTATGTTTTTTCTGTTTCTTGAATATTTATTTATCCCTTTTACGTTTCATGAACATTTATTTGTGTAATTTATGTTTCATGAAAATTTATTTGTGTCATTTCTGTTTTATAAACACTTATTTACTTCATTTCTGTTTCAACAGCATTTATTTGTGTTGATTTATTTGATCTTAGCCAAAAGGCTGGGAATGAACAAACAATCTTAGGTATGCTGATGATACAGTGTTACTAGCAGAAAGCGAGCAAGAGTAAGAAAACCTAGTGGAACAAGTAAACAGACATAGTTGCAGAAAGTGGATTAGATATTAACATCCAAAAAAAACAAAAACTATGACAATTAACAATGGAATGGAAAGGTCAGCAATGAATATCACAATAAATGGGAAGATACTAGAACAAGTAACAAGTTTCTCCTATCTTGGACATGTAATAACAGATGATGGAAGAAATAAAACAAAAATCAAAAAGAGAATAGGAATGGCCAAAAAATGCTTTCAACAACATGAAATCAGTATTAACATCTAGAGAGATTAACAATGCATTAAAAATGAGAATTGTCAAATGTTATGTATATTCAAAAATATTCCATGGCGCAGAAACCTAAACATTAAACAAGCAATTAAAAAGTTGAATAGGTGCTCTGGAAATGTGGATATACAGAAGAATATGTCATATTTCATGGAAACAAAAACAAATTCAGAGGTTCTAGAGCAGTGGTTCTCAACCTTTTTTAGTCCGTGCCCCCCCCCCCTTTCACCATATTTTCAGAACGTCATTCCCCCCCTTTCATATTTCCTCCCTATAAATCCCCCCACCCCACCCGCCCCTACACAGTATATGTAAAAAATGGAAGCTAAATTTAATAACACATACTAGAACAAGTCTAGACGTCAACATAAAACGTGATTTGCGGGTCTACTTACGTTATAAAATGAATTTCAGAAGGCCGGGAAGTACAGAACTGTAAAGTATAGAGGGAAATACAATATCAAGTAATCTGTTCTTGTATTAATGCGATCTTGAAATAATACCCCCCCCCCCCCCCCCCCCCCCCCCCCCCCCCCCCCCCCCCCCCCCCCCCCCGAAACCCTAAAATTCCCCACCGGTTGAGAACCACTGTTCTAGAGAAACTGGGAACGAATAAAAGAATTGATGAAAGAAATACAAAAGAGGTAAGTGACATAACTTATTAAATATTATATTTATTTGTGCCTTTTATGTTTCATGAACATTTATTTGTGTCCTTTCTGTTTCATGAAGATTTATTTGTGTCAAGCGAGCAAGAGGTAGCCAATGATACAACATCAATAGATGATCGAACATCAATCTGACAGAATGTAGGCCTACAGTCAGGGCGAGAGACAGACAGTGTTGGAAATCAATTACAGCCAACCTTCATTGTGGAGAAGGCATATTATCTTCCCCTTCTTTCGTTTGCCTGAAATATGTTTATAACTGCAATGTTGTCTTTTGCATGAATCTAACAGTCATTTTTTAGTTCACTTAACGGTCCATATAGTCACATATAGTTTATCTTCCACTGTTGTCTCTCTAGGCCAGAAGGTTTGCCTGGATATGTTGTAGTTTGGGCAATCTTGGAGTATGTGCTCTGCTGTCTGCGACGCCAATCCACATGTGCACATGGCTGAGTCACCAATCTTGAATTTTGTATACATGTGGTTGCGTAATCTATTGTGTCCTGTTCTGAGGCGCAGAATAGTGATCTGTTCTGGTCTGTCCATAATGCGACAGTCGTCTTGAGCAGGGTTTGGTGGCCTTCTGACTGATTTGATCATTCTTTTCTTTTGGTGGTAAGTAATGGGCACATCAGGTTGTTCTTCTTTTGCTCCTTCCTTAGTCAATCGATCAGCTCTGTCTTTTCCGGGGACTCCACAGTGGGATGGTATCCACTGTATGGTGACCTTATGCTGACTGCTAAGTTCAGAAAGTAGTGTCCTTAGAACTGGCAATTTCCCAGACAGGAGCGCCTTGAGTACTGATTTTGCAACTGTCAGTAGCACCACAGGTTGTGTACCATTGCTGGTATTTAGTAATTTCTCTGTTGCTATCTTGATTGCCTCAATTTCAGCATCATAGTTATGGCAGTACTTTCCTGTCGGTACTCTGGCTGTGTCCCTAGTATTATTTGGGTATTCTATGTACACTCCCGCTCCTCCATTTCGAACAGCATTTTGTGCCGACCCATCTGTGTAGACTCGGATCCAGAGGTCCTGTGGGTATTCTTCATCAAGGAAGCTGAGAGTGGCTGTTCTGCGCTGCACACTGTTCTGTTCTTCCTTGTCAAATATTCCTCTCACTTTTGTCTGGATTTGTAATGATAGTCTATGCTCATCTTTCCATGGAGTTCGCTCTGGAATAGTTGTTAGGGGGATACCAACTGTGGGCAGATCGGTGGTTTCTCTGCAGAGTCGTTTGGCCTGGTGGATAAAACTACTTCTTTTCAACCGCCCCATAGCTAGGTTTTCAAATCTGTTCTTCATAGGGTGGCCTGGCAAGCTGAGGAACTTTTCTGCTTGTATTAGCGTTTTCATATCTCTGCGCTCACTCAGTGCTTGTGTCCTCCCCATCTTCTCCATTTCCACTATAGGGGTTGATCTCATCCCTCCTGTGGTGACTCTAAGTGCTTGATTTTGCACCTTGTCCAGCTCTTGTAGTGTGGTTTTTGATGCTGAACACCACGCAGTTGACCCATATTCCAGGTGTGGTCGTATGCTCTGTTGGTAAACTTTGCTAAGTATTTTCCCACTGGCTCCCCATGTGGTTCCACTTAGCTTTCTCAGGATGGCTATTTTCCTTCTGGCTTTTGCTACTGCTTTGTTGATGTGCTTTCTCCATGTCAGCCTGCCATCAAATGTTACTCCAAGGTATGTTGGTTCTTTATCTTCTCTTAGGGGTGTTCCATTTATCTGGATGATCCCTGCCTTTTGTTTTGAAGAGAGGGTAAATAGAGTGGTGCTGCACTTGTCAGTGTTTATGCTGACACACCATCTATTTGCCCATGCAGCAAATGTATCTACAGCTCTTTGTAGCAATTTGGTGGCCACTGATGCATGTTCATTTGTGCTCCATAAAACCAGGTCATCGGCGTGCATTGCTGCTTTAATTCCATGCGGTAGATTAGCAACGAGATCATTGATGAAGATTAGAAAAAGTGTGGGAGACAAGACTCCACCCTGGGGAACACCGTGACGCAGTAGTACTTTCTTGCTCTTGAGTCCGTCTATCTGTACTCGGGCTCTTCTGTTGTGCAAGTATGCTTTCACCCATTCTTCCATTGACTTTGCAGTTTTTCAGTTTCTTCATCAGACCTTCTTTCCAGACTTTGTCAAAGGCTTTCTTCAGATCTATCCATGCTGCAAGCACCAGCTTCTTCTCTTGGAATGCATCCTCAATTTCTTGAGAGAGGTAGGTTGTCTGATCTTCCATAGAGTAGCACTGCCTAAAGCCAGCCTGCTGTGGCACAAAGATGTTTTTACTTTCAATGTACCACTGCAGTCTGTGATTGATGATGCGCTCCAGTGTTTTGCAGAGACAGCTGGTGAGGCTAATTGGTCTGTAGCTAGAGGCAATGGAACCATCTTTCCCTGATTTTAGGAGGGGTATCATGATTGCTTCTCTCCAGGCTTGTGGAACACTGCCTAAGGTCCAGCTGTTATTGAAGATCTGCAACAGCTTTGCTTTGGCCTCTGTTCCTAGGTTCCTGATCATTTCATTGGAGATACCATCAGCTCCTGGTGACTTTCTCATTTTTAGTTTTGATATGGCTAGCTCCAGTTCGCTAATTGTGATGGGTGCCTCCAGAACCTCATGTACTATTTCCTTCTGTCCTGTATGTTGTCGTTTCTCTCGAATCTCTTGTTGTTTCTCTGGACTAATTTTGATATTGTTATCTTGTGCGAATGAGTCCGCAAAATGGTCAGCTGCTTGCTTTCTTGTTAAGATGTTTCCATCTTTAAGTAGTGCAATTTTTGAGTTTCTCCCTGTGCCCTCATCGTTAAGTTGTTTTATTAGCTTCCACAATTTCCTTGTGTCTTTTTCAAAGTTCAGAGACTCCGTCTTCTCCTGCCAGCTTTTCCGTCTAGCCTGCAGCTTGGCCCTTTGAAATTTGGCTTTTGCGTGCTGGAATTTATTGTGGTGCTCTTGGCTGGGTGTGGCCTCTGCTTGCTTTCTACACACTTCCACATCGTTATGCAACTGTTCCAGTTCACTACTCCAGTAGGGTTTATATTGTTTACGGGCTCCTCTTGGTACTGTTTCTCGCGCTGCCTGTAGTATGCATTTCCCAAACTCTTCAACTACTTTATTTATGTCTTTCTCAGTGTTCAGGTTTCTAACCAGTATGCTGGTGCGATGCTTGTACATTGCCCAGTCTGCTTTCTTGTAGTTCCACCTCGAGAGGGTGCTGCTTTCACTTACAAGCTCATTTTCTACGGTTAGAAAGACTGGCTGATGGTCACTGCCACCAAGTTGTTTCCCAACAATTCGTGTAATGTTCCACTCCAGGTCTGGTGAATGAAAAGCCAGGTCAGGTGTAGTTGTAGTGTGCCATGATCTCGAGTAGAAAGTATGTGGGTCGGACGGCTTGTTAATCAAGATGAATCTATTCTCATCCTGCCAGTCTTCCAGTCTCTCTCCTCTCTGGTCCATGTGATCATAGCCCCAGCTCTGCGAGTGGCTGTTGAAATCACCACACACAATCATTTTTTCTTTTAATGGTAGTGTGTCCAGTGCCTGTGGGCAGTCACTTGATCAGATGTAGGTCTGTATTACCTGTCTTAAGTTTGAGTGTCTGATACTAAGTCCCTTCCATGTAGACTTCGATTTGGGAAGCAATGATGTTATTTTTTACAAGGGTCAGTATCCCACCTTTTCGCCTGTCCTTTCGGTCAGATCGGTAACACTGGTAGCCTCTGATTTTGAAGGCTATATTTTCGTTGAGGTGAGTTTCTTGCAGGCAACATATGCTTACTTTTTCTTGGTCCAAGATGTTTTCTAATTCTATTTTTTTTGTTGCTGACTCCCAGTGCATTATTTTAAGTCTTTGTTTAGTATGGCCAGTCGTCCTATTCTCATGTCCCCTGGCTCCACAGGACATCTGAGAAGGACCTCCAGTAGTTGTGGTTGGACCCTTTCGAGACATAGGGCCCGGCACTGCACCTGCCTGGGGGTCCAAAGCAGGGCGAGCACCATAACATTTAGCAGTAGTCGACATATTCCATTTTGCGTGATTGCGTGGCATCCTGATTTCTGTGGTGCGCATCCTGGCTGGTTGCCTCCATCTTCAGCACCCTTCTTTGCTAGAGCAGACTGTGGTCTCACTCGAGCGTAGATGTGTACGCGCGCACTCACGTGTCTGTGCATGCAATGTACGTGCCTACACATCTAGAGCATACTGGTTATTTTTCAGCGCCAGATACTCGCCGTCGCCCCTTCTCCTGTTAGTTAAAACAGTTCCACCACGTGAAGGCCAGGAGTTGGACTTTTGCTGCAGAGGTTATGTATTCAGAAGCCATTGGGGTATTTAAGCAATGTTGGGCGCTCATCCCAACACTGCGCCCCGGCTACATACAGCAACATTTGGAACCAAAATGCTGTTCGAAATGAAGGAGCAGGAGTGTACATAGAATACCCAAATAATACTAGGGACACGACCAGAGTTCCAACAGGAAAGTACTGCCATAATCATGATGCTGAAATTGAAGCAATTAAGGCGATGTGCGGCAGTAAAAACATCGATTTTTGGTCAACTTGGCTATTTTTGGAATAGTTCATTTTTAGACACATTATCATGTCTTCTATCAGATTCTGTACTTGTTTTTGTTTCAAAACTGTTATTTTATGCAATATTCATAATTTACTGAACCCACCCTCTGTGTCAAATCGTATAATTATTGAAAATTGTTGCGAAATTGACGGTTTTCAAATCCTAGCAACGATATCTCAGGAAAACACGACACGCGCATGTAAGGTATCCCTGGAAAGGTCGTGAACTTCCGTAACTGTTCGTAAAACTACGAGTTCGTCTAATCGGAAGCTCTTCTGTGTACATCGGATTTATTCGTGTCTATCATCTTCCGGAAACTTCCATATATGGAACATCGTAAGCAATCCGCGTTCGCCGATGGCTGAAATTGATCACGTGGGTTTCCAAAATGGCGGCTTTGTGTTGTTTACACCTGGCGACGTGCTGAAAGTTCATTGTTGACGACAGACTGACACGCATTGAAATATGCCTCGTTCTAAGAAATTTAACATAAAGTCATCTACTCAACGTAAGTAATCTCTCAGACTACACCTCGCAAATGCTCGTAAGCAGCGAAAAGCCTATCAGAACGTCGTAAACGATACAGACAATTCTGAAACTACTGAAAGCGACCCAGCTAAAGTGCGCACATGCCACTTCCAAATCCAAGTGTTTTGACAGTGAATTTGAATGAATCAGTGCTATCGTGTTCTTCTCAAAGTTGTGGAAGTGATTCTTTTATTACCCGAAGCCAATTTAAAAGAGATACGTATAAATACACAACATCCACTAGCAGCAAGTATGATTCTGGTGACGACAATGGATATCAAAAACGGGAACACAGAGCAATAGTTGATTGTTCAGAAATTGAGGCAATAATCAAATTGTTATGTTGTCCAGTTTGTAAAAATGATAGTCTTATTTTGAAAACTGACAGCAAGAAAACCAAGGGATTAGCTATGTATGCAGAGGTTTACAGCTCTTGTTGTGAAGAAGTGATGTGTGGAAGATACCTATCTGCAAGAAGTAATGATGGGGATAGATCTTTTGCTGTCAACAGCCAGTCAGTATATTCAGCATTAGTCTGTGGGATGGGTGCAACGACATTCAACAATTTTTGTGAAAACATGAACCTGCAAGGTCTTCATCACAAAACATTTCACAGCAAAGCGAATAAACTATATTCAAAGATAGAAGATCTGGAGGACACTGTTTTTTCTCAAACCGTAAAGTATGTTCGACAGGCTCATGCACAACAGTCAGGCATAACTCTACATGACAATGATGTGCTAGATATTAGTGTCAGCTTTGATGGCACTTGGCTGACTAGAGGCCACACATCCCACATTGGAGTTGGCTGTGCAGTGGATGTTCTTACAGGACTTTGCATAGATGCCCATGTTATGTCCACATATTGCCAGGTGTGTGAAACCACTGGTAAGACACTTTCCAGGGACAAACCAGATGAATTTGCAGCATGGAAGGCAGAACATCTTCTAAACTGTGACAACAATTTCACAGGATCTGCTGGAATGATGGAGGTGAAGGCTGCAAGGGTGCTGTGGCGACGGTCTATGGCCCGTCATAAACTTCGCTACACGTCAATACTTTCTGATGGTGACACCAAAACATTTGCGGAACTTACCAAGATCAACCCATATGGGGATGACATTCAGATAGACAAAGAGGAGTGTATCAACCATGTCAGTAAACGCCTTGGAACAGCACTGCGCAAACTAAACTAAACTACTTAGTAGATGTGTGTCAGGACAAACTCAGAATTCAAATGAGTGTTTACACAGCTTGATATGGGCTCGATGCACTAAAGACAACTTTGCCTCTCGCAAGCGCGTTCAGTTTGCAGTTGTAACTGCAGCAAGAGAGTTCAACTTTGGAGCTGCTGCTGCCCAAGACACTGCCCAGTTTTTGGACCTTCTACAGGCCTGCATATGCAGAGACTAGGAACATTTAGGATGCAGAAGCAAGTAAGAAATAGTCTGAAGTACAAGAAGGACAAACAAACTAAAAGACGCGACACTGTACGAGCGGCCAAACTGAAGAGACAAGGTGAGCTGCATGCTCTGGAGGGAGGTCCTGCATATTCAACAGGACAATTTTAACACTCAAGATACAGTTTTACACTTTTTTTCTCTGTAAAAGAGTGCATTAGTAATAAAAAACAAAAAAATAATTAGTTTTTCCCCGTTTTCTCATTTCGCCAGTTTTTTATACATAAGTACAATTGTTTTAAAAACTATTCATTAGATTTCACTCAAACTTTGCAGAGATATTCTTTATTATATCTCTTACATTGTGAGTAGATTATTCTTCAAAATTACATTTTAGTTTTTGTGCTACACTAAAAAAAAAAAATGTCATGAAAAATGTCATTACCATTTTCACATTTTGAAAAAAAAAACTGCTAAGAGATATCATTAAAATTTTCTACTAAACTTGTAAAGGGTCTATTTACTTACACATAAAACAAAGAATTTAGCCTGTACATTAAAAAATAAATGTTTTAGAGGTACATTAAGAAATTCAAGATGGCCGCTGTTTATCTTGGTTTCCATAGCAACCGTTAAGTGCAAAGTCAATTTGACAATATTTTATTGATCAGCAGTCTTTAATATCAAACCCTATCCCATAAAAGAACATAGAAATTAAGTATTATGGAATTAAATTTTTTAAGGTTAGCATTGCCATTAAGGCTTATATTATTAATTAGAAAGGAAGACATGTAATTAAAATAGTGTAAAGGGACATAACAAAATTAGTTTATTTCAAGGGACATAACTATACGAAATATAATCATTTTATATAATTTAAATAATTATAGTATTTATCTTAATATTTAAAAACATTTCGATGTACATTAGCGACAGTTATAAGTATCATAACAATGGAATAGTAATTATCAGTCAATTTTAAAGATTCTATAAAGTAATGGCTTTATTTTATTCATATGCGAACTTTATAACTCAATTTTCAATTCCATCTTGATATTACATTAAATTTTGTATCCTCACACTGTCTACCATCACTTATTATACTCTTTTTTGAGCCTATTTTTGAATGGTCTGTAAACGACCAACAAATGAAAAAGAAATATCTAACTCTAGTTAAACTTTTTCTACTAACAACTTTCTTGTCTAGACATGCCCATCATGGATAACACTCTTGCATGTAAATCTATATAGTATTTTTATTTGTTTCTACTAAAATTACAATCTTCGTGGCTAAAGGCTTGCGAACGCGGCCCGTGAGCCGGGTGCCAGGCGTTCGAAGCTCAGCTGCGACGGATTTGTGCAGCAGACCATGTCGCATTGTGTTATAACATGCTGGTATGGGAGCCGGTTGTTCAGAAAGCAATGGCAAACCACTGAACCTAACACTTGCCTAGTACATCAACAGCAGCTGAAAAATGCTGGTGTTGACTGCAACGTCCCGTAAGGTATACGCAACAAAAAATAGAAACAAATAGTGATTTAATTATTACTTTAAACATTTGTGTTATATATGCAATACAGACTTGCTAGCCACAACACAGAATGGTATAGAAAATCTAATAGCCTCAACCCAATTGAATAGCGAAAATCACAACTTATATCTTAACATAGCAAAAACAAAGATAATGCATACAGATAAAACTACTATGGAGAAAGAAATATATGTTAATGAGGAAAAATTGGAGGTGGTGGAAGATTTTAAATATCTTGGGTCATTGATTACCAACAATAGTGACACAATGAAAGAAATTAAACGATGACTATCAAAGGCTAAAACAACTGAATAAATTATGGAGTGGTACAGACAGAACTACAAAAATAAGATTTTTAAGAGCATGCATCTTTCCCATTGCAACTATACGCCTGTGAGACCTCGACACTTACTAAACAAGCTGAACAGAGCATAAATGCATTTGAATATAAATTTTATAGACGAGTTCTAAGAATATATTGGGTAAAGAAAAGAACAAATGCATCCATACTTCAAGAGCTAATTATTGAAGAAGGTTGGCTATTAAAGACAATAAAACCAAAAAAATGAAATATTTTGGTCACTTGAAACGCCACAAAAGTTTGGAGAGAACAATAATGGTGGGGTATATGCCTGGGAAGAGAAGAAATGAAAGGCCAAAGAGAAGACGGGTGCAGGATGTGGCGGATGATCTCCAGATGGGTGTATCGGACTCTGGACATCTTGCTTATGATCGAGAGGTTTTCCGGAACGTTGTTATGGGAGCGAGGTTCAGCAAAGGACATGCTACTCAATGAATGAATGAATGAATGGTATACATACAAAATTACAACACATCATACTTATAAGCAAACACAAACCAGACTTTATACTACTACAAGAAACAAACATATGTTCAAAAACTTTCGCACAACATATCACCACACAGCCAGGCTGTTGATAATCCTCCATGCCACCGTCGCAATCCATCCAGCATCATTTCTCTTGGTCTGCCTCTGCCTCTCTTCCCCTCGATCTTTCCAGTTGTCACGATGTTCTCCAATGCCTCTCTTCTCATCACATGACCAAAAAAAGCTGTTTGCCTCTTTCTTATTGTTGTATGTAATGTTCTAGTTTCATGAGCCTCTTTCAGGCATTCATTGTTAGTTACTTTGGCAGTCCAAAGAATTCACAACATTCATCTCAGGAACCACATCTCTGTTGCTTCCAATCTCTTCCTAATTTGTTCATTTACATTCCAAGATTCACAGCCATACAGCAAAACAGGTTCTACATAGCACCTCAGAACTCTCCTTCTTACATTCAATGATAGTGACTTATTGCATAAGATATCCCTGATTTTCTTAAATGCAGCCTTTGCTTGCCCCATTCTGCTCTTAATCCCTTTTGGGCATCTTCCATCTGATGTTATAAATATCCCTAGATATTTAAAACTATCCACTTGGTGAAGAATGTTCCCTTCTATCTCTATTTCACAATTGGGTGTCAACTGTTTCTTTGATATCACCATTGTTAATGTTTTCTTTATATTGAAGGAGAGTCCTGTAAATACAACACTAAACTCAGGTTTGGACTTGGATTCACTTTGGATGAATTGAAGGCTGCAGGTGTCAACAAAAAAGTTGCATGCACCATTGGCATCTCTGTTGATTACCGCAGATGTAACCTATCCATTGAGTCACTCCAACAGAACGTTCAGCGACTGAAGGAATACAAGACCAAACTGGTTGTCTTCCCAGGCAAGGAGGGAAAATCTGGCAAGGGAGACGCTTCACCTGAAGAATTGAAGCTGTTGAAACAGCTGTCAGGACCCACTGTGCTGACCACTCGAGATGAGGTTCAAACCTGACAAAGCACGTGTACCTACTGAAGATGAGCGCAACCACCACGCTTCTGTTGCCCTGCGAAAGGCAAGAATCAATGCCAAGCTGGTTGGATTGAGAGAACAGAAGAAGAAGGCAGTGGAGGAGAAGAACAAATAATTTCTCTGAAAATTAATCAGGAATAAATTATGTTATTGAAACAAAACAAAACAAACAATATAAATCTAGTTTTTCAGCAAAGGAAGTGGGGCAAAATTAAACGTCCAAAATTGGAAAAATAAGGTGGATTTTCCATTTGACTTAACGTCAAACAATCTTATAAAATTGTACGGAATAGTCTTCCCATGTCAACCAAATCAGCCACACAAAAACACATGACGGAATCTAGAGACGAAAATAATAGATATGTTACATCGGTACAAATACAAAACCACCACCATATTTGGTAGAAGTACTGTTGTTAACGCATATATAATTCCAAAAATACTATCCCTCCATCATGTGGGCGTTCATGATTCGCCATTTCACTCGATCACTAGAGTCGTGGATCAGCTCAGTTTTCTTGTCTCGGCCATGCCAAGTGGTCAAGCCATCCAGGTATTTACTTCTCTGTCTTCGACTTGTTTTCTTCCCCTCGATCTTGCCAGTTATCACCAAGTTCTCTAATTTATTTCTTCTCATAATATGTCCAAAAAATTTTGACTGTCTACGTCTAATTTTTCTAATCAATTTACGACTTTCATTTGTTTCTTGTAGTACTTGGTCATTGGTTTTTCTGTCTGTCCATGGTATTCTTTGCATTCTCCTAAGAAACCACATTTCCACAGCCATAAGATGTTTTTCAGCTTGACTGCTCACTGTCCAAGCTTCACATCCATATAAAATTACTGGCTCTATGTAGCACCTCAACACTCTTTTTCTCGTTTCAACTGACATCTTTTTATTGGTCAGTATGCTTTTCATCTTGGCCGATTCTTGTTCTAATCTCTTCAATGCATCTCCCATCAGATGTTATGACTGTTCCGAGATAATTGTACCTATTCACTTGTTGAAGAATATTCCCATTTATTTGTATACTACATTGTGGTATTTTCTTCTTCCTAGTGACGACCATAATCTGTGTCTTCTTACAATTTAATTCTAACCCTAGTTGTTCACTGTGTGCAAAAACTGCATCTACTAATTGTTGCAGATCCTGCTCATTGTCTGCAGTCAATATTGTATATCATCTACATATCTAATGTTATTGATGTTTCGTCCTCCAATGATGATTCCATTTATATCTTCTACATTTCTTATATCTTCACTGTATAGGAAAAACAGATCTGAAGACATTAAACATCCCTGCTTCACACCTCTCTTAATAGGCTTATATTGACCAATTAGACACCTCTACTTCTATGAGAGCCAATCAATACTTGTGATTTTGTTTTAAAAAAGTCTTACAAGTCGGGAGGATTGACTTCACTGCACTGGGTTTATCCTGTATGGCTTTGTCTCTGTCCAAAGGGCCGGCTGCCGAAATTGTCGCACAAAGCATGTACTCCGTAGCTCCAGCGACGATCCCCAGGAGTCTCCGAGAAAAATACTCGTGAACCAAAAGACGTAGCCCGGATCGAACTCATAACCTTCGGAGCACAAAGCAGACAGCTTGACCACTTCGCCACGGAAATTGCCTGTGATTTTGTTTATGGTTTGGCTTGAACAACATGATATGTATGTGGGAGATTCAAATAAAACCTTAAATGTTTTTTTTGTGTGTGTGTGAATATATTCTGAAAAAGTAAAGAACAAATGTATAATTTTTCGATGTAGTCACAACTGCGTTCAATGCAAGTCCTCCAACGCCGATAAAGTGCTTGGATTTTTTGTCGATAAAAATTATCTTGGTCACGTGGTAACCACTGATGCACCACCTGCTGTACCTTTTCATCAGACTAAAAAGTCTTTCCTCCCAATGACCCATTGCTGGACAGACAGGCATGCATCACCATACTGAACCTTCATTCGCCAGTGAATTTCTGTAGATTTCATCCATTCGCTGATCAAAATATGGATAATAGAACGCTTCCCTTTGGTGTATGTCAAAAGTGGGGTGACCATCTTTAAACTGTCCTTATAACGTCACTGTGTTTATCAACACTGTGATGTCACATGTTTAACACTATTAACATCCTTAACAACAATACTGACAGGTTACAAGACAATGGCATGGTTATTGTAATTTTTATCACACTTTTAAGGTTTTCAAGTGAAGCACCCTCGTAAAAAGAGTGATGAACATCACAAATCAACACTTTCCCAAAACACTACAACAAAGACCAACCTTTCTCAGCTCATCATACACAAAGATTGCACCGTCCGAAGGCTGTAACCGCTCTAGATTTCTGCTGACATCAGAACATTCCTGAATTCTGTGTGGCAGTGATTTTGTCTTGTCGTTATCTGCTGAAGTGAAAGATCAAGGTTCAGATTATGGAAGACACATCTGAAATCAAAGTTTAGTGAATAAGTTGAGTTGAGAAGAGTTGAGTCAAGAACTGACACCACAGCACTAGGACATTCCCATACGTGCTCCAATCAGATCTGCAACAACCAGCGAAGAGTCCAAATCTTCTTCTTCTTCAGCAATCCGAGCCATTGAGGTTCTTTGCTGCAGATACAATCCGTCTCCATTCGTCTCTCTGGTTGACCTTCTCTTGCCAGTCGTTGATTCTAAGTGCTTGTAGGTCTGTATATATATTATCTCTCCATCTTCTTCTTGGTGTACCTCGGGGTCTACGGTCATTTATTTCCTGAGTGTAAGCGAGTTTTGTTTCCCCATTATCTTCCATTCTTTCTATATGTCCCAGCCACTGCAGTCTATTAGCCTTCATGATACCAGTGATTAGCAGGGACTTAACAGATCATAAATGTCTTTGTTGCTTCTTCTTTTCCACTCTCCACTTTGTGTATCCCTAATGGGCCCAAGTCTTAAGACTGTTCTCAAAGGTTTGTAACAAGGCTTCATATCCTTTAGTTGTACTCCAGGTTTTAGAGCCATACAGCACAACTGGTCTGATCAGTGTTTTGTATATTGTGATCTTGGTGTTACGAGATAGCGCATTTGATTTTAGCAGATGTTGTAGTGCATAGTATATCTTATTTCCAGAGTTGATTCTAGCTTGTATTTCTTCCCTTATTATGTTGGAGCAGTTGAAGACTATACCCAGGTATTTGAATGTTTCCGTTCTTTTAATGGTCATATTATCTATTTGTATGTGGCCAGAGTTTTTAGCTGTTCCTTCTCTTGAAATTACCATATATTCTGTCTTATCTTGGTTGATAACCAGCTCCATTTGTTGAGATTTTTCCTTTAAGTGAGTCAATATTCCCGATGTCTTTTGTTCATTTTCCCCTATAATATCTATATCATCTGCATAACCAAGCAGTCTGGATGTTCCTCCAATAGCACATTCCTCCTTTACCTTACTTACAACTTTCTCTAGACCAGATTGAAAAGGAGCGGCGATAGTGCATCACCCTGTTTCAAGCCAGATGTTATTTGGAAAGGGTCTGATTTCCTGCCTTTATATGTTACTATATTATAAGTATCTTCCATGCATAGTCTGGTCATGTTGATTAACTTCCTTGGTATTCCAAATTCCTGCATAGCATTCCATAGACTATTCCTATGGACACTATCATAAGCCTTTTTAAAATCCACAAAAATGTTATGGAGATCTCTTTTATATTCCCAATTTTTCTCGGCTATTTGTTGTAAGATACGCGACGAGAATTAGCAGTGGTTCAAATCGCAAAAGTGACTTATGAGAGTATGGAGCCGGTCGCTCAGAAAGTCGTGGCGTGCTGATGAGCGTAATCTAGCCTAGGAATCAACATACAGCTGAAAGATGCTGGTGTTGACCGCAATATCCTGAAACAGGATGGAAACGCGGGAAAAAAAAAAAAAAAAAATTTGTTGTAAGATAAATATCTGATCTATTGTTGATCTGTTTTGTCTAAAACCCGCCTGGTAGTCACCTAATATGTCTTCTGAATATGGTTTTAGTCTATTTAGTAATACCACATACTAAAACCCGCCTGGTAGTCACCTAATATGTCTTCTGAATATGGTTTTAGTCTATTTAGTAATACCACATACTAAAACCCGCCTGGTAGTCACCTAATATGTCTTCTGAATATGGTTTTAGTCTATTTAGTAATACCACATACTAAAACCCGCCTGGTAGTCACCTAATATGTCTTCTGAATATGGTTTTAGTCTATTTAGTAATACCACATACTAAAACCCGCCTGGTAGTCACCTAATATGTCTTCTGAATATGGTTTTAGTCTATTTAGTAATACCACATACTAAAACCCGCCTGGTAGTCACCTAATATGTCTTCTGAATATGGTTTTAGTCTATTTAGTAATACCACATACTAAAACCCGCCTGGTAGTCACCTAATATGTCTTCTGAATATGGTTTTAGTCTATTTAGTAATACCACATACTAAAACCCGCCTGGTAGTCACCTAATATGTCTTCTGAATATGGTTTTAGTCTATTTAGTAATACCACATACTAAAACCCGCCTGGTAGTCACCTAATATGTCTTCTGAATATGGTTTTAGTCTATTTGAAGAATCCAAATACTAATGGTAAAAGTAACAGTCTGATTATGTGTCCGTCTGATCTTTCCTCGGAGTCCTGAATGTCGGCCAGATCCTCTGGTCACTCCCTGCAGCCTCATTCTCTCCAGGCCATGATGATCTATCTTCTATTCTGGCGTTTAGAGAAAACAGTCACAGGATAACTGAATTAAACGTACAGGTAGTCCCACATCAGATACTGCCTTAGGATGTGACGTGTTGAGACCTCACATATGTTAGGTCATGATAAAGTAAAATAGGGTAGCAAACTCACCTCTTTGCCACTTTGTGTATTTTAGGTCATGATAAAGTAAAACTATTACTTATGGTTGTTCTGAGATAATTATACCGATTCGCTTGTTTAAGAATACAGTAAAGCCTCGGTTTTCATTGATAATCTGTCCTAAAACAATCGGCAAAATTGAAAACCAATGAAAACCGAGACAATTATTTCCATATGAATCAATGTCAATCCAATTATTTCGTTCTAGACACTCCAGAATACATACCTTACATACATTTTATAGAGAATAAATATAGTGTTTAATACTAATTTTCGGCCCGACTTGTTCGAACTCGCACCTTCGCCATGCCTAGTAACACTGTGTAGGCCAGTGCACATCTTGAATTTTTCAAACCATCCTCTGCTGGCCTTACAATCACTAAGTACACTAACACTTGTCCCAAGCATTTTCTTAATGAGATCGGCTTACAACAGTCTAGCCTATTCACTTATGCTTGCCTCTGAAACAGAATCGCCATCTAACTGGTTTTGATTTATCCAAATTAATAATAACTGTTCGGCACCTTCAATTGTTTGTTATCTTTGTCCCATTAGCACATTCATGCCGTTCACTACATTAGCCTCCTTTATTACTTCCTTTTCAGCCACAATGGAACTTATCGTGGATGGAGTCTTCCTGTACATGCGACCAATTTCAGCAATCTTAATGCCGCTCTTGTATTTTATTATTAGCAAGTTAGTTAGTTAGTTAGTTAGTCGACAGATCATCCTCGTTGCACATCGAACCATTCAGTCCATAAGTGCTCGGATCCCCTCCTCAGCAAATCCCGCAGCGTGTAGCGGCTAACGACGCCAGTTCTGTGTTGGTTTATCAATCTTCTTTGGCTTCCTGCGTAGTGTTCTTGTTTGGCCACCCCTCTTTTAATTTGCTGCTCCCGCAGTCTGGCCATTGTTGTAGATTCACAGTCATCACTTGGTTCTCGCAAAAGTCTCACTTCTCGTAGAGCATTCAGAATGTCAGCCTGGTCCATGGCGCGTCCGCCCTCCACAGTAGCCTCACCTGCGAGCTTGTCAGCCCGCTCATTTCCTTGTACTCCCGCATGACCTGGCACGAAGATGAAACTAATCTTTGCCAGCCGAGACCGCTTCAGAGGCAGCAACCATTCTCTTCGGATCGACCCCTCCTCTATCCTCTTGATCATGTTCATTGAGTCGCTAAGGAAACAAGCCCTAGTGAATGTCTGTGTCTCGAGCCATGTTATTGCTTTACTTACTGCCATGACTTCCATGGTCAGGCTACTTGTGGTTTCAGTGAAAGCACCAGAGTCCTCCTTCACAATTCTCCCTCCGGCCCGAGCTGTAAAGGCCCATGAGCTTCTCACATGTCGGACGACCGACCCATCTGTGTAGATGACCGCGTCACCGTCTAGCGAATTCTCGAAAATCAACGCTTGTACTTCAGCCTCAACAGCAGCCGGATTTTCTTGTCTGCATTTTCTATCTAGTTGGATGCAAACTGAAAAGGATGTGCAGAAGTCTGTTGGCACTTGCACCCACTCCTCGCCAGGTTCTAAGTCCTCAAGTGAACACACCTGTTGAAGAATGTCTTAGGCTTGACCCATCCACGACCGTCCTCTTTTTAATCTGCTGCCCTTCACCTTCCTAATTTCACTATGCAGTGGATGTTGTGTGTTTGCGTTAATTCTGAGGTAGGCGCGTGCCCTGCAAACTTGTATTCTCTCTTCAATAGTTGGAAAATCAAGAAGGTAGCGCATCGCCCTGCATGCTGTATCTCTTGTACATCCAAGAATAATGCGCATAGCTTCATTCTGTATCCTTTCCATCCTTTCTATCTGCTTATGGCTGAGAGTCAGGATTGCCATTGCATACTCCAAAACAGACATGACCAGCCCCTCGTACAGAAGACATAGATGGCGCTGCTCACAGTTTGCTGCCGCCATCACCCGCATCGCTGCCAAACCCCACTTGGCCTTTGTTATCACCTGGTCTATGTGCACATTATAAGCAAGGCTTCGATCAAACCATATCCCCAGGTAATTCATTGCCGGCGTTCTTTCCACCGTCTCTGAACACAGCATTACAGTTGGTGTTGGATTGTTGACAATATGATTATTCAACGAGAACCAAGTCACTGTTGCCTTTGTTGGGTTGACCATTGCCCCAGCTTCATCACACCAAGTACTTATGCGATTGAGTTCGGTTTGTAGTTCCACAGCAACCTCCTCTCTATCCTTACCCTGACGATACACTAAAACATCATCGGCATACGACAATGTCCTGCCAGGTCCAGTGATCTGCTCACTGGTGATTCTCACTGTGTAGGCGTTGAACAGTACCGGAGATAATGGTGATCCCTGTGGTAGGCCAGGATATATTGTTGTTGGTTCCGAAGTCCAACTGCCACATCTAAAAACTACTTTCCGTTGGTAGAGGGCTGCAGCGATCCAACTAAGGAGGAATGGACTTACGTTTAGTTCAAGAAGCTGAAAGATTAAAAAATCCAGTGGTACTCTGTTGTATGCGTCCTCAAGATCAATCGCTGCAGCAACGGTTTCAGTGCCTGAGTGGAAACCTTCATAGACATCATGGGCAAAGACTGCTGCATTGGTCCAGGTTTCTCTTTTTGGACGGTACCCACCCAGGGTAGGTGGGAAAACACCTTGCCTCTCTAGTTGGCTTGATATTTTCCTGGCAATTACCTTCTCCAGCAGCTTGCCTATTGTATTCTGCATGGTTATAATTCGATATCCCTGAATTTTTTTGTGGTCTTTGTCAGGCTTCGGCAAGGGAATCAGATAGCTGTGTAACCATTCCTCCTTGATGCTAGCACTCCCTATACTGTTGTTGTACATGTCTGCTAGTTTCTCTAGCTCATTGTCGGTACACCTATTTATGTCGTCGTATCTTATGCCATCAGGACCTGGAGCACTGTTTTTTGATCGTCGAAGCACAGCCTTGATTTCTTTCACTGTCACTGTGTCTTCCTCCGAAGTGTTCTGGGCCTTGCATCTGTCTGAGGTGACCTCCTTGGCCAGATTTCAGCCTCCCATGTCTGTCTGGTTGCCCTGCTCAAGGTAGAGTTCAAAGAGGGCTTTGCCCTTGTCCTCATCAGTCCTCTGCCAGGTGAGGTCAGCACCTTGGAAGTCTGAAATGCTCTTATTCTTGACTACACCACTCATGCTTTTATGTAGTCGCCTGAACAATTTCAGTGACTTGTCTGTGCTTACTCTTTGACACACCTCTGCCCATTTTTCGCTTTTAACCACCTTGACCAGTTTTTTTAAATAGCTTACTTTTGTGTGCATCTCTCTTTCTAAGTGCAAGCAGGGACTAGGATGACCAGCTCTGTTCTTCTTGGCATTTTGCCATCTCCTTACAGCACTATGCTTATCCACCCAGGCCTTCTCCACCTCGAAACTTCACCACGGTGGCTGCTCCCAGCTTTTTTTCCTGCCCTGAAACGTTCTGCGCTTGTCATGTCTTATTTTACTCACCACATCTTGCCCTGTACTGTCATACTGGAACGTCTTTACCTTTAGCTTGTGCTGCCTGGTTCTGCCTTTCTCCACCAATATGCTGCACGGTTGGTGGTCGCTGCCATGGTGTCCTAGGACACCCCATCTACACACTGTAGTGAGTGAAGGTGAAACTAGCGCCAGATCAATAGCACTGTCCTCATCGCCTGGACGGCTTGCTGTCCTGGTGACACAGCCACTGTTAATACAAACCAGGTCGATGGTTTCCAGTGCAGTCTCGAGCTCCTCCCCTTGTGTATTGGAGGAAGTGTTTCCCCATGCTCTGCCTTTAGCGTTGAAGTCACCACAGAAAATAACATTTCTCTCGTGGCCTAATATGCCACTTAAGCACTGCCACTTCTGGGCGTCCATACTCGCATTGCGGGCATAAACATTAACCAACACGAATGGTATACTGGAATGAACTCTCAACGCCTGTATTTGTATATCGTCACTGTCCCAACTGGACATGTCTAGCTCTGACGCCACCATGCTGTTGCGAACGAGAATCGCCGTTCCCAGATGTCGTCTGTTGTAGAAACATTTGAAGCCGGCAATTCGGAGTAGCTGATCGCCCAGTCTCGTCTCCTGGAGTGCTACAATGTCGTTCCTGTAAACTAGGGTTTCTAAAATAGAGCCCCGTTGTTTTACACTGGCACAGTTCCAATATAGAATACGGATGTTCCTGAGTCCTAGACGGTGACACTTGAGTCTAAAACGCCTCAAACCACCGTGCTTACCTTGCTTCTTTGTCCCTGCGCGGCTACCACGCCGCTTCGTTATGTTGACTGCGACCGCTCGGAAAAAACACGTTCTTCCGCCATGTTGAAAAAACGTAAACACAGACTGCTGTTGAACCACACTGAAAAATTCTGAAAATTCACTCAAGGATGGCTTCGCTCGATGCACGAACTCCGTAGCACCCGCGCAGATCTTGAGTAGAAACTCCTGGTATTACATCCTGGCACACCAATTACACGCAAGAGATGAATAAATCCATCCCCTACGCGAAAAAGTTAACGAACACAAAACAACACGACCGTCCGTCGCCATCTTGAAACCGGAAGCAAGTAATGCTCACACAACGAAAAACAATGCCATACTGAGCAGAAGAACACATGGGCCCCTTTGTTTTTGAAAAAATTAGCAGCGAGGTCATGTGGGCAGAATCCGAGGCAACTGATGAAAACTGAGAAAAATTTTTTTGCGGAAAAAAATCAACAAAAACCGAAGGCAATAAAAACCGAGGGGTTTACTGTATTGCCATTTACCTGTATTTTACATTGTGACATTGTGATATTTTTTTCTTCCTGGTGACAACTATAATCTCTGTCTTCTTACAATTGAATTATAACCCTTCATTATGTACATTAATCACATCTATCAAATGCATTAGCTGTTGCTTTAGCTATTTCAGTCTCAAATATTTATTATCTTGATTGCTTTAACTCAAAGTTGTAATTTTTGTAAATTATAATTTCTGTGGACAGAAAGAATGAAAACAACACCATATGGATACACCACTCTGATACCTATATCTTCAGAAGCTACCACATCAATCTCCTGCTTGCCATCATCATCTAGAGCTTGTACTGCTGCCTCAGCCAAGAGTTCATTCTCCAAAGTGCTGGAAGCAGTGATGGACGGAACATGTGTGTGGTTCAGGAATGAGGTTGAATCTTCAGGAACACTGTCACTAAGTTTCCCTTCCTTGGCCTTGAGCACTGTAGAAGTTGCAGACAATAAAACAGGATCAGGCATCAGTTGCTCAAGTTAATGATCATCTTCACAGTGACTTTATTACTGGTTGTTTGTTTACATGTAAATAAAGTTAACACATTCTAGTATATAAAGTTAAAACATTCAAGATTATAAAGTTAAAACATTCTAGTATATAAAGTTAAAACATTCAAGTATATAAAGTTAAAACATTCTAGTATATAAAGTTAAAACATTCCAGTATATAAAGTTAAAACATTTCTGTATAGAAAGTTAAAACATTCTAGCATATAAAGTTAAAACATTCTAGTATATAAAGTTAACACATTCTAGTAGATAAAATTTACACATTCTACCCTACTTCAAAGATGTTCAAAGACATTTCAAAACAGTTAGTTAGCTGCATATCCTTTACAGTAAATCGCAGTCAACCCAGCATTTTCTCGCTGTTTGTGATTTCTGGGCAAGTTTACGTTCAGTAGTTTGCCATTGGTTTCTGAACAACCAGCACTCATATCAATGTATGAAAACCAAAGCACTCCTCTGCCCAAAGCCGTTGGCATAATGTGGGGTGTCGGGTATGGTGAGCACCGCCCAACATTCAGCGCTAACAGAAAGCAGGTAGTACTGTCTACTGTCATACGGTAGCTCAGTATATAAAGCTCAGACACCTGCTCTCTTAATAAAACTGCAAGTAATCACTTCAAGAAAATTATCACAACAACCCTACCTGTGATCACAGGACTGTATACATGACGTCTGCACCAGTGAACCAGCTGACGGGTGGACATAAGTGACTCTCCTCTAAAAGAGCTCGACGTTCCCAGCAGTTTCTTGAGATACTTGAGGACAAAGCATGCTCTGTGCCACTGGGAAGTATCAACCACATATATATTAAGCATGTTTTATCTAATACTGGTATAATAATATCCATATTGAAGTTGGGGATCTGCAATATTTAGTAGATACGGTTACTATACACAGTTAACAAATAGGGTTAGAATTACATTGTAAGAAGACAGAGATTATGGTTTTCTCTAAGGAAAACGACATACCACAATGTAATATGACAATAAATGGGAATATTCTTAAACAAGTGAATCAGTCCAGCTATCAAACCAGTTATAACATCTGAGGGGAGGTGCCTTGAAGAGATCAGAACAAGAATTGATATGGCAAAGGTAGACTTTTGCAAGATGGAAAACATACTGACTAATAAAAAGATGTCAGTTGCACCGAGTCAAAGACTTTGGAAGTGCTAAATAGAACCTGCACTTTTGAATGGATGTGAAACTTGGACGAAGAGCAGACAAGCTGAAAAACATCTAATGGCAGTGGAAATGTGGTTTCTCAGGAAAAGCAAAGAATACCATGAACAGATATAAAAACCATTGAGCAAGTCCTACAAAGGCCAATGAAAACTGTAAACTGAATAGAGAAATTAGATGTAAACAGCCAAACGTTTTTGGGCACAGTATGAGAATAAACAAACTAGAGAACTTGGTGACATCTGGCAAGATTAAGGGGAAAATTTCAAGAGGGAGGCAGAGAAGTACATACCTGGATGGCTTGACCATATGGCATGGCCGAAACAAGAACACAGAGCTGATTCCCAACTCTGGTGATTGAGTGAGATGGCGAAACATGACCGCCCACGCTTACCGACATGGCACATGATGGTGATGATTGTAGTCGGAGTAATAGAAGCATGGTATAGAGCAGTGGTTCTCAACCTTTTTTGGTCCATGCCCCCTTTACCATATGTTCAGAACGTCATCCCCACCCCCTTTCAAATTTTTTCCCTATACATCACCCCCCCCCCCTCCCCCACCCTTACACAGTATACATAAAAATGGAAGCTAAATTTAATAACACATACTACAACAAGTCTAGACATCTACATAAAACGTGATTTGCGGGTCTACTTACATTATAAAACCAACTTCATTATGGTGAGATGTACAGAAGCGTAAAATTTAGAGGGAAAAACAATATCAAGTAACTGGTTCTTGTATTAATGCGATCTTGAAACAATCTTAATTTCCTCCCGGGAAACCCTAAAATTCGGGGGGGGGGGGGGGGGGGGGTTGTTGTGTGGTCAGTATTGCACCGATCACTTGAAGGGTTGTGTGGTCAGTATTGCACTGGTCACTTGGTGGGTTGTGTGGTGAGTATTGCATGGGTCACTAGATGGGTTGTGTGGTCAGTATTGCACCGGTCACTTGGAGGGTTGTGTGGTCAGTATTTCACAGGTCACTTGGTGGGTTGTGTGGTCAGTATTGCACCAGTCACTTGATGGGTTGTGTGGTCAGTATTGCACCAGTCACTTGATGGGTTTTGTGATCAGTATTGCATCAGTCAATTGGTAGGTTGTGTGGTCAGTATTGCACCAGTCACTTGATGGGTTTTGTGATCAGTATTTCATCGGTCACTTGGTAGGTTGTGTGGTCATTATTGCACCAGTCACTTGATGGGTTGTGTGGTCAGTATTGCACCAGTCACTTGATGGGTTGTGTGGTCAGTATTGCACCAGTCACTTGATGGGTTGTGTGGTCAGTATTGCACCAGTCACTTGGTAGGTTGTGTGGTCAGTATTGCACCAGTCACTTGATGGGTTTTGTGATCAGTATTGCATCGGTCACTTGGTAGGTTGTGTGGTCAGTATTGCACCGATCACTTGAAGGGTTGTGTGGTCAGTATTGCACTGGTCACTTGGTGGGTTGTGTGGTGAGTATTGCATGGGTCACTAGATGGGTTGTGTGGTCAGTATTGCACCGGTCACTTGGAGGGTTGTGTGGTCAGTATTTCACAGGTCACTTGGTGGGTTGTGTGGTCAGTATTGCACCAGTCACTTGATGGGTTGTGTGGTCAGTATTGCACCAGTCACTTGATGGGTTTTGTGATCAGTATTGCATCAGTCAATTGGTAGGTTGTGTGGTCAGTATTGCACCAGTCACTTGATGGGTTTTGTGATCAGTATTTCATCGGTCACTTGGTAGGTTGTGTGGTCATTATTGCACCAGTCACTTGATGGGTTGTGTGGTCAGTATTGCACCAGTCACTTGATGGGTTGTGTGGTCAGTATTGCACCAGTCACTTGATGGGTTGTGTGGTCAGTATTGCACCAGTCACTTGGTAGGTTGTGTGGTCAGTATTGCACCAGTCACTTGATGGGTTTTGTGATCAGTATTGCATCGGTCACTTGGTAGGTTGTGTGGTCAGTATTGCACCAGTCACTTGATGGGTTGTGTGGTCAGTATTGCACCAGTCACTTGATGGGTTGTGTGATGAGTATTGCATCGGTCACTTGGTAGGTTGTGTGGTCAGTATTGCACCAGTCAGCTTTGCTTCCCATGACATCTCCTGGTACACATTTTAGGTTGGGTCAACCCAGGAACCAGGTCAATGAGAACAACCGCCCGTCGTGAAGGGGACTTGAACACAGGGCCACAGAGCCAGCAGGCAAGAATGCTAGCCATTGAGCCACGACTGCTACCATGTATATGGGGTGTGATAATGATAATCCTGGGATGATGATAATCCTGTGATGATGATAATCCTGGGATGAAATCCTGTGATGATAATCCTGTGATGATGATAATCCTGTGATGATGATAATCCTGTGATGATGATAAACCTGTGATGATAATCCTGGGATGATGATAATCATGTGATGATAATCCTGGAATGATGATAATCCTGGGATGATGATGATGATCCTGTGAAGATGATAATCCTGTGATGATGATAATCCTGGGATGATGATAGTTCTGTGATGATAATCCTGGGATGATGATAATCCTGGGATGATGATAATCCTGGGATGATGATAATCCTGTGATGGTGATAATCCTGGGATATGATAATCCTGTGATGATGATAATCCTGTGATGATAATCTTGTGATGATGATAATCCTGTGATGATAATCCTGGGATGATGATAATCCTGAGATGATGATAATTCTGTGATGATAACCCTGGGATGATGATAATCCTGAGATGATGATAATCCTGAGATGATGATAATCCTGAGATGATGATAATCCTGAGATGAAGATAATCCTGTGATGATGATCCTGTGATGATACTCCTGGGATGATGATAATCCTGTGATGATAATCATGTAATGATTATAATCTTGAGATGATGATAATCCTGTGGTGATAATCCTGGGATGCTGATAATCATGTTATGATTATAATCTTGAGATGATGATAATCCAGTGGTGATAATCCTGGGATGATAATAATCCTGTGATGATAATCCTTGGATGATGATAATCCTGTGATGATGATAATCCTGTAGTGATAATAATCCAATCTGAACAGGAACACACTTCAGAAAATCAACACAATAATGCTCTTACTGTACGCATGTCAGGAAATAAATGTTCAGCTGCTAATGTTCTTAGATGGTTATATGTTGGGGTATTATTCTTGCACTCTGGACATTCCCATAGGTGCTCACATCCTCCCCCTAACATATACGTCAACGTCTGGCGGCTAATAGTGCCAGTTCTGTGTTGGTTGACGAGACCCTTCATTCTTCCGATGTGCCTCTCATGTCTGGTCATATCAATTCTTACTTCCAAGTCTCCCATTCTGGACAACGATGGGGGTTTACTGGCGTCAAAGTCCTCCACTCTCCAAATCTCTCTAAGGGCATTAATAATTCCAGCACGATCCATGGGCTGGCCATCTGAGGGGGATACAGAGCCAGCAAGTTTACCCACTCGTTCATTTCCCTCAACTCCTTTATGTCCCAGAACAAAGATGAAGGTGACTCTACGAACAGCAGCTCTCCATGGTGATGCTAACCTTCTATCATCACTTACTTCAAATGTCAGAACTCTTTGCCCTGTGTACACACTTTCCCCATTACTTCCCTCAGACCCTAGCTGTAGTCCTACTGTCCATGAATGTTACTATTCAATTATTATACCATCACTTCCCATAAGCCCCAGCTTTTTCTCCAACTGTCCATGCATTCCACTATTCAAATATTATACCATCACTTCCCCCCAAACCCAAGCTATTTTCCTACTGCCTATGCATTCCACTATACCAACATTATACTACCACTTTCCTCAGACCTAATCTACTTTCCTACTGTTCATGTATTCCACTATTCCAATATTATACCATCATTTGCCCCAGACCCCAAATGTAGCCCTACTGTCCATGTGTTCCATTATTCCAATATTCCACCATCACTCACCTCAGATCCTAACTGTTTTCCCACTGTCCATGCATTCCACTGCTCTAGAGATTCCGCACAATAAGGATGTGTCAGTTTGTCTGCAGAAATGAGAAACTGACATTACTGCCCAGTCTAGTGACAAAGACAATCATGGAGAGATTTAAGAAAACATCAACATCGTCAACAGGGAGGAGATAACAATGGATGGTTTGACAGATTGAGTGACATGAGAGATGATCATGAAGTGGTATAAAAAATACATCAATATCATCAACAGGGAGGAGAAAATGAAGGATGGTTGACAGAAAGATGAGAGATTGTCATGGAGTGGTATAAAACAAAAAAAAAACATTGATATCATCAACCGGGAAGAGAAAATGATGGATGGTTTGACAGAGAGACACGAGAGATGATCATGGAGTGGTATACAACAAAACACATTGATATCATCAACAGGGAGGAGAAAATGATGGATAGTTTGACAGAGTGAGTGACATGAGAGATGAACATGGAGAGGTATAAAACAAAATACATCAATATCATCAACAGGGAGGAGAAAATGATGGATGGTTTGACAGAGAGATGAGAGATGAACATGGAGAGGTATAAAACAAAATACATCAATATCATCAACAGGGAGGAGAAAATGATGGATGGTTTGACAGAGAGATGAGAGATGAACATGGAGAGGTATAAAACAAAATACATCAATATCATCAACAGGGAGGAGAAAATGATGGATGGTTTGACAGAGTGAGTGACATGAGAGATGAACATGGAGAGGTATAAAACAAAATACATCAATATCATCAACAGGGAGGAGAAAATGATGGATGGTTTGACAGAGTGAGTGACATGAGAGATGAACATGGAGAGGTATAAAACAAAATACATCAATATCATCAACAGGGAGGAGAAAATGATGGATGGTTTGACAGAGTGAGTGACATGAGAGATGATCATGGAGAGGTATAAAACAAAATACATCAATATCATCAACAGGGAGGAGAAAATGATGGATGGTTTGACAGAGTGACATGAGAGATGATCATGGAGAGGTATAAAACAAAATACATCAATATCATCAACAGGGAGGAGAAAATGATGGATGGTTTGACAGAGTGACATGAGAGATGACATGGAGAGGTATAAAACAAAATACATCAATATCATCAACAGGGAGGAGAAAATGATGGAGGTTTGACAAGAGACAGGAGATGACATGGAGAGGTATAAAAAAAAACATAATATCATAACAGGGAGGGAAAATGATGGATGGTTTGACAGAGAGATGAGAGAGAACATGGAGAGGTATAAAACAAAATACATCAATATCATCAACAGGGAGGAGAAAAGATGGATGGTTTGACAGAGTGACATGAGAGATGAACATGGAGAGGTATAAAACAAAATACATCAATATCATCAACAGGGAGGAGAAAATGATGGATGGTTTGACAGAGTGACATGAGAGATGAATCATGGAGAGGTATAAAACAAAATACATCAATATCATCAACAGGGAGGAGAAAATGATGGATGGTTTGACAGAGTGAGTGACATGAGAGATGATCATGGAGAGGTATAAAACAAAATACATCAATATCATCAACAGGGAGGAGAAAATGATGGATGGTTTGACAGAGTGACATGAGAGATGAATCATGGAGAGGTATAAAACAAAATACATCAATATCATCAACAGGGAGGAGAAAATGATGGATGGTTTGACAGAGGAGTGACATGAGAGATGATCATGGAGAGGTATAAAACAAAATACATCAATATCATCAACAGGGAGGAGAAAATGATGGATGGTTTGACAGAGTGACATGAGAGATGAACATGGAGAGGTATAAAAACAAAATACATCAATATCATCAACAGGGAGGAGAAAATGATGGATGGTTTGACAGAGTGAGACATGAGAGATGAACATGGAGAGGTATAAAACAAAATACATCAATATCATCAACAGGGAGGAGAAAATGATGGATGGTTTGACAGAGTGACTGAGAGATGATCATGGAGAGGTATAAAACAAAATACATCAATATCATCAACAGGGAGGAGAAAATGATGGATGGTTTGACAGGAGTGACATGAGAGATGATCATGGAGAGGTATAAAACAAAATACATCAATATCATCAACAGGGAGGAGAAAATGATGGATGGTTTGACAGAGTGACATGAGAGATGAACATGGAGAGTATAAAACAAAATACATCAATATCATCAACAGGGAGGAGAAAATGATGGATGGTTTGACAGAGTGAGTGACATGAGAGATGATCATGGAGAGGTATAAAACAAAATACATCAATATCATCAACAGGGGAGGAGAAAATGATGGATGGTTTGACAGAGTGAGTGACATGAGAGATGATCATGGAGAGGTATAAAACAAAATACATCAATATCATCAACAGGGAGGAGAAAATGGTGGATGGTTTGACAGAGTGACATGAGAGATGAACATGGAGAGGTATAAAACAAAATACATCAATATCATCAACAGGGAGGAGAAAATGATGGATGGTTTGACAGAGAGATGAGAGTTGAACATGGAGAGGTATAAAACAAAATACATCAATATCATCAACAGGGAGGAGAAAATGATGGATGGTTTGACAGAGTGACATGAGAGATGATCATGGAGAGGTATAAAACAAAATACATCAATATCATCAACAGGGAGGAGAAAATGATGGATGGTTTGACAGAGTGACATGAGAGATGAACATGGAGAGGTATAAAACAAAATACATCAATATCATCAACAGGGAGGAGAAAATGATGGATGGTTTGACAGAGTGACATGAGAGATGATCATGGAGAGGTATAAAACAAAAAACATTGATATCATCAACAGGGAGGAGAAAATGATGGATGGTTTGACAGTGAGTGACATGAGAGATGAACATGGAGAGGTATAAAACAAAATACATCAATATCATCAACAGGCAGGAGAAAATGATGGATGGTTTGACAGAGTGAGTGACACGAGAGATGATCATGGAGAGGTATAAAACAAAAAACATTTATATCATCAACAGGGAGGAGAAAATGATGGATGGTTTGACAGAGAGATGAGAGATGAACATGGAGAGGTATAAAACAAAATACATCAATATCATCAACAGGGAGGAGAAAATGATGGATGGTTTGACAGAGAGACATGAGAGATGAACATGGAGTGGTATTTTAAAAACACACCAACATCATCAACAGTGAGAAAGTGATGGATGGGTTAACAAAGTGACATAGAAGACGGTAAGTGATCGAACTTAACAAGCACACAAGACACAACTTTATGAAGGAACACGATTAACAGTGTGCTCACCATGGCACAGCATGAAGACTCCAGGACTTGTCCCTCTCAATTTGATGTAAAAGACAGACAGAATGACAGTGAGAATAAATACGTCAAGTCAAGATGGCAAAACTTACTGACGCCAGCCTGGACAAGGGGGTGAAGCTTGACCGCTGCTTTCACTAAAGTCCGCAGGCTTCTGTGGTCATCTAGACTGCAACCAGTTGGAAACACATTAATGAATACTCAGAAACATGATAACAATCACAATACAGATAACATAGATCTGCTTTCATGTTATCTTTCTAGAGTGGTGATTCAACCAAAGATCATATCGTATCTGATCAATTATCTTCACACTGAAGACTTGCATCATCATCATTATCATGTGCCACGCCAATCAGAGAAGACGGTCATGTTTCGTCATCTCACATGATCACCAGAGTCGTGGGTCTCTGTGTTCTTGTCTTGACCATGCCTTGTGGTCAAGCCATCTAGATATTTACTTCTCTGCCTTCTCCTTGTTTTTTCCTCTCAATCTTGCCAGATGTTACCAAGTTCTCTACTTTATTCCTTATCATGTACCCAAGACATTCTGACTGTCTGCGAAATCATGTTCATATTAAATTTGAGAACTTGGTGACAAATGGCAAGATTGATGGGAAAAGAACAAGGGGAAGGCAGAGAAGTAAATATCTGGTTGGTTTGGCCATATGGCATGGTGGTGACAAGAATACAGAGCTGATCCACGACTCTGGTGATCGTGTAAGATGGCGAAACATGACCTCCCAAGCTTACCGGCATGGCAAATGATGATGATGATGATGATGGTATGATAGTATACATGGACACTTCTCTTACATAGACTTACGCTGACGTACACTGTCTGGGACATGCTGCGGTGTGAGGTAATGACTCACTCAACAGAGCTGGTCTTCAAGAGTCAGTAGTTGGAACCCTAATGAAGAATCAGATTCGCGGGCTGGTCACTTAACTCGCATGCCAAATCACAGGCTCCCTAAACAATTTTTTTATGGCAAGCTGCTTTGTGGTAAATGCTCCCAAGTCAGCCAAAGGAAATGCTTTAAAGACACTCTGAAAATCTCACTGAAAGCTTTTGGAATTCAACATGACACCTGGGAGGCTGCTGCCAAAGACCGAAATCCGTGGCGTACATCATTACATAAGGGTGCAGTCACTTGTGAAGCAACCAGGACAGCAAAAGGTTGAACAGAAAAACCACTGCAGGAGATCCTCCTCCTGGAACATCAAGCATACTTTGCCTACATTGTCAAAGAACATTTCCAGCCAAAATAGGCCTTATCAGCCATCTTAGAACCCACGGCTCCATACCTTCAACCCCACTGGATGAAATGAATGGTCATCATCATTCTTGATGGACAAACAATAACAACAATGATAGACAAGGCAGAGACCCTGAAGATTATCTATGAATGAATGTTTGTTGAAGATACAATAACAGATGAAACAGCAATTTCAAGGATCCTTGAATTTGGGGTTAACTGTGATTCAAGCAAGGGCGGGAGTATGAGAGAACGAATTTGACAAGGCAAGATATCCTGAAGATTATCAATGAATGACTGTTTGAAGATACAATAAGGTGAAACAGTAATTTTAAGGATCCTTGAATTTAGGTTTAACTGGTTCAGGCAACGAGAGAGCGAATTTGACATGTTAACAACCAGTGTGTTACTGGAACGATCAGTATCCACACCTTACGACATTTGTTGTGGGATATGGGTCATTAAGGGGCATATCCAAAAAAAGTTAATTTCACACACCAGTTAGTTGGACTTAAATGGTGACGTCTCATTCAGAAAGCAATGGCAAAGCTTGTGCGACCTATACTAGAACTTTGTGTCTGTGAAGGAGCCATGGGGATTCATGGCAAGTTGGCCAGATAGGAGGACCAGTCTGTGAATAGGCCGCATAATACAGAGGTGCTTTTGTTCAGTGTAAAACTGGAGACCCATTCTGTGAATAGGCTGCACCATATAGAGGTGCTTTTGTCCTGCGTCAGACTGGAGACGAGGTCTGTGAATAGGCCTCACTATATAGAGGGGCTTTTGTCCTTGTCAGACTGGAGACCCAGTCTGTGAATAGGCCGCACCATATAGAGGTGCTTTTGTCCTGTGTCAGGCTGGTGACCCAGTCTGTGAATAGGCCTCACTATATAGAGGGGCTTTTGTCCTTGTCAGACTGGAGACCCAGTCTGTGAATAGGCCGCACCATATAGAGGTGCTTTTGTCCTGTGTCAGGCTGGTGACCCAGTCTGTGAATTGGCCACACCATATAGAAGTGCTTTTGTCCTGTGTCAGGCTGGCGACCCAGTCTGTGAATAGGCTGCACCATATAGAGGGGCTTTTGTCCTGTGTCAGACTGGAGATGAAGTCTGTAAAAATGCTGCACTATATAGAGGGGCTTTTGTTCATTGTCAGGCTGGAGACCCAGTCTGTGAATAGATAGCACCATATAGAGGGGCTTTTATCCAGTGTCAGACTGGAGACCCAGTCTGTGAATAGGCTGCACCATATAGAGGTGCTTTTGTTCTGTGTCAGACTGGAGACCCAGTCTGTGAATACACCGCACCATATAGAGGTGCTTTTGTTCAGTGTAAAACTGGAGACCCAGTCTGTGAATAGGCTGCACCATATAGAGGTGCTTTTGTCCTGTGTCAGACTGGAGACCCAGTCTGTGAATACACTGCACCATATAGAGGTGCTTTTGTCCTGTGTCAGACTGGAGACCCAGTCTGTGAATACACCGCACCAAATAGAGGTGCTTTTGTCCTGTGTCAGACCGGAGACCCAGTCTGTGAATAGGCTGCACCATATAGAGGGGCTTTTGTCCTGTGTCAGACTGGAGACCCAGTCTGTGAATACACCGCACCATATAGAGGTGCTTTTGTCCTGTGTCAGACTGGAGACCAAGTCTGTGAATACACCGCACCAAATAGAGGTGCTTTTGTCCTGTGTCAGACTGGAGACCCAGTCTGTGAATAGGCCACACCATATAGAGGTGCTTTTGTCCTGTGTCAGGCTGGAGACCCAGTCTGTGAATAGGCTGCACCATATAGAGGGGCTTTTGTCCTGTGTCAGACTGGAGACGAAGTCTGTAAAAATGCTGCACTATATAGAGGGGCTTTTGTTCATTGTCAGGCTGGAGACCCAGTCTGTGAATAGATAGCACCATACAGAGGGGCTTTTATCCAGTGTCAGACTGGAGACCCAGTCTATGAATACACTGCACCATATAGAGGTGCTTTTGTCCTGTGTCAGACTGGAGACCCAGTCTGTGAATACACCGCACCATATAGAGGTGCTTTTGTCCTGTGTCAGACTGGAGACCAAGTCTGTGAATACACCGCACCAAATAGAGGTGCTTTTGTCCTGTGTCAGACCGGAGACCCAGTCTGTGAATAGGCCACACCATATAGAGGGGCTTTTGTCCAGTGTCAGACTGTGTCCTGGTCCTAGGACCACAGCAGCCTTCAGAAGGGTATAAGGTGTAATGGAGGGTTACAAAATTAGTTTCATCATTTACAGGATGTCACTGTCCAACCCCAGCGTTTTTGGCTGGTTTTGATTTCTGGGCAAGTTTACATTCAGTAGTTTGCCATTGCTTTCTAAATGACCGGCAAGCATACCATTTTATAAAAACCAACACAAGGTGGTCTGCTGCCAAACTGTGTTTCAAACGTAGTATGTGGGATTATGAACTGCGTCCGTAACCCCTTCACCACGGAGTCGGTGAATCTGTCAAATCCAAATCTCATATAGCAATTTTCTTTTCACTGCTAGCAGTGTACAGCATATTCAAACATGACACTCATCATGAGAATGGGAGTAGAGGCAGTCACTGCAGTTATAATAGCTTTCTCAGACTTGAGTATGGGAGTGGAGGCAGTCATTACAGCTATGAGACAGCTTTCTCAGACTGGAGTATGGGAGTAGAGGCAGTCACTGCAGTTATAATAGCTTTCTCAGACTGGAGAATGAGAGTGGAGGCAGTCATTACAGCTATGAGTTAGCTTCTCAGACTCCAGAATGGTAGTGGAGGCAGTCACTGCAACTATGAGATAACTTTCTCAGATTTGAACTTGCATGTGGAGGCAGTCACTGCAGATATGAGATAACTTTCTCAAATTCAAGCTTGCAAGTGGAGCCAGTCACTGCAGCTATATGATAGCCTGCTCAGACATGAGAATGAAAGTGCAGGCAGTCACTGCAGCTCTGAGATAGCTTTCTTAGACTTGAGAATGAAAGTGGAAGCAGTCACTGCAGCTATCAGATAGCTTTCTCGGACTTGAGAATAGAAGCGGAGGCAGTCACTGCAGCTCTGAGACTCTATAAACCGCAGTCATCACAACTGACTCTCAGTCGATGGTCTGGAATGTCTAATCTGCATATTTCTGACATGAATGGCTGACACACACACAGTCATCACACCAGCAAGAACTGACAGAGTTCTGCTGTCCATGCCATGCTGGTGTATGTGGAACAAACAGGGCTGGTAGGCTGGCCTCCAGGGAAAGCACTGAACTGTGCAAGGGAAATGTGACACTGTCTATAAATGGAAGGCAAAGGATTGAATTACTTAAGGGAAATGTGATACCATCTATAAATGGAAGTGAAAGCACTAAACTGCTCAAAGTAAATGTGAAATTGTCTATAAATGGAAGGGAAAGCATGGAACTGCTCAAAGGAAATGTGATCATGTCTATAAATGGAAGGGAAAGCACGGAACTGCTCAAAGAAAATGTAGTTCTGTCTATAAATGGAAGGAAAATCATTGAACTGCTGAAAAGAAATGTGATACTGTCCATAAATGGAAGGGAAAGCACTGAACTGCTCAAGGGAAATGTGATACTGTCTATAAATAGAAGGGAAAACATTGAACTGTTCAAGGGAAATGTGATACTGTCTATAAATGGAAGGGAAAGCACAGAAGTGCTCAAAGAAAATGTGATACTGTCAATAAATGGAAGGGAAATCATTGAACTGCTGAAAAGAAATGTGATATTGTCTATAAATGGAATTGAAAGCACTGAACTGCTCAAGGGAAATGTGATACTGTCTATAAATAGAAGGGGAAGCATTGAACTGCTCAAGGGAAATGTGACACTGTCTATAAATGGAAGGGAAAGCATTGAACTGCTCAAGGGAAATGTGACACTGTCTATAAATGGAAGAGAACACATTGAACAGCTCAAGGGAAATATGATACGGTCTATAAAGGGAAGGGAAATCATCAAACAGCTCAAGGGAAATGTGATACCCTCTATAAATGGAAGGGAAATCATCAAACTACTCAAGGGAAATGTGACACTGTCTATAAATGGAAGAGAAAGCATTGAACTGCTCAAGGGAAATGTGACACTATCTATAAATGGAAGGGAAATCACCGAACTGCTCAAAGGAAATGTGACACTGTCTGAAAATGGAAAGGAAAGCATTGAGCTTCTCAAGGGAAACTGAAACTGTCTATAAATGGAACGGACGCATTGAGCTGCTCAAGGGAAATGTGACAATGTCTATAAATTATTACGGTTACACGAGAAAACACAAATAATAGCCACATGAGGCTATGACTGACGGAATAAGGAAACCAATCCAGCCACAGAAGGAATTATTATAGCTGAGAATGAAGCATAGGCACGCATAACTAACTTAGCCATGCAACTATGTCAGTGAGTCAATAAGTAAGTCACACAGTTCTGTGGGATGGCAGGTAAGTGTAGTTGGTGTTTTCTACAGGTGTCATTAGGTGACAGTAACATCGAACTATATATTCCTGTTCGTCAGGTGGCACTACTTATGGAGTGTACAACCAAACAGCAACGTGCTGTTGTGCGATTTTTGTAGGCAAAAGGACTGCCTGCAAAGGACATTCATAAGGAAATGCTTCCTGTTTATGCTGACAAATGTTTGTCCCGTAAAGCGGTGCACAGCTGGGTAGAAAAATTTTCTCAAGGACGGTCTAAAATTGTTGATAAAATCCAATCTGGTCGTCTGTTGAGATTACAACAGAAGCATCCATGCAGTGGGTGCAGGAGATAATTTGAGGTGACAGGCGAGTAACAATAGACTCTGCAGCGTCTGCAATAGGGTGCTCACATGGTTCAGCATACAGCATAATGCATGATCGATTGAAATTTAAGAAAGTGTGCTCAAGGTGGGTACCCAGACAATTTAAGGAGGAACGCAAAATGAACCGATTTAGCCTGTTCTTGCATCACCTCTGTCGATAAGAAGATGAAGGAGAAGACATGCTCAACAGGATTGTTACTGGGGACGAATCATGGGTGCACTACTACTAGCCCGAATCAAAGCGTGCTTCAATGCAATGGAAACATCCTTCTTCGCCTTGTGTCTAAAATTTCAAGGTTACGCCATCAGCAGGGAAGGTTATGCTGACAGTGTTCTGCGATTGTCATGGAGTGCTTTTAACCAATTTCAAGAAGAAATGTGACAATGTGAATTCTGAATCGTACTGTGAAGTTCTATGGATGCTTCATTATGCAATTCGAAGAAAACGTCCACGACTGCTGACTAGAGGAGTGTTGTTTCTTCATGACTATGCCAGACCACATACGGCTCGATTAACTCAGGAGAAAATTAACCGACTATGGTGAGAAGTTCTGGAACATCAACCTTACAGCCCCAACTTAGCCCCTTGCGATTTCCACCTTTTTGGTCCACTGAAAACCCACCTTGGCGGGAGACATTTCGCGAATGACGTGAAGTTGAATGTGAAGTGAAAACGTGGTTTAGAAAACAGAGCACGCAGTTCTATGCAGCCGGTTTGGGAGGGCTGATAAAACGGTGGGATAAGTGCATCAATGTTGGTGGAAATTATGTTGAGAAATAAAGGGACAATGTATGTATAAAAATAAACTGGTTTCAAGTTGTCATCATATTTAGTTATTTTTCTACAGCCATTTGTGACTTACTTAGTGACTTCCCTTCGTATTAACATCCATCTTCCTTTCTTCTTCCTCTTCTTCTGTCAATCTCCCAATGAGGCATTGGCCGTCAACCTGCTCACACATGGCCCGTTATAAACTTGCTCATAATGGCTTGGATTTTGTAGCTAGGCCTCCATAGGATGACACAGCCAGTCTCAGGCCAACCCACTGTAGCTGCATCTTATGACATGCTTGGTAGGCTACAGTGCTGCTATTCTTTGCTTGACTTACGGGCTCCAGTCAGATTGGGCAGTAAATATCCATGCTCTCTGACATCTTCTAGGCACTTTGGCTTGTGATGCAAGTTAGTTAGTCGACAGATCATCTTCATTGCACATCGTACCATTCAGTCCATAAGTGCTCGGATCCCCCCCCCCCCTCAGTAAATCTGGCAGCGTGTAGCGGCTAACGATACAAATTCTTTGTTGGTTTATTAATCTTCTTTGGCTTCCTGCATAGTGCTCCTGTCTGGTCACACCTCTTTTAACTTGCTGTTCTCGCAGTCTGACCATGGTTGTAGATTCACAGTCATCGCTTGGTGCTCGTAGTCTGACCATGGTTGTAGATTCACACACAGTCTTCACTTGGTTCTCGCAGTCTGACCATGAATGTAGATTCACAGTCATCACTAGGTTCTCAGTACTGGATAAGAATCCCTGACACATTTTCACTGCTTGTTTTTTCAAGACTTCTGAATTTTTATTTCTTTTTTTTTTATGGGCCCATCAGGAGAGTTCTACAATTAAAGCATCATATTAGTGAAGAAGAGATGGGAGAAATGCACGGCCTTGAGGGGTGAATACTTAGAGAAAGACTAAAGCTCACATCGATTTCCAGATACAAGCCATGACGCCATCATAAACTGCAAGACTTTTCCACCACCCTTGTACACCGGTTCAGATCTACATGAGATAGATCAGATGGCAGAGAGTGTATGCAGGTTTACAACAATGAGATAGATCAGATGGCAGACAGTTTGCAGGTCTACAACAATGATATAGATCAGATCACAGTGTATACAGGTCTTATGAGTTCTAAAATGGGATAGATCAAACGGCAGACACTGTATACAGGTCCCATAAGGTCTACAAATGTACTCTTACAAGGGACTGAAAAGAACAAAAGTGATGAGAATGTGATATTCCTGGAATACATTAAAGTTTTTAAAAATTAGTTGCATGTCCTTTGCAGGATATCACAATCAACCCCAGCATTTATTGGCTGTTTGTAATTTAAGAGGTAATGTTAATTCAGTAGCTTGCCATTGCTTTCTTAACGAGCTGACGCCTAATACCATCGAAATCAACACAAAATGGCCTGCTTTTAAATCACCTGGTGATGAATGTCAACCCTGGCAAGCTACAGGGCTTAACTGCTCTAGCTCTTAAAACTTGAAGTGTGCTGATACTGGGTTTGTGGGTTCCATCCACACACAGTCAGTTGATTGGACTTAAACATTCTCTTCTTGTTCAGTAAATAAAGGCAAACTACTGAAAGTAAAATTGTCCAGTATATCAACCTGTTTGTGCTGTGATGCCTTGAAGAGATTAGAACAAGAATTGCCATGGTGAAGGCAGCCTTTTGCAAGATGAAAAACATACTGACCAATAAAAAGATGTCAATTGAAACGAGAAAAAGAGTGTTGAAGTGCTATAGAGAACCTGTACTTTTGTATGGATATGAAGCGTGGACAATGAACAGACAAAATGAAAAACATCTGATGGCTGTGGAAATGTGGTTTCTGAGGAAAATATAAAGAATACCATGGACAGACAGAAAAACCAATGAACAAGTAATTCAAGAAACTAATGAAGATCTTAAACTGATTTGAGTCATTAGACGTAGACAGTCTAAATATTGTGGGCATGTTAGAAGAAATGCATTGGAGAACTAGGTGACAACTAGCAAGACTGAAGGGAAGAGACCCAGGGGAAGACCGTGAAGTAAATACTTGGATGGCTTGGCCTCATGGCATGGTCAAGACAGAAACACGGAACTGATCCACGACTCTGGTGATCGAGTGAAATGGCCAAACATAACCGCCCATGCTTACCAGCATGGCACATGATGGATGGATAAATGTACTGTTCCTGATGAAAATTAGTATAGTCTAAATGCTGTTCGCTGTGTCGAAGTGTACTTATTTTTATTTTATTATTTCTTTTGTATTTTTGGGGATTCCCCCCCCCCCCCCCACCACCCCTCTCTGTGATTTACGTTTACTGCTGTGGGATTCGTTGAAAGTATGTGCACTGTGTCTGTCTTTAGTATACCTCACTTTTTCGCAGGAGTTACACATATCTGGTTTATCTTATCAACCTGAGGTTGGGGTTGATCGCACATCCTGCAGAGGACATGCAATCATAATAAATAAACTTTTAAAAAACAACTTCCAGCCTTATGGTGGGAGTGAATCCAGCACCATCTATGCCAGAGGTGGATACCTAAACCTCTACGCCACACTGCCTAGCCTCAAATAAACAAGTTAATCAAGTGTGAACCCATAAAAATACATCTTTCACAATTTACAATGCAAGGGCAATTAACCCATTCCAAGCAGTGCATTATGGGTGATTTCCCCTTATTCTTGAATCTTAACCGTCACATAATATGTTCTCTTCATATTTATATTTTGTTACTGCGTACTAAAGAAATCTGGCCTCCTCAGTGGCAACTCCCACTGTGTGTATAGCTTCTTTGAAAGTAATAACCACAAACATTTTCATAGTGTTTGTTTCAGCTTTTGCACTGAAATACTTTTTCCTGAAACACTTTGGCATAATTAACATCACAGTGACTTGGGGAGAACAGTGATGGAGGGCATGGGTCCTGGAAGAAATGACCGGATGACCACTCGAAGGTGTGACATCTAATATGGCAAAAGTACTTCAGTTTCTAAGACACAGTGTTGTTTCTAAGCCAGTTTTTTTTTAACGTTCAGCTCTTGTAAAACATCAGTATTTCCTTCTTCTTGGTTCATGATATTCTAAGAATTTTTATGTAACTTTTAAGCTCAACAGTCCGAGTTAGTTAGTTAGTTAGTCACGGTTCCAACTTCATGGCAAAGGGTCACCCCATAATGCTCAGTTCCTGTGCCAGTAAATATCACACAAAATGCTCCTCACTGTCTCGTGTCTCACTGTCTCTCAAGTCTGAAGTTTTCTTCAGTATTTTGTAAAACAGCCGTGACTCACATCTGTAGGTTGCTACAGAAAAGATGCATGTTCTCAAACATGTGACTGTAACTGGCTGCTGGTGTTCTTAATACTGTTTCATCCCTGCATTGCCATGGCCAATCTATGTCTCACGTCTTTTGAACACTCCCTCTTGGTGTTATTGTTATTGTTGTTGGTTGTTGTTGTTGCTGTTCTTGTTGTTGATTAGCAAGCCAAAATATTCAAAGGTTGTGACTTTTTCACTTTCATCATTCTTGACTGTGATCAAGGAAACTATTCAGTCATATGAAATCAGGCAACACATGAATAAATCAGGAAACTATTCAGTCATATGAAAGCAGGCAACACAAGAATAAATCAGGAAACTATTCAGTCATATGAAAGCAGGCAAAATATGAATAAATAAAAGGAAACTATTCAGTCATAAGACACCAGTTAACACATTAATAAAACTAAGGAAACTACTCAGTCATATGACACCAGGTAACACATGAATAAAACTAAGGAAACTATTCAGTCATATCAAGCCAGGCAACTGTCATAAAACTGTCATATACTGCATATAGTACCTTGCGGTGTAGGACAGGGGGGGTCTTCAGCTTCAGGAATTAAGGCCACTTGGCTAGTGCAGTCGCCCCAAACTGTGCAGGTTAGGGTTTTCTTTTTACCCTCGGTAGAAAACAATCCACACCTTACCGAAGATTCAAACCCAGGCCTGTCGAAGGAGAACCCGGCATTCTTAGCCATTCGACCATCAGGCAACACATGACTATAGCAAAGGAAACTATTCAGTCACATGAAACCAGGCAAAACGTGAATTAAACAAGGGAAATTATTCAGTCACATTAAACTATGCACCATATGAATAAAACAAGGGAAACTATCCAGCCATATGAAACCAGGCACCATGTGTAATTAAAACAACATAAGATCCAATCAAACATGGCTAAGACATAAAAAGTTGACTAGTTACTTCAGAGTGATGTGAATTATTTCAGAATGGTTTCAATTATTTCAGAATGATTTAAATTACTTCAGAATGATTTCAATTACTACAGAATGATTTCAATTACTACAGAACGAAGCTGTGCGCATTATTCTTGGATATACATGAGACACAGCATGCAGGGTGATTCGCTATCTTCTTGATTTCCCAACCATTGAAGACAGAAAGCAAATTTGCAGAGCACGCGCCTACTTCAGAGTTAACGCAAACACACAACATCCACTGCATAGTGAAATTATGAAGGTGAAGGGCAGCAGGTTAAAAAGAGGACGGTCGTGGATGGGTCAAGCCAAAGATATTCTTCAACAGGTGTGTTCACTTGAGGACTTAGAACCTGGTGAGGAGTGGGTACATGTGCCAACAGATTTCTGTACGTCCTTTTCTGTTGCATCCAACTAGACAGAAAATGCAGACAAGAAAATCCGGCTGTTGTGGAGGCGGAAGTACTGGCGTTGATTTTCGAGAATTTGTTAGACGGTGATGCTGTCATCTACACAGATGGGTCGGTCGTTCGACATGTGAAAAGCTCATGGGCCTTTTACAGTTCAGGCCGGAGGGAGAATTGTGAAGGAGGACTCTGGTGCTTTTGTTGAGACCACAAGTAGCCTGACTACGGTCTCGGCTGGCAAAGATTAGTTTCATCTTCATTGCCAGGGCATGCGGGTGTACAAGGAAATGAGCGGGCTGACAAGCTCGCAGGTGAGGCTACTGTGGAGGGCGGACGCGCCATGGACCAGGCGGACAGTCTGGATGCTCTACGAGAAGTAAGACTTTTGCGAGAACCAAGTGATGACTGTGAATCTACAACAATGGCCGGACTGCAAGAACAGCAAATTAAAAGAGGTGTGGCCAAACAAGAACACTACGCAGGAAGCCAAAGAAGATTGATAAACCAACACAGAACTGGCGTCGTTAGCCGCTACACGCTGCGGGATTTGCTGAGAGGATCCGAGCACTTATGGACTGAATGGTTTGATGTGCAATGAGGATTATCTGTTGACTAACTAACTAACTTCAGAATTATTTCAATTATGTAGGTAGTATTTCAATTATTTCAGAATGATGTTAATTATTTCTTGTAATAATAAAATAAGAACAAGAGCCTTTTATCATGTCTCAAGGTATATTGGGTAAATGGTGCCAGCCCCATATTTGTTATAGACCAACAGGCTCTTGACAAGTGACGTGATCAAGAACATGCTTGCCTCCGCCACTTCTCAGAACATTTGCTGTAATGACGCCAGCATGGTGGAATCGATTATAGAGCTTGGTCTTAAACTTCCAGTACACTGATGCTGAGGTAGCGGGTTCAACCCGTACACCAGTCAGTTGGACTGACAGTTGTTGACTTCTTGTTGCTTGACTTGGGGAGGTAAATTACAACTACCTCTGAAGTCGGAGTTGGTTCACCAGATGACAGGGGGACACTGGTAACAGGGGAGCTAATCCACATGTAAAAATCAGACCAGTGCACTAGAATTAGTAGCACGTTTGTGGACTATTCTTAAGTTCAAAGCCAGCGACGCAACAACAACAACAAATGTGCTGGTAATCATTTCGGGACGAGTTAGCCAATGCTCATTTATTTACATCCTCGACTCATGGGTTATGTAAACATATGACCATCAGGCCCAAAGGCAGACAGACACTGTGCTCCCAACTTCCCTGATAACAAAAGGGACAGAAATAACAACTTTGACAAAACTTACAAAAAAATAATAAAGACGTTTGGATCTGGGATTTAATTTCTGATATTTGAAGACAACTATTGCAGCTCTGAAATTCTGGGGTGAAGATATTAACTTGGTCACAGAGAGCATGAAAGGATGCACTCAGTGAGTTAGCAACAGAAATACTTGCCAAGAGAAGAACAGTATACCACTGGTGGTACTCTGTAGTTTTGTCAACTTAATTTAATTATCATGTACTTCAATTTAGTGATTTTTGTGGTGGAAAAAAAAAAGGTTGAGAACCACTGTATTAGGAGAAAGTCAGGAATAATATTGCATAAGTTCATATGCTGTAAATTATATGTTTCAATTCATTGCATGCTATCCCCTCTTCTTTTTTTTTAAATTTAATTCTTGCCAGTGTCATATTTGTTACACAAAATATCCTCAAAATGAGCACAAACAATGGTATACTGACAAACCATTCACATACCCAAACTTGACAAATTATACGTGTCAAGTATCTTAACACTTTTAACTATCGTATTTAAAAAAACACATTTCGGCAGAAATGATTGCTGTCTGCATTTTTTTTTTAAATTAATGCTTATACTTTTGGCTGTGGTTTTGCTCCTTTGGCTGTAGTTTTGCTAAATTGACACATATTTTTATGTCAAATATATAATCTTGTGGAAAAAGAGATAGAGAAGGACAGCGAGAGAAAATTCTTGATAGTCTTGTGTCATTTGATCGATGCCATCGGAGATCGCAATTTGTGGTGAAGCATGATTGTTCACGCAAGCCGGCAAGGCACTGGATGATGATGATGATGATGATGATGATGATGATGATGATGATGATGACGATTTAATCTTAAAGATAATGGATATGCTGCTGATGTTACTAAATATATTGGGACATATTTACAGTTTTTTAGATGCTACAATATTAAACAATAACAAGATGGAAACACTATGTAACAAAACAATATTGCATTGCCCTCTTAGTGAAATGCTGATGTTCTAAAACATCATAATCCTTTTTCTGAACATACATTCTGGTCGCCAACATGGTGGTTAGGCATTGAACCATTAAGGCCTGTGGCGTGTTTATGCTTGTAGCTACGGTTTGCAATCGCATTTTCCTCATGTTGGACTGGTAGTACATGGTACCGTCGCCCTGCTACTGAGTGAGTGCGTGGGCGACACTGTGAGCTGTGAAATTCACGTGGAATGCTTTTACATCTGTCCTGTACAGTAACCTGCATGTTTGGAACAATGGCTACCGGCTGTTGCTGAATTGATTGATTTGCCTTTTCGGTTCACGAGTGCAGTTTTCGGGAGACTCCTGGGAGTCGGCACTGAAGCTGCGGAGTTTGTGCTTTGTGCGATGCTTTCGGCGGGTCGCCCTGTTGTAAAAGACCAAGCCATGTTAGAAAACCCGGGTCAATGAGGTCTTTCTGGTGACTGCCGAGTCCATCGACGATGAACTGTAGTTTTCGTGGATGAATTTTGTGTTGGCATTCTGGCAGTGGCATTATGCACAGTGTACCTGTGTGGACAACTAGTCAGAAGTAGCTAAGTAAATGAAAACAGATGAAGATATTAGTATATGTGTGTATTCTCGGATTATTTAATCTTGTAATTGAATCTTCCAGAAAAAGGACTAACTTAGTTAGTTAGTTAGTCGAGGTTCCTGGACAACTTACTCACACCAAGTAGAACAACTTAAACCGCTTTCATATGCGGTGTCTGCGAAGAATTCTTGGTATTAAGTGGCAAGACAAAATCACAAATACTGAAGTATTGGAAAGATCAGGTTGTGTGACAGTTTATTCCATGCTCAGTCTTCGTAGGACATCTTAGGAGGATGGATGATGGTAGAATACCAAAGGATATCTTTTTTGGTGAATTACAGATGGGTAAGAGATCTCAGGGTCGGCCTCTACTACGATACAAAGATGTGTGTAAGCGGGACATGATTGATACAGGCATTGATAATGCACATTGGGAGCAAGTCGCCGCTGAACGTGTTGCATGGAGGGCAAATATCAGAAATGGAATAAAGTCAAAGGAGAAAATTATTGCAGAAAAGTCACACACAAAGCGTTTGAGACGTAAGATGGTGCATGATGGTGGAAATGACCACGTGTTCACATGCACCCACTGTGAACGGGACATTTACAGCGCAAATTGGCCTTATCAGTCACACTCGCTACCGACATAGTTAAAAGTTATTATGCCTTTTTAAAGCACAAACTATCGTCTGTCAAGACGGCAAGGTGCCAATGATGATGAATGAATGACCTGTGTGGACTGTTGGATTGCCGAGACTCCGGTCTATTCCACTTTTCACATTGGACAGTGGGGAGTATTTTGTTTGATATTCACTGGCACAGGAATGGAGCAAAATGGGGACGACCCGTTGCCGTGAAGTTGGAACCTCAACTAACTAACTAACTAAGTTAGTCCTTTTTCTGGAAGATTCAATTACAAGATTAAATAATCCGAGAATACACACATATACTAATATCTTCATCTGTTTTCATTTACTTAGCTACTTCTGACTAGTACCTTATATCTCTCCATAGCAAAAAGCCTGGGCTGAATATAGAGAGCATGTGTTTCCCATACAGCATGATCTCTCTCTCAGCCTGCCCAGTTCACTCTAGAGGAAAGGTAACATCAATACATCTGGAACAAGACAAGCTGCAAAAGCTGCTGGATCAGCTAAGCAATGCTCTAACTGTCCGCCTATAGGAGCTTTCATCTTGGACCAGTTGTTGACCAAGGCTTAGAGCCTGTTCTGCCCTGCTGTGACATTTAGATTTTGGGTTGAATTTCCTCACACCAGGGTAAGTTCCTCACACCAGGGTAAGTTCCTCACACCAGGGTAAGTTCCTCACACCAGGGTAAGTTCCTCACACCAGGGTCAGGCTTGTGCCCAAAGCTGGAGGAACAATGTGGGGGGTGACAGATTTGGTGAGTGCCGCAGCTACTGCTGACCTACTTTTACAAAACTAAATGTCCAAAATGTTATAGCTATTGCTATTGACTATCGGAATCACTGCAAACATGCACTGCCCCATGTACTCTCACTGTCTCCATCAATGTTTTATTTATCTAATATCTTTTGGAACAATATCGGAATCACTGCAAACATGCACTGCCCCATGTACTCTCACTGTCTCCATCAATGTTTTATTTATCTAATATCTTTTGGAACAATATTCGGAATCACTGCAAACATGCACTGCCCCATGTACTCTCACTGTCTCCATCAATGTTTTATTTATCTAATATCTTTTGGAACAATATCGGAATCACTGCAAACATGCACTGCCCCATGTACTCTCACTGTCTCCATCAATGTTTTATTTATCTAATATCTTTTGGAACAATATCGGAATCACTGCAAACATGCACTGCCCCATGTACTCTCACTGTCTCCATCAATGTTTTATTTATCTAATATCTTTTGGAACAATATCGGAATCACTGCAAACATGCACTGCCCCATGTACTCTCACTGTCTCCATCAATGTTTTATTTATCTAATATCTTTTGGAACAATATCGGAATCACTGCAAACATGCACTGCCCCATGTACTCTCACTGTCTCCATCAATGTTTTATTTATCTAATATCTTTTGGAACAATATCGGAATCACTGCAAACATGCACTGCCCCATGTACTCTCACTGTCTCCATCAATGTTTTATTTATCTAATATCTTTTGGAACAATATTGGAATCACTGCAAACATGCACTGCCCCATGTACTCTCACTGTCTCCATCAATGTTTTATTTATCTAATATCTTTTGGAACAATATTGGAATCACTGCAAACATGCACTGCCCCATGTACTCTCACTGTCTCCATCAATGTTTTATTTATCTAATATCTTTTGGAACAATATCGGAATCACTGCAAACATGCACTGCCCCATGTACTCTCACTGTCTCCATCAATGTTTTATTTATCTAATATCTTTTGGAACAATATTGGAATCACTGCAAACATGCACTGCCCCATGTACTCTCACTGTCTCCATCAATGTTTTATTTATCTAATATCTTTTGGAACAATTTCTTAGTCTGTTCACTAGTTAAACAAGACATTTTAATTATTTCAATGAGGTTTTCGCTGGTTACCGCCATAAACAATAGTAAACAGCTTCGTGTTCTATTTGTTAAAGTCAATAAACAAAAGATGTTCCGCCATAATACAAAAAAAATTGGGAAGGATAATTTCCTGCGTTATTTCATAAGATTGGATTGAATTCTAGTTAACGATTTATTATTACTTCTGTTTATAATTAAACCTAGGAATTTCTGTAGTCTCTCATTCTAATGGATATAAAATGGTGTTGATTTCTGCAACTTCTCATAGTTAATGTGTTAAGAATGGGAGAATCTCAGCTCAGTACACAACACAAATTCCCAGTGTAAAACAAAATGCTAGAGGGTTAATGTCTGATTAATAATCTTTAGTGAATTTTTTTTATTGAATTTTACTGAAATCTAGGATCTCAATTTTTGTGGTCTGTCATCCTAATGGCAAAAAGAAAACCGTAACCTGCACAGTTCGTGGTGACTACGCTAGCTAGGCAGCCTTAATTCCTCAGGCTCAAGACCCAGCTGCCCTACACTGCAAGGTACTATATTGGCAGTAGATGACAAATGACAGTCATCCAAATGGATATAAAATGGTGTTGATTTCTGCGACTTCTGGTTAGTTAACATGTTAAGAATGTTTTCGACAACAGAATTTCCCAATGCAAAACATACTGCTAGATAGTTAGTTAATGCCTGATCAATAATTTGTATTGACTTGTTCAGACATCAATTGATTCCTTTCTATAAGCAGAAAGTAGTTATATGTGTGAAAGATTCACATGTAACTGCTCACAATTCACAAGTCTTTCTGAATCGAACAAGACATAGGTTTCACCATGATGTCTGAAGTCAGATGTATTCACTAAATGAAAATATCTTTGAAAAATGTGTTACCACGTAGTGGACATTTCAGTTTCATGAGTCATAACAAGACAAAAATGTTGCAGAAAAAACAAGCGCTCACTTCAATTGCGGAATGATATCTGCCTCTCCCTCAATTGTATCCTTGGCAACCTTTACAACTGCCTTGGCTGTCTCCTGGAGCTGCCGATTTTTCTTCCAAGCCATGAGTACTGCATACTGATTTTGTTTCCTCTCCTCGTCGGTTGTGGATCGAAGGTTTGTATTCATAACTGGCATGATAGAAGAATTCTTGCCGTGTTTGGTAATCCCTATCGCCGACATTTTTGGAAAAGAACTAACACTGTGGCCGTTAGTCAAATGAGTTTGTGATTGTGCAGGCACATGAAGGACCCTGTCGGAGCCTATAATCTGCATCTGTCTGTGCTGCAACGTTTGACCAGTTACATTGTTTATGGGGTTATAGTTGTTCAGGACGGCTAGTGGCAATTCTGGCTTTTTTGTCAATCCATCAGGAGTTATGAGAGAAACATTTACTGTGTGAGAATTCACATCCTGTCCTAGAAGGCCATTCACAAGTTTAATATTTGCTGAATTATGTAGTTGGTTGGCACCATAGTTTATTGTTGCATGGGAGACAGACAGTGTTGGATTATTGACAGTTTTCAACACTAGTAATTGCCCTTGTTTTGAGCCAGATTTTGCTAGTTGATTTGTCAAATTCTGTGAAGTTAAAATTTTATTGCATATATCTTTCGTCACTAAACTATGTTTGGCTAGCAAGGATTCTTTAGTTCTCTGGCTGGGGGTCAAGACTTTAGTGGCAACAGGTGGCGGAGTTGGCGGTGTAAATACCCTGCCTGTTAATAGTGATACCTGTTTTGGACCAGTGGGTTTTGGCTGAAGTAATGACCTTCCTCCAGGAGTAGCTGTGCTTGTGACGGCTATCTGAGATTTCACATCCGGAAGATTGGGTTTTATAATGATGAACTTCTGACCATCGGATGATTGATGAGATGGTTGAGGGAATTTTGGTTGCTGTTGTGTTAGCTGAGACAAGGATATTAGGGATTGTCCGACTGCAGATTTAGGGCTGCTGGAAGCAGCTGAGATGTGTTGTGATGATGGTGACTTAGAAGAGCCAATGAGAGTCGGTACTATAATTTTGCTGAATTTAATACTGGCAGAATTGATAAAGATGGTGGCAATGCTGAAACAGATGGGCACAACTGTTTGATGACTGGCCTAACAGACCGCCCGCTAGGTCCCACAAATATATAACTGTTTGAGTGAGATGAGACAGGTGTAGCTGTTAGGTTCTGATCCTCAGAACCAAGGGATAGGCTTTCTGGTCCACTATCAACAACCTGAGACTGGTCGACTGTGTTTGCTGACGTAGAAGCGAGTGAATGGGATATGCTGGATGATGACAGCTGTACAGTTACTGGCTTATTCTGGTCTAAACCGGATGAGGACAGAGTTACTGGTAAACTCTGGATTGACGTGTCTGCAGACTTCACCCAGTGTGGCCTCCTCATAATGGTTAGGGGAGTCTCCATGCTGGACTTTGCAGATGAAGGTTCTTGTTGGATTTTAGCACATGAAGCTGATGTAGTAGTCTGAAGATCTGATACCACTGGCAAGTTTGCAGTACTGCTGCCAAGGACAGTCTCCAGCGTATGCTTCTCTGGCCCAGCCACAGCTGTGACCACGATCTCCTCCTCTTGTTCATGTGGGTCACTTTCATTAGTATCATGAACTATTGTCACATTGTATTCTGTCAAGAGCTCTGCGTTGTTCTCGAGACCGCTTGTCTCAGCTTCAATCTCACATACAGGTTCCAGAACAGTTGCAAGATCACTCACACAACCTTCCATCGTGCCATACATGCTGCCTACACACTGTGACGGAGCATATTTGTTATCCAAGACAGAATCACAATCCATGCCACTGTCGCCGGCTTCAGGATTTTCATGGAAATTCTTGTCTGACTGTTCCAATAATACACTGCTTCCCTTGTGGGAAGCTGGCAGAGGTCTTTCAGCTGGAATAGGTGCTGCCATGCATAATGAGCTAAATGATGGTTCTGCCTGGTGGTATATTGACGATGATGACGATGACAAGCTTGATGACGGCCTCATGGGATTACTGCTGTTACCATCTGCTTCAAAGAAATCTTTCTCCAGATCCACTTCCACAGACTGTAGATATTTGGAAACAAAATGTCAGATACACAATCAAACAATCAATAGTTTTTAATGACATTTACATTATGATTACAAATTAACTTTTGTTAGCTCGTTAATATTATTTTTATTATTTAATTATTATGAGGTCTGCATGGCTGAATGGGTAAGAGAACTCATTCTTAAACATCCGGTGTACTAATGCCAAGGTAGCTGGTTCATTTGGACTAAAATTCTGACTTCTCTTCCTTGACTTTGGGACATAAATTACAAGTACCTCAGAAGTCAGAGTGGGTGGTTCACCTAATAGCGAGGGACACTGGTAATAGAGAAAGTGACAACAGGCAAACTTGATGGGGAAAGAAGAAGAAGACAAAGAGAGAAATACCTGACTGGTTTGGTAACAAGGTAGAATCAAGACAAGAAAACTGCCTGATCCAAAAACTCTGGTGATCGTGTGAGATAGTGAACCATGGCCACCCACGCCTAATGGCAAGAGACATGATTATCATCATTATTATTAATTAAATTATACCATTCTAAGAAGCTGTTGACAATCTGAAGTCAAAATTATACAATTTCTAGTTGAAGTGCCTACACATTAATTTTGTTACATGTCAACGTCCTTGGAGTATGATAGAGAGGACAAAGTCCAGAGACAGGACATAGTAGATAGGACATAAGAATACTAGGCAGGACAGGTCACCCTTGGACTGTAGTAAGGGAGACACAGTTAGTAGCAGACAGGCTGACCTGAGGTGAAGAACAGATCGAGACCTCTTTTCCTAAGACGCATTAGAGACCATGACTAGCCTGAAAGACACTGGGACCTTGAGATTGTGCGCAGTCAGAGACCATGTGACGCTAGACCTAGGACGAAACCTGGAGAGACGAGACTGGACTGTGATCAGGAGAGGATGTGTCCGAGTGTTGGTTAAGAATGATTGAACTGTATTGCCAGAGCGAGTGATTTGGATGAGCATTATAACTGTTTGATAGCAGCGAGAGCGTTATCCTGTGATACTGCGTGTGCACTAGTTGTGTGAGCTGAGGTGCTATGTTATGAGTGAATGAGCGCAGTGAGGGTTTATATACAGATTGTATAAATATATTGAGATAAACCTGTGATGAATTTATTAAAAGTTTAAACATATGATTTAGAGTCACTGGACTTTATTGATATGTTCATGACCTGTCACGACACGAAACAGATGTATGACGTGAGACGTTGACATTACAATACTGAAGAGTTTTGGCCATCATAGACCATAAATTTAGGAAGGGGAAATCCCAATTTAACCATAAAGTGGTAGTGGATGGGAAACACACCATGGTGTGGCAAACGCAGCCCTGGAGATCAAGTATCCATTGGGATAAGTGGACAACTCTTCAGCTGAGCAGAGCCAGGCACTCACTTGTCCTGAAATGGCTGTCAACGGCAGAGGTACAAGACCCCATGTAGATGTGAAAAGCAAGGGGAAACCACCATATTATCTTCCCAAGATTTCCTGACATTTTAGAAACAACTGGAAAGATCAAGAGGAAGAGAGGCAGAGGCAAACCAAGAGAAATGATGCTGGATGGACTGAAACGGTGGCATTGAGGAATATCATCAGCAGAGTTATTTCAGAACACCAAAAACCGAGATCTGTGGAGAGACGTGAACGCCCATGCCAGCTGGCAGGACAGTTGGTGAAGATGATGATGATGATGATTTTGAAACCAGTTTTTGATTAGTGTAATGAGTAACGAATGTTATTCTCCAACTCTCAAAGTAAGTAACCTTGTAAAAGCACATAAACAGCAGCAGTAACTTGTTTATAAAGGAGTCGAAGCAGTGGCTAGAAGCTTGCCTGCCAATCCAGTGGTCATGCATTTGAATCCACAGTTAGACACATTAATTTTATAACAGAAATTTGAACCCAGTTTTCAATGTCATTCTCCAACTCTCAAAGTAAGTTACCTTTTAAAAGCATGTGAATATCAGCAGTAACTTGTTTATGAGGGAGTCGGAGTAGTGGATAGATGCTCGCCTGCTGATCCAGTGGCCATGGGTTTGAAACCACAACAGGGCAGATTTTTAAAATTGACTTGGGTTGCCAGAGCGACCCAACTTAAGACGAGTATCATGAAATGCTTTAAGAAATAAAGACAGCTGGTGTGAGTGCCAATCGGTCTATAAAATTATGGGTCCTTCAGCAGACGACCAATGTGTTTTAAGGTGTGTAAATGGGTCTGTTACTTTTTTTTACTTTTTTTATGAATATTTCTTGAAGAGTTTTCTAAAGACTGTTTAATCGTTTCATTAACTGTTAACATGTAGTTGTTTTGGCTTGTGTTTGTTTATTCTGTGCTGATGAAGGCTTTAGCCGCAACGTCCATTTTGTTACTTATAACCATGCTCTAGTAAAGCTCACATTCTACTTCTCGTTTTCTGGTGATTCATTCATTACAAATTGTTTAGTAATTTAGACTTACCGTTTCTGCTCCAAGTGTTTGTAACCCACTGAATGTTTTGTCAAGCTGGGAAAAAGAGACAGTAAGTAAAATTAGTCAAAATAAATGCTCAGTAAAATGAGTCAAAATAAATGCTCAGTAAAATGAGTCAAAATAAATGCTCAATTAAAATTATTGAAAATAAATGCTCAATTAAAATTATTGAAAATAAATGCTCAATTACAAACAAATACTGGCAACATACAAGATATGAACAGGGAAGAAAGCTGCCTTATAAACAGTATCATATGTCACAAACTGAAATATGTTGGCCGTAATAGATGTCATAGCAGTTCATAGTAACAGAGACTATGGGGACCTTGATATGTGAAGCCCATAAGCAGATATTCTTCTGCAGTTTATGCTTCACTTCTACACTATAAGGTACAAGAGTGATGAGATGAGATGAGATGAGATGAGATGAAATTAGATGAGTGGTTCAGAAAGATCAGTAAACTAAAACATGGCTCCTGAAATAGGAGGTAGGATTGACCAGGACGAAGATGAGATGAGATGAGATGAGATGAGATGAGTGGTTCAGAAGGATCAGTAAACTAAAACATGCTTCTTGAAAAAGGAGGTAAGCATGAAGGAATATGATCAGCAGAGTTGATCCAGAACACCAGAGACGAAGATCTGTGGTGATATAAATGCCTACACCAGCTGGCAGGGACCTTGATGATGATGACGAAGAAGTAACCAAATGGAGAATTCCTTGCTACAGAAAGAGTTAAGTACTATATTTATTATACAAGAAAGCGTTAAGCACTATATTTATTACACAATGCACTTACTTTAAGCTGATGAATTATGTCAACCTTTTTGTTGCGAGGATCAACAAAATGAAGCTGTACTCGAACAGGAAACTCTCCCCAACCCCGCCGAGTGAGGTGAAATGGCGGAGAACTGGTTATAGTAACAAAATCAAAATCATGTTATTCATAAATTAATGTAACGCCATTCATAAATTAATGTAACGCCATTTATAAATTAAACTATACCATTAATAAATTATACTCCGTCTTTTAAAAGTTAAATTACGCCATTCATAAATTAATCTAACACCATTCATAAATTAATATAATGCCATTCATAAATTAATATAATGCCATTCATAACCGACATGTCCAGGCTCTGATAAGCCTAATGACCCGCCACCAAAATAGTTCTCTTCAGCAACTTTGGACTAACAACTGCTTAAAAGGATTGGATAATCACTTCCTTCTGCTGATGCTGCCTTTCATATTACTTAGGAGTACAGGGGCCTGACCAACTCACGGCAAGCACTTTGTAGAATTGGTCATGATTGGTTGGACATTGTAGTTAAAGTTTTTCTACAGGATGAGGTATCCAGTGTCATGCCACACCTCTTTGACTGACTTTTATGACATGCACGGGTGGTTGCACTGGTGGTTGCGCAGGTGGTTGCACTGGTGGTTACACGGGTGGTTGCAATGGTGGTTGCAATTGTGGCTGCAATGGTGGTTGCATGCATGGCTGCGCGGGTGTTTGCGCGGGTAGCTGAAATGGTGGTTGTACAAGTGGTTTCAATAGTGGTTGCACAGGTGCTGCAATGGTGGTTGCAATGGTGGTTGCATGTGTCATTGCAATGGTGGTTGCAATGGTGATTACATGGGTGGCTGCAATGGTGGTTGCACGGTTGGTTGCAGTGTTACTGCTCTCTGCTTCCCTTAAAGACCCAGGTAACACACAGACAGAAACACCCGTACCGCACTAGAAAGTATTAATTATTGCGCAGATTTCATGCTTATTTATCACACATCTGGCTGCAGGCTGTTCAACCTACTTTCTATTAGCATCAAATGTTGGGCAGCGCTCACCAAACCCGACACACCACATTGTGCCAACGTCTTCGAGCGGAGGAGCATGATTGGGGGAATAACAGCCTTATCCAAGAACAAGAAAATGCAACACAAAGATTAAATGTCATGGCAGGACAGACCAGGCCATAAGTCTTGATAGGCAACTGGACTAGATCAAGGCTCTGACAGGGGGACAGTTAAAGCATTGCTTTGCTGATCCGGCAGCATGTCTTGTTCCAGACGTATTGGTGTTAGCTTTCCTCTGGAGTAAACTAGGCAGGCCGAGAGAGGATATCATGTTGATGGGCAACACATGTTTTCTAAAAATCAAGCCAGGCTTTGTGCTGTGGAGAGGTATAACATTCACTACTGCCATAGATTGTAGTTGTTGTGCCTTGTTAGAAGCACAATGTAACAATTTATCATCTGTCAAGACGGTTAGGTGCCAGTGAGTGCAAAAGCTCAACACTCAGTGCACAAACACCGCAGCATTTGCGAGAATCCCATGAAGAGTATAGTATAATCAAAACATGCTATAAAACTTCTGTTGCCTCAAATTTGAAATTTAGCAAGGGTTGCAGCCAATTCAGCCTATCCTTTACTAAGTGCCAACATGCACATGAGCAGAACAGAGCCTATAGGACCAGAAGATTGGGGTTACAATCACTGCAGCTTTGAGGTTACTATCAGTTGCTCAAGTCACGAGAGCAATCATGTTATTTGTCCCTGGTCTTAAAAAACAACATGTCCAGTTCACTACCCCAGGATGATAATCATTATCATCATGTGCCATGCAGATAAGCATAGGTGATCATGGTTTGTCGTCTGACTCGATCACCAGGGTCTTGAATCAGCTTCTTGACCTCATTACCCCATGTGGCCATGCCACCCAGGTATTTACCTCTGTCCAGAATCTGTGGAGAGTATTAACAATGGGCTGCATATTTTGTTTAAATCCAGTTATTTGTAACTGTTTTGCTCAAGTTACAGTTAGAAGCAGCCACTCTAAACCACTTCACTGTCATCATCAAGTGCCCTGCCGGCTGGCGTAGGCGATCATGGCTCTATGCCACCGTCTCAATCTATCCAGCATCATTTCTCTTGGTCTGCCTCTGCCTCTCTTCCCCTTGATCTGTCCAGTTGTCACGCTGTTCTCCAATGCCTCTCTTCTTATCATATGACCAAAGAAAGCTGTCTCTTTCTTATTGTTGTATATAGTGTTCTAGTTTCATTAGCCTCTTTCAGGCAATCTTTGTTAGTTACTCTGGCAGTCTAATGAATTCGCAAAATTTACCTCAGGAACCACACCTCTGTTGCTTCCAATCTCTTCTTAATTTGTTCATTTACATTCCAAGATTCACTGCCATACAGCAAAACAGGTTCTATATGGCACTTCAGCACTTTCTTACGTTCAATGATAGTGACTTATTGCATAAGATACACTTATTTTCTTAAATACAGCCTATTCTGCTCTTAATCTCTGTTGTGCAACTTCCATCTGATGTTATAATTGCCCCTAGGTATTTAAAATTATTCACTTTGTTAAGAATTTCACCTTCTATTTCCTTTTCACCCGGTTTCAAGATGGCGACGGACGGTCGTGTTGTTTTGTGTTCGTTAACTTTTTCGCGTAGGGGATGGATTTATTCATCTCTTGCGTGTAATTGATGTGCCAGGATATAAAACCAGGAGTTTCTACTCAAGATCTGCGCGGGTGCTGTGGAGTTTGTGCATCGAGCGAAGCCATCCTTGAGTGAATTTTCAGCAGCGTGTGTAGTTTCTCAGTCTGTGTTTACGTTTTTTCAACATGGCGGAACAACGTGTGTTCTCCGAGCGGTCAGCAGTCAACATAACGAAGCGGCGTGGTAGCCACGCAGGGAGAAAGAAGCAAGGTAAGCGTGGTGGTTTGAGACGTTTTAGACTCAAGTGTCACCGTCTAGGACTCAGGAATATCCGTATTCTATATTGGAACTGTGCCAGTGTAAAACAACGGGGCTCTATTTTAGAAACCCTAGTTTACAGGAACGACATTGTAGCACTCCAGGAGACGATACTGGGCGATCAGCTACTCCAAATTGCCGGCTTCAAATGTTTCTACAACAGACGACATCTGGGGATGGCGATTCTCGTTTGCGACAGCATGGTGGCGTCAGAGCTAGACATGTCCAGTTGGGACAGTGACGATATACAAATACAGGCGTTGAGAGTTCATTCCAGTATACCATTCGTGTTGGTCAATGTTTATGCCCGCAATGCGAGTGTGGACGCCCAGAAGTGGCAGTGCTTAAGTGGCATATTAGGCCACGAGAGAAATGTTATTTTCTGTGGTGACTTCAAAGCTAAAGGCAGATCATGGAGAAACACTTCCTCCAATACACAGGGGGAGGAGCTCGAGACTGCACTGGAAACCATCGACCTGGTTTGTATCAACAGTGGCTGTGTCACCAGGACAGCAAGCCGTCCAGGCGATGAGGACAGTGCAATTGATCTGGCGCTAGTTTCACCTTCACTCACTACAGTGTGTAGATGGGGTGTCCTAGGACACCATGGCAGCGACCACCACCCTTGCAGCATATTGGTGGAGAAAGGCAGAACCAGGCAGCACAAGCTAAAGGTAAAGACGTTCCAGTATGACAGTACAGGGCAAGATGTGGTGAGTAAAATAAGACGTGACAAGCGCAGAACGTTTCAGGGCAGGAAAAAAAGCTGGGAGCAGCCACCGTGGTGGAGTTTCGAGGTGGAGAAGGCTTGGGTGGATAAGCGTAGTGCTGTAAGGAGATCGCAAAATGCCAAGAAGAACAGAGCTGGTCATCCTAGTCCCTGCTTGCACTTAGAAAGAGAGATGCACACAAAAGTAAGCTATTTAAAAAAACTGGTCACGGTGGTTAAAAGCGAAAAATGGGCAGAGGTGTGTCAAAGAGTAAGCACAGACAAGTCACTGAAATCGTTCTGGCGACTACATAAAAGCATGAGTGGTGTAGTCAAGAATAAGAGCATTTCTGACTTCCAAGGTGCTGACCTCATCTGGCAGAGAACTGACGAGGACAAGGGCAAAGCCCTCTTTGAACGCTACCTTGAGCAGAGCAACCAGACAGACAAGGGAGGCCGGAATCTGGCCAAGGAGGTCACCTCAGACAGATGTAAGGCCCAGAACACTTCGGATGAAGACACAGTGACAGTGAAAGAAATCAAGGCTGTGCTTCGACGATCAAAAAACAGTGCTCCAGGTCCTGATGGCATAAGATACGATGACATAAATAGGTGTACCGACAATGAGCTAGAGAAACTAGCAGACATGTACAACAACAGTATAGGGAGTGCTAGCATCAAGGAGGAATGGTTACACAGCTATCTGATTCCCTTGCTGAAGCCTGACAAAGACCACAAAAAAATTCAGGGATATCGAATTATAACCATGCAGAATACAATAGGCAAGCTGCTGGAGAAGGTAATTGCCAGGAAAATATCAAGCCAACTAGAGAGGCAAGGTGTTTTCCCACCTACCCTGGGTGGGTACCGTCCAAAAAGAGAAACCTGGACCAATGCAGCAGTCTTTGCCCATGATGTCTATGAAGGTTTCCACTCAGGCACTGAAACCGTTGCTGCAGCGATTGATCTTGAGGACGCATACAACAGAGTACCACTGGATTTTTTAATGTTTCAGCTTCTTGAACTAAACGTAAGTCCATTCCTCCTTAGTTGGATCGCTGCAGCCCTCTTCCAACGAAAAGTAGTTTTTAGATGTGGCAGTTGGACTTCGGAACCAACAACAATATATCCTGGCCTACCACAGGGATCACCATTATCTCCGGTACTGTTCAACACCTACACAGTGAGAATCACCATTGAGCAGATCACTGGACCTGGCAGGACATTGTCATATGCCGATGATGTTTTAGTGTATCGTCAGGGTAAGGATAGAGAGGTTGCTGTGGAACTACAAACCGAACTCAATCGCATAAGTACTTGGTGTGATGAAGCTGGGGCAATGGTCAACCCAACAAAGGCAACAGTGACTTGGTTCTCGTTGAATAATCATATTGTCAACACTCCAACACCAACTGTAATGCTGAGTTCAGATGCGGTGGAAAGAACGCAGGCAATGAATTACCTGGGGATACGGTTTGATCGAAGCCTTGCTTATAATGTGCACATAGACCAGGTGATAACAAAGGCCAAGCGGGGTTTGGCAGCGATGCGGGTGATGGCGGCAGCAAACTGTGAGCAGCGCCATCTATGTCTTCTGTACGAGGGGCTGGTCATGTCTGTTTTGGAGTATGCAATGGCAATCCTGACTCTCAGCCATAAGCAGATAGAAAGGATGGAAAGGATACAGAATGAAGCTATGCGCATTATTCTTGGATGTACAAGAGATACAGCATGCAGGGCGATGCGCTACCTTCTTGATTTTCCAACCATTGAAGAGAGAATACAAGTTTGCAGGGCACGCGCCTACCTCAGAATTAACGCAAACACACAACATCCACTGCATAGTGAAATTAGGAAGGTGAAGGGCAGCAGGTTAAAAAGAGGACAGTCGTGGATGGGTCAAGCCGAAGACATTCTTCAACAGGTGTGTTCACTTGAGGACTTAGAACCTGGCGAGGAGTGGGTACATGTGCCAACAGACTTCTGCACATCCTTTTCAGTTTGCATCCAACTAGATAGAAAATGCAGACAAGAAAATCCGGCTGCTGTTGAGGCTGAAGTACAAGCGTTGATTTTCGAGAATTCGCTAGACGGTGACGCGGTTATCTACACAGATGGGTCGGTCGTCCGACATGTGAGAAGCTCATGGGCCTTTACAGCTCGGACCGGAGGGAGAATTGTGAAGGAGGACTCTGGTGCTTTCACTTAAACCACAAGTAGCCTGACCATGGAAGTCATGGCAGTAAGTAAAGCAATAACATGGCTCGAGACACAGACATTCACTAGGGCTTGTTTCCTTAGCGACTCAATGAACATGATCAAGAGGATAGAGGAGGGGTCGATCCGAAGAGAATGGTTGCTGCCTCTGGAGCGGTCTCGGCTGGCAAAGATTAGTTTCATCTTCGTGCCAGGGCATGCGGGAGTACAAGGAAATGAGCGGGCTGACAAGCTCGCAGGTGAGGCTACTGTGGAGGGCGGACGCGCCATGGACCAGGCTGACATTCTGAATGCTCTACGAGAAGTAAGACTTTTGCGAGAACCAAGTGATGACTGTGAATCTACAACAATGGCCAGACTGCGAGAGCAGCAAATTAAAAGAGGGGTGGCCAAACAAGAACACTACGCAGGAAGCCAAAGAAGATTGATAAACCAACACAGAACTGGCGTCGTTAGCCGCTACACGCTGCGGGATTTGCTGAGGAGGGGATCCGAGCACTTATGGACTGAATGGTTCGATGTGCAATGAGGATGATCTGTCGACTAACTAACTAACTAACTTCACTGTAACCTACCCAAACAACCAGGTGGAGCCATGGCAGCCCAGCAGTTGGTCAGCACTCTTGCTGGTCATTAGTTCAAATCCCACCGTGTCTGATTGTTTACACATTTAATTGACACACTTCCAGATAGACACAACCTCAAGTGGGCATCAAGAAATCTCCTAGGAAGTCAACGTGCCAAAGTTGCCCACTGAGGCTGGCTCTGTGGCAAAGTTGCCCGCTGAGGCTGGCTCTGTGGCAAAGTTGCGAAGCTGGTTCTGTGGCAAAGTTGCCCGCTGAGGCTGGTTTTGTGGCAAAGTTGCCCGCTGAGGCTGGTTCTGTGGCAAAGTTGCCCGCTGAGGCTGGTTCTGTGGCAAAGTTGCCCGCTGAGGCTGGCTATGTGGCAAAGTTGCCCGCTGAGGCTGGCTCTGTGGCAAAATTGCCCACCGAGGCTGGTTCTGTGGCAAAGTTGCGAAGCTGGTTCTGTGGCAAAGTTGCCCGCTGAGGCTGGCTCTGTGGCAAAGTTGCCCGCTGAGGCTGGCTCTGTGGCAAAGTTGACCCCTGAGGCTGGTTCTGTGGCAAAGGGGTTATGGATTCAATTCAGAATCCCACATACCTCGTTCGAAGCACAGCTGGGAGCAATTTAGCAGCAGACCGTCTTTCGTTGATTTTCAAACAATGCAATGAGTGCTGGTCGTTCAAAAAGCAATGACAAACTACTGAACATAAACTTATCCAGAAATCACAAACGAAAAGATGCTGGGGTTGACTGCAACGTCCTGTAAAGGATATCCATCCATCATATGCCATCCCGGTAAGCATGGGCAGTCATGATTCACCATCTCACTTGATCACCAGAGTCGTGGATCAGCTGTGTTCTTGTCTCGACCATGCCACATTGTCAAGCCATCCAAGTATTTACTTCTCTGTCTTCTCCTTGTTCTCTTCCCCTCGATCTTGCCAGTTGTCACTAAGTTCTCTAATTTATTTCTTCTCATAACATGTCCAAAACATTTTGACTGTCTATGACTAATTTCTCTAATCAGTTTACGATTTTCATTTGTTTCTTGTCGAACTTGGTCGTTGGTTTTTCTCTCTGTCCATGGTATTCTTTGCATTCTCCTCAGAAACGACATTTCCACAGCCATCACATGTTTTTCTGCTTGACTGCTCATTGTCCACGCTTCACATCCATACAAAAATACAGGCTCTATGTGGCACCTCAGCACTCTTTTTCTCGTAGCAATTGACATCTTTTTATTGGTCAGTATGTTTTTCATCTTGCTAAAGGCTACTTTCGCCATGGCGATTCTTATTCTAACCTCTTCAAGGCATCTCCCATCAGATGTTCTGACTGTTCAGAGATAATTGTACAGATTCACTTGTTTAAAAATAACTAAGGATATGCACCTAACTTCTGACCCACTGAGTGCGGTTGTCAATAAAAACATGAGACAAGCACAATATGCCCAATACATGCCAAGGCATATGTAAAGAGTCCTTTACATCTTCTATTTACACACAACCAGGACAACACACATTTGCTAGCTGACAAACTTGCAACAGCCCAGACAATCACCTGATCTCCACCAGGTCATTTGGCTTGTAGCTGTGATGCAGGAAAAACCAGACTTTCTTGACAAAGCCGGAAATGTCTGGCTCTGACCTGGGCCCTCGGACATAAATCATCCATTTGTGGCTGGATTTGTCATTGGCCTCCCTGTGGTCTACTGGGATGTATCTAAGGATTACAAACAAGGGAAAAGCATCTTTTATCTCTGTTACAGGAATGTATGTAAGGATAACAAACAAGGGAAAAGCATCTTTTATCTCTGCTACAGGAATGTATGTAAGGATAACAAACAAGGGAAAAGCATCTTTTATCTCTGCTACAGGAATGTATCTAAGGATTACAAACAAGAGAAATGCATCTTTTATCTCTGCTACTGGAATGTATCTAAGGATTACAAAGAAGAAAAAAGCACCTTTTATCTCTACTAACAAAACTGAAGTAGCTTTCACAACTGAACTTAACTGAACTTTTGCGCCACCGTCCTAACAACGAAGGACTTGTGTTTTACTGTTAATAAATTTTCTAATTTTATGTTTTTCTTTAGATCTGTTTGTGTCATTCCTGATTAAGATTAGTATAATCGAAATCCACTACCCCAGGATAGGAGGGTGTTGACTAGACTTCTGTTACTTGCAAACATTCAGTTGATGCTGTGAATCAATCCAGACCTGCATAACCTAGAGACAGCAGTCATCTTTTAGCAACTCCACTCAGGAGGAGGAGGAGGAGGAGGAGGAGGGAGGGGAGGGGGAGGAGGAGGAGGGGAGGGAGGAGGGGGGAGGGGGAGGAGGATGTTGATGGGGGGGGGGGGGGGTGAAGAAAGTTGGAGGGGAAGGAAGAGGAGGGGGAGAAGAAAAAAGAAGGAGGAGGAGATAAAGAGCAAGAGGAGTGAAGAAACAGGCGGAGGAAAGGAGTAGGAGGTGAAGAAGAAAAAGAGGAAGATAAAGTAAACACACTTACTTGGAAACATTCCCAATAATAACTTTCTTCTTGATCTTAAATCTGGCACGTCGATCGTCATAACTGGCATCAACAGACAGCACAGCCGGGGCCTGTGAGAATGAATGCAGGGTGTCAAGAGCAACACACACAAACGTTAAGGTAGCCTGGGGCAGATACCAAAGAACCACGACGGCATAGTGTTTACATGCTTGCCTACTCCAAGACCGCCCAAAATACGACAGATCTTGGTAACATCTTCTGGCTAGAGAAACAACAGTGGAAGATAAACTCTATGGACCACGGTTAAATGTTAGTATTTCCTATACAAGATGTAGCAGTCAACTCCAGCATTTTTGGGCTGTTTGTGATTCCTGGGCAAGTTTTCTGCTCAGTAGTTTGCCATTGCTTTCTTAACGATCGGCACTCATACCATTGTATGGAAACCAGCACAAGGCGGTCTGCTTCCAAATCACCTGCAGCTGTGATTCGAATGTGGTTTGTGGGATTACGAATTGCATTCATAACCCATCGCACAGAGCCGGCTGTGCGATGAGTGAACTAAAAAAGACAGTTACATTCATACAAGAGACACCATTGTAGGTATAGACAAATTTCAAGCAAATGGAAAAAAAAAAGAAGATCCTTGCCTGCCAGCCCTCAAGAAGAAAATTGCATTCATGTTCTGAAAATGACCCCATGACAATCACAGCAGAAGGCAGAAAGTTTGACCACTTCACTGCGGAGACCCACCTTTTATGTGGAACACACTTCCTCTTGTGGAATACCGATTCACTGCATAGAAACTGGGTAATTAATTCTCCATTTTTGTTCACTACTTCAAGTCCGCACTTCCGTATATTGGGCATTTTGTTCGCCACTGGCAGTTCCCCATGCAGACCAGAAGAGGTCAGTTTGCAGTTAACATCCATTCAGCAAGCTTTTGGTTCTAACTTTCCACGAAATGGGTTTGCTAGCCAAGCAATATTCCCATTCGTGCTTCTGAGTCACTTTCTCAACTCTTACTGTTGTAGTGTCATCCCTATCCCAGCTGGTCCACCCAGAACAGCAGAAGACATCCTAGTCGGCCCTCAAGGGAAAGCAGGGGCAGACCACGGGCATCCCCCGCCATCCAAGGAGGCTTCCATAATTGCAGAGTCGACACATAGCGCTCTGGTACTGGGCTCACCCAAGGAATCGTCATGTCCTGCACATGGCTGCCTCACTTCCGTATATTGGGCCTCCCGTTCACCGCAGGCTGCTCCTTTGAAGACCAGGAGGGACCTGTATGCAGATGACATCCACACAGCAAGCTTTCGCTTCAGACTTCCACGTAATGGATTCGCTAGCCAAGCAATATTCCATTTTGTGCCAATGAAACGTTTTTCCACCTTTCATAACACTCACTCAATGAGCTTTAGATATGGACTTTCCTCATAATGGATATGCTAGCCAAGCAATATTCAATTGCGTGCCCGTGGGAACATGGAATTCACAAGAGAAGCACAAGATAGATAAATACGGAATTCAAGAGAGTAGCACAAGATAGACAAATATGGAATTCAAGAGAGAAGCACAAGATAGACAAATATGGAATTCAAGAGAGAAGCACAAGATAGACAAACATGGAATTCAAGAGAGAAGCACAAGATAGACAAATATGGAATTCAAGAGAGAAGCACAAGATAGACAAACATGGAATTCAAGAGAGAAGCACAAGATAGACAAATATGGAATTCAAGAGAGTAGCACAAGATAGACAAATATGGAATTCAAGAGAGTAGCACAAGATAGACAAATATGGAATTCAAGAGAGTAGCACAAGATAGACAAATATGGAATTCAAGAGAGAAGCACAAGATAGATAAATATGGAATTCAAGAGAGTAGCACAAGATAGACAAATATGGAACGAACGAACAAACAGACTTTATTTTCAAAGGGTAATAAATTGGACACACAGGCCCGTCTTACATTCTGCCCTTCCAATCAATCATCTTTCGTTCATCAACAATGCATAATACATTCACATAGGGAAAAAACATTGTCAAATGAATGTTGTAAACATAAACAATGCATATTACCATGTTATGAGACACATACCCCAACCATCCACCCATCCCCCATACATCCCCCACCCAACCACACACACACCCCAGGCACACATACATGTCCCCACCCATCCCTCCCACACCCACCCCCCACCTAAACACATCTCCCCAAACACACACACACATCTCCCACTTAACACACATCCCCCACCCACCCACACACACACACCCCTAGGCACACATACATGCACCCGCCCACCCATCACCCACCCACACAACCCCCAGCTACACACATCTCCCCACCCACACACACATCCTCCACTCATCCCATAACCCATCAACACTCACCCACCCACATATCCTCCACCACACACGCACAGACCCCCCAACCACCCAGTCAAACACCATCCCAACACACATCCCCACCTACACCACATATCCCCACCAAACAAAACATCACTGCACCTACCCACACACAAAACTAGCATCCACCCACATATCCCCAACTTTCACACATGCCACACCCACACAATATGGAATTCAAGAGAGTAGCTCAAGATAGACAAACATGGAATTCAAGAGAGTAGCACAAGATAGCCAAATATGGAATTCAAGAGAGAAGCACAAGATAGACAAATACGGAATTCAAGAGAGTAGCACAAGATAGACAAACATGGAATGGAGTGATGAGGGAGATTCACGGGCCACCCTGGACTGATATTCTTGATGATAAATTTTTTTTCTTCATTCATTTGCTTTGAACTCAAACGTAGTTTATACACCTGCTACAACATCTTGTGCTCTGGACTGATTTTTGCGTGTTGGTTAGCTTTCCCAATTAACAGCCTCCTTCGCCATCAGTTGAACCCACTCCGACTTCTTAACTACTTGTAATTGTACGTCCCCAAGTCAAGGACGAGAAGTCAACATTTTAGTCTAACTGACTGGTATAGGGGTTGAAGCCACTACGTCGGCACCAGCACACCGGATCTTTAAGAATGAGTGTTCTTATCCATTCAGCCATGCTGGCCTCCTCACCCATGCTGATGATGATGATGATGATGATGATGATGATGATGATGATGATGATGATGTTGATGATGACAATTGTGATGATGATAATACCTTAGCCAATGTAGAACTGCAGCTTGATGCAGAAGATGGAGGCTGGCTGGTGGCAGTTACTCGGGAGGTATTGTTGTGTTGCCCTGTAATGCTCTGGATGTTCTGATGAGCTGAATATTTAAAGTCTGAAATTAAACAGCATACACAAAATTAAATAAAGATAGCGAAGTAACAGTTATAACATCTGATGGGAGGTGTCTTGAAAAAATTAGAACAAGAATCGCTTTGGCAAAAGTAGCCTTCTGCAAGATGGTACCAATAGTTGAGTTGAGTTGAGTCGAGAACCGACATCACTGCACTCAGGATATTCCCATACGTGTTCAGTCCCCTCATTCAATAGCCAGCGAAGAGTCATACTACTAATCATTCCCACTGCTGGTACCAATAAAAAGATGTCAATTGCAATGAGAAAAAGAGTGTTGAGGTGCTACATAGAACCTATACTTTTGTATAGATGTGAAACATGGACACTGAGCAGACAAGCTGAAAAACATCTAATGGCTGAGAAAATGTGGTTTCTCAGGAAAATGCAAAGAATACCATGGACAGACAAAAAGACCAATGAGCAAGTCCTACAAGAAGCAAATGAAAACCATAAACTGATTAGAGAAAGTAGATGTAGACATTCAAGCTTTTTTGGGCATGTTATCAGAAGAAATAAAACTAGAGAACTTGGTGACAACTGGCAATATTGAGGGGTAAAGAATAAAAGAAATGCAGAGAAGTAAATATCTGGATGGCTTGGCCACATGGATAATTCAAGACAAAAGACTGAGCTGATCCATGACTCTCAGTGATCATGTTAGATGGCAAAACATAACGGCCCATGCTTATCGGCAAGGCATATAATGATGATGATGAATTAAGAACAATTAACACACTACACAAGTCTTTTCTTTTTCTTCAAGTGACTTACTCTAAAGCAGACATCAGTGATCAAGCCTCTCCAATCTTGTCTGCCATTTAATACGAGATGGCTTCAAATGAAAACCTTAAACCTCTCAATGACTCTCTGAGTTGTCCAAACTGGTGGAAATCACTTGGGACCTATGTCTGGAGCACAAGGGATGCGGTAACACTGAAAGGGGAGGTCTTCAAAAGGCCACCTTTACTCAGAAGTTCATGTTGTTTGGATTTGATTGCGGGTGGAAACTTCCTACTCCACTCATACACTTGCTGGACTGACAGCCATGCATCATCACACTGGACCTTCACTTGCCATTGAATTTCTATATGTTTCATCCCTTCACTGATCCAAAAACAGATAACAGAACGCTGAGCCTCTTTGGTGCTTGAAAAAAGTGAGGCGGCCATCTTTAAACTGTCCCTATGTCAGAGTATTCATCTGCATTGTGATGTTACTTGCTTAACACTCTTGACATCTTTACCAACAATATTGACAGGTTACAAGACAATAGCATGGTAAGTGTAATTTCTACCACACTTTTAAGGTTTTCATGTGAAGCCCCCCTCGTAATTCACTTGTATATGTGTGTTTAGGCCTCCCTTTATTTCGTCTGCTCTGGGGGTTCCTGTGAAGGGACTTTCTGGTTATACTATTATAAGGTGTCTTCTTAATGTGTGTCCTATACAGCACCAGAGCCTGCTCTGAACCAAACCAAAGTTTGAGAACACATTATGTGATAGTTGGGATTCACAGGAAACAGGCTAAAACACATTGTGTGTTGGAGGTCAGTATGGCAGAATGGTTACGAGAGCTCGCTCTTAAACTTCCAGTGTGCTAATGCCAAGGTAGTAGGTTCAACCTCTACACCGGTCAGTTGGACTAAAATGTTGTCTTCTTTTCCTTGAGTTGAGGACATAAATTACAAGGACCTCAGAATTCAGAGTGGGTTCGCCTGATGGCGAGGGACACTGTTACAGGGAAAGTTAATCCACATGCCCCCTCTGCCGTGTGTCCACCTTGACGAGGTAGAGGGGCTTGCGCGTTCCAATGACCCCAAGAGCTATGCCGACGGTAGCACTGCTACTGGTAGGGTCACCCATGTCGGACAGGTCAAGGGAGAGGGACCAGACCAAGTGACGCACAAACCTGCTGCCTTGTAGGTAGACTGGGGACAGTCAAAGGCTAGGGAAAGCATCCCGAAAAGTGCTTGTCGAAATCGGATGTACTGAGCCACAGGCTTGACAAAGAAGTGCAACGTAACTTTATCATTTCATGATGCCACAGATGAAAATTAATCGTTATGGTGCTAATCCCGTGAAGTCCCATCAGGCGGTGATAGTGCCGGGCCCCCTGCCTCGAGGGGGTCCACCCATGACTACTGGTGGTCACCTTCCCCTGTGCTGTGGAGTCAAGGCACAGAGGAGTAGGTTAAGAGCTATTGACCAAATACCAAGGACACTCAACATACTACAGTGGAATGCCGAAGGAGTTTATAACAAGAAAGAATCCCTGACACAGCGTCTTCATAAAGATAGAATAGATGTGGCATGCATTCAAGAGACACACCTCAATGCCAATCGCAAATTTTCAGTCAGAGGATATCAGGCCACACGTTTCGACCGCGAAGGACATAAAGGAGGAGTTCTAATACTTACACGAAATACAATACCTTGCAGCGAAGTATCTGTGATCTCTGACAACCAAACAGAAATTATAGGTGTTGATATAATGATAAAGGACGTGAAAATAAGAATCTACAATCTGTATAGCCCAGCAGATAAGGACCTTACACTCTCAAACATGAAAATAACTGACACAAACTGCATTATTGTCGGAGACTTTAATAGCCGTTCAGAAAGATGGGGATACCCAGATACTGACAAAAGAGGAGATGAATTGGAGGACTGGGAAATAGACTCAAATCTCCATCTACTCAACAAAGCGGATGACACACCGAGCTTCTACTCCAGAAGATGGCTTACCACTTCTACTCCAGACTTAGCTTTCTGCACAGGAGACATCCTCCACAAAATCGATCGCCATGTGCTGGACCAATTAGCAGGTAGTGACCACAGACCAATCAAGCTTGTAATGAATATGGAGTATGTTCCACAGGAGCAAAAGCCCTTGCCCCGCTGGAATTACAAACGAGCAGATTGGGACAGATTTGCCATACTAACAGACAAATATTGTGAAAACATAAATACACGATATGGCAACATAAAGCAAATGGTGGAAAGTCTAAACAGAGCGATAATACAGGCAGCCACTGAGTCCATTCCTAGAGGAGCGAGGAAAAATTACAAACCATACTGGACTGAAGAACTACAAAGTTTGGAGGACAAAGTTGAAGATGCCAGGAAGACAGCAGAGAGAGAACAAACAATTGAAGCGAATATCTCTCTCAAAGCCATCTCAGCAAAATATAAAAGAACAGTAAATCAAACAACAAGAGATTGTTGGAGGGAAAAAACAGAAAACCTGAATTTTGACAGGGATGGAAACAAACTATGGAAACTAGTGAAAGCCATGAACAATGAAGGACCTAGAAACAAACAAATAACAATTAAACAAGGAAATGCCTTGCTTACAGGAAAAAAGGCTGCAAATGCACTAATGGAACACTATGCAAATGCAAACCACATTGATATTACAACCGAACAGAAGAAAGCAATCAAAGACAAACAGATACATCATAGAAATACAGAGACAGCAGCAGAATATATGATGGCAAATCTAACAATGGAAGAAATGGAACAGGCAATGAATACCCTAAAAAAGAAGAAATCACCAGGAAAGGATGGAATCACAAATGAAATGCTAATAGGACTAGGCAACAAGGCAAAGAAGAAACTACTAGCAGTCCTAAATAACAGCTGGAAGAGAGGAATAGTCCCACAGGCATGGAAGGAAGCTATACTAATACCAGTCCCAAAGAAAGGAAAAGACCTGGAAGAACCAAATGGCTATCGACCTATCAGTCTACTTAGCTGTGTAGGAAAATTAATGGAACGCATTATCAATGGCAGGCTAACATGGCATCTGGAAGAAAACAAACTCTTAACACCACACCAAGCAGGATTCAGAAAGTACAGATCCACTGAAGATCAAATAACCTATATAGCTCAGGAAATAGAGGATGCCTTCCAAGAGAAAAAGCACACACTAGCAGTCTGGATAGATTTAGAAAAAGCATTTGATAAAGTATGGAAGGAAGGACTGAAAGTAAAACTGCAAAACATGCATGTTTGTGGAAAAATGTATAAATGGATCAGCCACTACCTTGAGAACAGAACTGCCAGGACAAAAGTACAAGGACAAACAAGCAAAATGATGCTGCTGGAGCAAGGTGTCCCCCAAGGAGGAGTTCTTTCACCAACATTATTCCTAGCATATATAAATGACATCACAGAAAATTTTCCAGCCAGAGTACACACATCCTCCTTTGCAGATGACCTAGCCATATGGACATCTGAAGAATATATTAGTACAGCTAACAGCAGAATACAGCAAGCCTTATTAGCGCTAGAGGACTGGTCAAAATCATGGCTAGTGAAGATAAGTGAGGAGAAAACAACATGCACAGTGTTCTCCCTCTCAAATAAAACTCAGCAACCTAAGCTGGTATTGAATGGAAAAATATTGCGCCATGAAGAAAATCCAAACTATCTAGGAGTCACCTTTGATCGTCGCCTGACATGGAAGACACAGGTTGAGAAAAATCGAACAAGAGCAAGGCAGAGAATGGCAATCATGAAAAAGCTTGCTGGTACAACGTGGGGAGCAGATGAGAAAGTTCTCAAGAAGTTATATACTGGACGGGTGAGGCCAGTACTGGAATATGGCATTGCAGCTTGGGCAACAGCAGCTAAGTCAAACTTTAACAAAATAAGTAGAGTCCAAAACCAAGGAATGCGAATCATAACTGGAAGCCTGAAGACAACGCCTATTAATGAACTAGAAAAGATCACTTGTTTACAACCAATGCAGGATAGAAGAGATAGCAGAGCCCAGCAACAAGCAGAAAAATTTAGAAGATTGACAGACCACCCTATGTACAACAGATTTAATGGTTTTGGAAAGGGAAGACTGAAGCGTAGCAACTTTGTAGAAACTGCAAAACGAAGGATTAGGGCAGATCCTATACTTAACATATCAACAGTCAAGCCCATACACAATGCACACAAGTTCCCAGCTTGGAGACAGCAGCAACTGCCTGAGATGATAGAAAACATTCCTGGTATTGAGAAAAAGAACACTCAGCATGAAACCGAAAGAAGAGAAATAACCCTAAACTACATAAAAGAACATTACCCAAGCAGGAATTGGACCCATGCATATACAGATGGATCAGCCAAAAATTCAATAGAGAATGGAGGAGGAGGAATTCTCCTAAATTTAAAAAATGGAGTGAAAAAAACACATTCAATGGCAACTGGAAAATTTTCAAGTAACTTCAAAGCGGAGGTAGAGGCTTTGAAAACTGCAGCAGAAATGCTCCTGATGGAGGAAAATAAAGAGAAGCAAATAGCTATCTTCACAGATGCAAAGTCAGCTGTCTCAATACTGAAGAGCAATAACAGCACAGAACTAACTGACCTAAGAGCAGCACTCCATGGTCTATGCCAGAAATCCAAAAAAGTTGTAATACAGTGGATCCCATCACATTGCAGTATACCTGGAAACGAAGAGGCTGACAGACTGGCAAAAGAGGGCGGACGACTACCACAGCCTGACATAGACATAACCTATAATGAGGCAAAGAGGTTGATAAAAAGCACTTATAGAACCAAATGGGAATCAGAGCATCCAGGCCATCAGAAGGATGATGCATATTACAAACTCGACCGAAGAGAACAAGTAGCAATCTTCAGACTCCGCACAGGACATAACAGGCTGAAATACCACTTGTTCAATAAACTAAAGATAGGAGATACCGATGAATGTAATTGTAGAACTGGAAAAATGACAGCAAAACATTTGCTGCAGGATTGCCCAACGTATGCAGAACAGAGAAAGATATTTTGGCCCACACCTGCTTCATTTGAGGACAAGCTCTATGGAGATATCAACAAGCTCAAGTTGACCGCAGCTTACTTTAACTACATACAGGTTGACATTTAAAGGTGCATGAAGACCCAGAGGCATGAAATGGAATATTGCTTGGATAGCAAATCCATTATGTGGAAAGTCCAAATCGAAAGCTTGCTGTGTGGGCTTCATAAAAGGTGGAAAAGTGTCCTAGTGGCACTGAAATGGAATATTGCTTGGATAGCAAATCCATTACGTGGAAAGTCCTAATCAAAAGCCCACTGTGTGGACTTCATAAAAGGTGGAAAAGTGTCCTAGTGGCACGAAATGGAATATTGCTTGGATAGCAAATCCATTACATGGAAAGTCCGAATCGAAAGCTCACTGTGTGGATGTCATCTGCAGACTGCATACTTCTGGTTTCCGGAAGAACAGCCTATGGTGAACGGAAGGCCCAATATACGGAAGTGAGGCTAAGCAGCCATGTGCAGGACGTGACGATTCCTTGGGTGAGCCCAGTACCAGAGCGCTATGTATCGGCTCTGCAAGTATGGAAGCCTCCTTGGATGGCGGGGAATGCCCATGGTCTGCCCCTGCCTTCCCTTGAGGGCTGACCAGGATCTTTGGCTGTTCTATATGGACCAGCTGGGATGGGGGATAACACCACAACAGTGAGAGTCAAATGTCCTAAGAAACCCCCGGGAAGGTTAACCCGGTCAACAAATGCCCGCAGAAGTCGGATGTGTCGGCCTAACGGCACAAGAACGCAGCTCAGCTGTAAACAGGCACAACGCAATCACATCCGGAAAAAAAAACAACTCCGGATGAACGAAGAAGAAGAAGAATCCACATGCAAAATTCAGTCCAGTGCACTAGAATTAGTAGTATTATGTGTATGGACTATGCTTGAGTTCAAAGTGAGCGCACGCACACATGCACGCACCCACACACGCACACACACACAAAGAAACACTGTCTGTGGTTTGGGACTAAAAGAGTTAAACAGTACATGATAAACAGCTAGGTAATTCATTCAACCAGAGAAACACTGTCTGTGGTTTGGGACTAAAAGAGTTAAACAGCACATGATAAACAGCTAGGTAATTCATTCAACCAGAGAAACACTGTCTGTGGTTTGGAACTAAAAGAGTTAAACAGCACATCATGATAAACAGCTAGGTAATTCATTCAACCAGAGAAACACTGTCTGTGGATTGGGAGTAAAAGAGTTAAACAACACATGATAAACAGCTAGGTAATTCATTCAACCAGAGAAACACTGTCTGTGGATTGGGAGTAAAAGAGTTAAACAACACATGATAAACAGCTAGGTAATTCATTCAACCAGAGAAACACTGTCTGTGGATTGGGAGTAAAAGAGTTAAACAACACATGATAAACAGCTAGGTAATTCATTCAACCAGAGAAACACTGTCTGTGGTTTGGGACTAAAAGAGTTAAACAGCACATGATAAACAGCTAGGTAATTCAATCAACCAGAGAAACACTGTCTGTGGTTTGGAACTAAAAGAGTTAAGCAGCATATGATAAACAGCTAGGTAATTCAATCAACCAGTTCAATGACCGAACACACACCACTCACCACTACTTGATGATGCGTCTACTCCTGAAGATGTCTGTGTGTGAGGCGTGGAGGAGTCTGAGCTGATTTCATGGTGCAATGGCCTTTTACCTAAACACTTCTTCACGGTTGGATGGATGGATGAAGAGGACCCGCTCATGCTTGACATCTGAACAACAGAAGACAGTGTCAACCCTGAATAGCTTCAAATATAATTTAATTGCCTCTGTTATCAGAGAGTAAACCAGTCTTCAGGAATCTCTATGCAGTCGATAGGCTATAAAATGCCCTCCTCATCTATTTCTCAACAGCTCTTAAAATATGGTCATAAAGGTAACAAAGAAAGAGCTTTTTAGATACTGTATTCAACGAACAATAAACGATTGCTCAAATATAGGAGGCTTTAACAATAGGCAGTTCTAGCCTGTTTTATGCAAACAGAAAAAGTTCACAATCTGAAATTACCGTGGGCTTAACAAATGCTCCACAATCGATCAATACCTGTGACTATGTGTTTTAAGTATTTCAGCTAAAGTATTATAACATTTATTAACTTTCAATCAGATAGTGGTGGGAATGATTAGTAGTATGACTCTTCGCTGGCTGTTGAATGAGGGGACGGATCGCATGTTGGAATGTCCTGAGTGCAGTGATGTTGGTTCTTAACTCAACTCAACTTTACTTCAAATGATATATAACTGCAGTATGGACCTGACGAGATGCATCGAAATATGCCAGGCAATAAATCATGCAACATATTGTTTGTGTCTTCTGTGTTTACAGCCAGTTTTCTTGTGTGTTCAGATCAGATAAAGTGTTAACATGTTTCCTCTTCTTGATCCATGGCATTCAAAGATTTGTTCTGCAACATCTGAGTTCAAAAGTTTTGATTTTATTTTTAGTAATTGTGAACGAGCTATGAGTTATGAGCTAAGAAACAACACTGCACTCAGGACATTCCCACACTTGCTCAATCCCCCCGTTCAACAGCCAGCAAAGAGTCATACTACTAATCATTCCAACCACCCTCTGACTGAAAGTTCTCCTGGCTTCAGTCTCAATTTTGAGATTTGTCCAGAACCCATGCCGACCCCTGCCATATCATCCTCGCCACATACGAGTTCTCAGCCTGTTCCAGTGCTTTCTCCACCTGGTCCCACAGGGCAAGATGGAGAATGGGTCTGTGACATGATAGGGTCATCACATTTTTTTAGCCTTGTGGGACCAGTTGTTATTTCAATTAATCAATCAATCAGGTGCTGTCTCCACAATGGATCTCCAACACTGTCTATCTCTCGCCTTGATTGTACATTCTGTCAGATTGATGTTTGTCCATCTCTTGATGTTATTCTTCTTCTTCTTTCGCTCGCTTGAAATATGTCTATAACTGCAATGCTGTCTCTTGTATGAATTGAACTGCCTTTTTCAGTTCACACAGCGGTCCATAGTCGTGATGTTATATTCCCACTTGTTATCGTTGTCTGCCTCTTGCTGTTTAGTTGATAGTTGTTATTTAGTCATTGTGAAACGGTCCATGATGCACACCTGCATGCTGTCATAGGAGAGATGCATGTTCTGAACAATGTTTCTTGTATTTGTCTGCTGATGCTCTACCACGGGATCTTAAATAAATCAATCATACATTGTCCTAAAGCAGTTTTCTGCCATGGCTAAGTGTTGTGATAGCGCCAGCACATGTTGTGAGCCTGACAGCACAGAGGAATTGGTGGACCCATCCTTCCCTCACGTTGACCAGTGCCGAGCTCTGTTGACGAACCTGCATCTGGCTGTGCTCATGAAATTACCCGAGACGTTCGCCATCAACTTCCACTACAGCGCCCACCATAAGACCTCAATGATGCATAAGACCTTAATGAGCACGGGATCTTAATGATGATTAGGACCTTAATACTGCATAGGACCTTAACTCTTTACAGGGCAGAGCGGCCATTAACGGCCGATCGCTTAAACGTGCATAGCAGCCATTTACGTCCGATACTATTATGCATTGTAAAAACGCGATCTCTCAGCTTTCCGACACTTCCGACGGCTACTTTCGCTTTCGCCGACAGCTTGACAACGTGGCCGCCATTTGTAAACGCGATAGTATGAATTTGAACAGACTTTTACGGACTTTTTTTGATAGTTTTCGGGATTTTTACGCTGTTTTTCAAAATGGATTTCGGCAATTCTTCAAGTGATAGCCGAGATTTCGCTAGGTTCAATTTAAATGACATTAAAGGGCACGAAGTTGACTATTAATCGGAGCTAGATATCAGTGAAAAGCGTTACTTTGCATTAGCAGTCTGAGTCGGACTTTAAAGAAAGTGATTATGATTCTGAAAATGTGTTTGTAAATTGCCGTATAGATGACAGAAAATCACAAACATGCTGTATTTTGTAAATAATTGTGTTCATATATGGATTACCAACAACAATCACGTGAGTAACATATTCTGCATGCTTTTCCCTTCATTTTGTTGTTTATTTAACTAAAATCGGTTGACTAACACCTTATTTGTGATGTTTTTACTAACGCGACCCGAAATTTTACCAAACCTGAAAAAATCTTGCCCGTTCAGGGCTAAAAAACAGACAAGCGTCTGCCCTGTAAAGGGTTAATGATGCATAGGACCTTAATGATGCATCTCCCTCTGATGTCTTTTAAAGAGTCCCTATGGTTGTCAATCACGGAACCAACATGTTCATAGTCTGCGACATTTTCAGTTTGTTAGGAAACTGACATTTTAAATACACAATATTTTTCAAAATGTAAAACAACACAAAACATAGAAAGAACAGAAACAAGACATTGCATGTTTAACAATCTTCACACAAAATTGGTGCATTTCAGCAACCATTGCTGTTTGTCATTTACTGCCTATAGAACCTTTGCGGTGTAGGACAGAAAGATTCTTGAGCCTGAGGAATTTAGGTCACCTGGCTAGTGCAATCACCGCGAATTGTGCAGGTTAGGATTTTCTTTTCGCCCTGACATTTAAAAAAATCCACACCCTACAGAGGATTCGAACCTGGGTAACCCAAAAGGGAACCACTCGGCCAGACGCAAATGAATTTAAAACATGTGTCCTGAAGCAAATTCCCACTATGTGTCTGTGACGAGATAGCGCCATCACAGTTTTTAGGCCTGAATGCATGCAGAAACAGGTGGCCAATATTTCCCCTCACTTTAGCGAGTGACAAGCACATGTGAAAAACCAACACAAACAAGGAAAACAATCATCACTCTTACCTCTGATGTGCCAAACTGGTTCATCTGTCGGTAGTATGTAGAAACAATACATGCACGCAGTCTGTCCATCATGAGTCGAGCCTCATTTAGTCTCTGTAACAGTGTGGGAAAACAACATGCAAGTATATGGGCTGACTAGTAATATGAAATAATGACTTTAAGTATTTGAACAATCATGCTATATCAGGAGAATGTTTTTGTGTCATCAATTAACAAAACACAGCCACGAAGACATACTGAATCTCTCTCTCTCTCTCTCTCTCTCTCTCTCTCTCTCTCTCTCTCTCTCTCTCTCTCTCTCTCTCTCTCTCTCTCTCTCTCTCTCTCTCTGTGTGTATGAACATAATCATTCTCAAGAAAGATTCTCTATAATTATCCTCAAAGAAGATTCTCACACCATTATTCTCAAGAAAGATTCTACAATAATCGATATGAAAGAAAATGTATATCAGATCAATCAGTTTTAAGGATGATTCTCTTCACATTATTAATCTCAAGAAAGATTCTCACATAATCATTCTCAAGAAAGATTCTCACAGAGTCTGAAAAAGATTATTATACAATCAGTCTCATGGAAATCTCTCACATTTTTATTCTCAAGAATGATTCCCATACAGTTATTCTAAAGAAAGATTCTCACACAAAGTCTCAAGAAAGACTATCATACAATTATTCTCAAGGAAGATTCTAAGACAGTGGTTCTCAGCCGGTGGGGAATCCCCCCCCCCCCCCAGGGGGGAATTTTAGGGTTTCCAGGGGGGGGGGGGGGAGGAATAAAGACTATTTCAAGATCGCGTTAATACAAGAACCGATTACTTGATATTGTTTTTACCTTCATACTTTACAATTAAGTGCGTCTCGTCCTTCTAAAATTCATTTTATAAAGTCAGTAGACCCACAAATCATGTTTTATGTGGATGTCTAGACTTGTTTTACTATATGCTATTAAATTTACCTTCCATTTTTACATATACTGTATAGGGGTAGGGGGATTTTTAGATAGGAAATATGAAAGGGGGGGAATGACGTTCTGAAAATACGGTGAAAGGGGGGCAAGGGCCAAATTTTTTATAGGAGGGGGGGGGGGGGGATGACGTTCTGAAAATATGGTGAAGGCACGGGCCAAAAAAGGCTGAGAGCCACTGTTCTAAGACAATTAATATCAAAGAAGATTGGTATCATATCAATCAGTCTTTAGACAGACTATCCTCATGACTCATTCTCTAGAAAGATTCACAAATAATAAGTCTCAAAGAAGATTCTCACACCATCCATTCTCAAAGAAGTCTCACAAATCATTCTCAAGGAAGAATCTCACACAATCATTCTCAAGAAAGATTACCACATAGTCATTTTCAAGGAAGATTCTCACACAATCATTCTCAAGGAAGTCTTATACAATAATTCTCAAGAAAGATTCTCACACAATCAGTCCCAAGGAAGATTCTGGCTGACTAACAAAGATTATCATACAATCAGTCTCCAGATAGGTTTTCAAACAATCATTCTCCAAAAAAAAAACCAAAGATTCTCACCTTATCAACTTGGTGTAGTTCCATTTCCTTATTGTTTATTTCTTTCTGAAATTCATTCCTCACTATCGCCTGAATCCGCTTGCAAACACTTTGCTTGGCTGGTTAGATAAAACAACGACAATTTCTACATAAACATACAAATGGTTCCAATTTGCTGTTACAATAGCCAGAGGTGCAGAGTTGGTGTAAGCTCCCAATCTTGCAAAATACCCACAAGGCTTGTGCAATCATCACCTCTGGCAGCAAAAGTCCAACTCCTGGCCTTCATTTGGCAGAACGCAGGTCAGCATGGTCGAATGGGTAAGAACAGTGTTTTCTTAAACATCATTTGTGCTGATGCTGAGGTAAGCGGTTCAATCCCCTACACTGGACAGCTGGACTAAAATGCTGACCTGTCGTCCTTGACTTGGGGATGTAAATTACAAGTACTTCTGAAGTCAGAGTGGGTTTGTCTGATGGAGAGGGACACTGTTAATAGGGATAGCTAATCCATGCGCAAAATTCAGTCCATCACTACTATAAATAATGTGTATGGAATACGTTTGAGTTCAAAGCGAGCGTGTGCAAGGGAAAACAAATTTGGCGGAACTGTTTTAACTAACAGGAGAAGGGGCAACAGTCTCTGGTGCTGCAAAACATGATATGGACATCATGTGTGTACATACATATATATCTATACTCAAGTAAGACCAAAGTCTACTCTAGCAAAGGAAAGGTACTGAAGACCAAGGCAACCAGCCAGGCATAGCACCATCGAAATCAGGTCACCACGCAATCACGCAGAGAACAAACGAAGAAGAATAAACATACAGATGATCCATCCATCCATCCATCATGTGCCATGCAGATAAACCTGGGCGGTCATGTTCTGCCATCTCACTCGATCACCAGAGTCGTGGATCAGCTCCGTGTTCCTGTCTCGACCATGCCAAAGGTAGCCAAGCCATCCAGGTATTTTCCTCTCAGTCTTCCTCTTGGTCTGTTCCCTTCGATCTTACCAGTTGTCACCAAGTTCTCCAAGTCATTTCTTCTCATAACATGTCCAAAAAATTTGACTGTCTACATCCAATGACTCTAATCAGTTTACAATCTTCATTTGTTTCTTGAAGGCTAGTTACAGATGATGTGACACTCTAAACACTGACAAATTACTAATTCTTTAATTCCTGAAGGTCACTAGCAGTTGTCAAACTGGGGAAATGACGGCAACAAAAACAACAAGTGTATGAGTTCACTCAGCCTCCTGTCCTGTGCAGAACATTACCCCCGTACGTCTTTCAAAACTCACTGGCACTTGGTTGTCTTGACAGACGATTGTTACATTGTGCTTCAAAACAGCATAATAACTACAACCCATGGCGTAGACCAGGGACGGAGTTATATACCTCTCCAAAGCACAAAGCCTAGGCTGAATTGTAGAGACCATGTGTTCCTCATGCAGCATGATCCCTCTCTCGGCCTGCCTCGTTTACTCCAGAGGAAAGGTAACACCTATATGTTTGGAACAAGACAAGCTGCAGAAGCTGCCGGATCAGCAAAGCAATGCTCTAATTGATTGGAGGAGGGGTGCTTGGCTGGGTGGCTGGGGGGTATGTGGGTGGGTGGAGGATGTGTGGGTGGGTGGGTGTGTGGGGACTGGGGCATGGTGTGTGGGTGGGGAGATGTGTATGGTTGGAGGGATGTGTATGGGTGGAGGGATGTGTGTGTGTGTGTGTGGGTGGGGGGATGGGTGGTAGTGGGGGAATGTATGTGTGCCTAGGGGTGAGTGTGGGTGGGAGGATGAGTGGGTGGGTGGGTGGGGGATGTGTGGGTGGGTGGGGGATGTGTCTCATAACATGGTAATATGCATTGTTTATGTTTACAACATTCATTTGACAATGTTTTTTTTTTTCCTATGTGAATATATCATGCACTATTGATGAATGAAAGATGAGTGCTTAGAAGGGCTGAATGTAAGACGGACCTGCGTGCCCAATTTGTGACCCTTTGAAAATAAAGTTAAATCAAATCCAATCTAACTGTCCACTTGTCAGAGCTTCAATCCAAGACCAGTTGTCAACCAAGGTCTACTTAGGGCCTGGTCTGTC